>JACEFZ010014586.1:0-322049 GCA_014155875.1 Cepaea nemoralis
ATGTGGCTTTACTTCTGTTCCAGAAGGCCATGTTGCATTTGTTCACATGGACTCTTCTTCATGAAAGGGAACAACTTCTCTCTAAGCCGAGGTCCGTTGAGGTGTAGACACTATTTACCACCTATTTATTGGTATATCAGTTCAGCAATCTTCCTGAATGCCCAAGAGTTCTATCTGTCTTGTCTGTTTTTGTGTGCCTGAGACTGAGCACTTGCAGGTTTGTCCGGTGGGCTACGGTTCTAAGAAACCCAGCGACTTACTTAAGGCGATGCTAGCCTAAAAAAAATATCGATTTTTGTTTTGTTCAGTTTGCCTATTTTTGGAATAGTTCATTTTTAAAACACCTTAGCATGTCTTCTATCCGATTCGGCACTTGTTTTTCTTTAAAAACTGCTATTTTAATGCAATATTCATATTTTACTGAACCCACCCCTAGGTGTCAAATTGTCTACTTATTGAAAATTGTAACGAAATTGACATTTTTTCAAACCGTAGCAACGATATCTCCCCGACGCGCCATCTACGTTTCATTCTTCCATGTCACCAGTGCTCAAGATGGGACACCGCACTACTTACAACAACACTTGACATTTTTAAACAATGCACTGTAACCACCACTTCTCCACCAATACTGCCACTTACCGAAAGCCTCTGCAATCTCTTCCTTGAAAAACTGCGATATATTACGATGCTTTGTGTCGACTTTCCTCACGATAGCATCAGCAAACATCCCATACGTGTAAGCATGGTAGGAGTATCTGGTTCCTGAGGAAAATAAAAATAATTTAATGTTAAATCTGATTTCTCAGAGCTTCGTTTCAAACCGGAATTACTTGCACATACGGCTGAGAATATTGTACTAGTGCGTACAAAACAAAACCATTTGCACATAATGTAGAGTATATAGTAATGGTGTGTACAAAATAGAATCACTTGCACATAATGCAGAGTTCATTGTAATGATGTGTACAAAAGGTGAAACCTTTTCGTTGCCAGAAACCCTCTGTAAGTGAAAAAAGCTATAGTAATTCTTCTTCTTCTTCTTCTTCTTCTTCTTCTTCTTCTTCTTCTTCTTCTTCTTCTTCTTCTTCTTCTTCTTCTTCTTCTTCTTCTTCTTCTTCTTCTTCTTCTTCTTCTTCTTCTCTCTTTATGGAATATAGGACCGCAAGCAACCCACGCCAAGCCTAGCAACTGAAAATTCGGGCAATCCGACTAACCTTACGTGAAGGAGCCATCTAAACACGTCATTTAATTGCATTTGGGCATGCGGAAAATAATGAGATGTTCATTGCGTTGTTCAATACATAAAACAAACAGTTGCTGAGACAGGCATAGGCACCTGCAATACTCGTGGGTAAACCACAATTTTCTAAATAAAAAGACATGATAGTCTCTTTACAACCGCCGTGGTGATTGTGAAACAGATAACAATATGTTTTGTGCATGTTAGTAAAAAGGATTCGTTATGCTACTTTAATATATGTTTAATAGTTTTTTTTTTCCCAGTTACCCCTGGCGAGATACAGCGAAATATGCCAGGCTAGAAACTGTACATTATATTTTCGTGTCTTTATTGTTCAGATTGTGTAATTCTTCAGCAGTGAAGGATCTATGTCAGGTTTTAGCATTGTGTGACATTTACAATGTACCATCAAACTACAACTTGTGAACAATCGAGAACCTTCGATTCCCACGTGAACATATTGATTTAACATCTCTCACGGGATTTGGAATGTGTAAATTCCAATTCCATTTTCAAAACAAAAATTCCAAATTCGGTCTTGTCTAACCTGCTTCCTCGGCGGTGGCTATTGTTGAGAGCCGTGGTTTTTGCGGGTTTTTAGCCCTGTTTCTTGTCTTGTGCGCTCTTTCGAGTAAGTGCTATCTCGGACTGGTTATATAAGCGTTTGTGTCTGTGACGTCAGCTGGAGGGTTGTTCGGCGGCTGTCCTTTGTTCCCGTCTACTGATGGTTTCTTTTGTTGGTGAAGGCTCCTGGCTCATCTGGCTTGACTGGTTGCAGTCCTTATAAGGACTCTTTGTTTGATGTTTCGCTATCTTTCGTTTTTTTCCTGAGTTTGTGACACCTTCTCGTAGTTGCTGTGGTATTCTTCCTCTATTTGTTTCCCGATTAGTTGCTTTTCCGTATGAAATTTATCTTTCTTTGTGCGGGTGTCATTTTCGTATTGCTTGCATCGTAGTCTAGCTTGCCTTTCCCTTTCTTCGTAATCAGCGTTATATATATCTTTCCTCTTCCATAGAGCTAAGAGGGGACTGTCTTCCTCGTCTTCAGGCTCCTCTGGGTCATATTCATCTACCTGGCAGGATGCTGATTTCATCACGGGTTGCTTAGGTATCGTGGCTGGACTATTGGCTTCTGTTTGCTGTTTCTGGTTGGTCTGTGGCTTGGCTCTATCATGCGTCTTTCTGCCTCCTTTTTTTGTGTGAATTGTCTTTTTTGTGGTGCTTCATCTTGCTTCATCTCATCTGTTGGTTTGGGTTGGTGCTGCGTCCTTTCGGTGTTCAGTAGTTCTCGTTCGGTCTTGATCATTTGTAGGATTTCCTCGTTTTCCTTCTTCATCTTAGCCATGCGCTCTATCTCTTGTTTGATGTTGTGCTGGATCTCTTTCATGTCGGCCAGCAGCTTCTCATTATCGCTAGTTGATGCTGGCGTCAGTATTGCCTTGACTTCCTTCTTCAGTTCGTCTATCTGGTTCTGCACTTGATCTCTTTCAGCTTGTGATATACCCGTGGCCGTCTCCCACCTCCGCATTGCTTCCTTATATGGTGTCTTTGTTGTAGTGGCGAGCTTTAAGACGTCTCTGTGTCTTTGGAGGTATAGACAGCCCAGGTATCTTGCTCCATGCTTGCCCAGGAAGTTGGCGCACTTTCTTTTGTTGATGGGTGCTCTGAAGTCCTAATCCAGCTTGGCCAGCGGACACTCCTTGAAGGCGTGGTGATCGGCGCAGTAGCGGCAGATTTCCGTCTTACTGTGACATGTTACTCTGCTGTGGCCAGCCCTCTGGCATCTGGAACATTGGGTGATTTGTGGTATGAATCCTTCAGGCTATTGAATTTTCTGGTTCATAGATACCTGCCGTGGTATCTCGCTGCCCTCAGTCGTCACCACCGCTAGTGTCGTAGGAATCTTTGAATAAGTCAGGATTCGCTCCGCCTTCAAGATTCGAATGTTGAGATTTTCTTCCTGTAACTGCTTCTGGATTTCTTCGTCTGACAGCTCCACTTGAATCTGCTTGACAACCCATCGGACTGTTTTTGAGTCGGCGTATCCGACTCTAGTGTCTTTCTCCTTCTTCTCAGCTGTCTTGGATCTTGTCTGTGGTTGGCTGTCGGCGGTCTCCCTCGCTGTGGCTTCAGTAGTAGCTATAGTAGTTTTAGGTTCTTTGTTACAGCTCGCAGGGAGGCTCTCCACATTCGTATTCTTGACGGTCTTGTCAGCTCCCACGCTGCACACATCTTGGATGCCACGTGTCTTTTGGTGTTCTTGCGACGTGCCATTTTCCTCCGTATCAGGCTTCTTGACTTGTCTTGATAGCGCTCGCAAATGCGAATGACGTCGACGCAAAAAGCATGTGTAAGGAATGTGTAGGAATGTGTAAAGGAATGCGTAAAGCCAGACAGTTTAAGTATAAACAACAGACGATGCCTGAAAGGATTGTGTAGACCTACGGACAGAATTAGCCTTAGGCAGACTAAATAATAGCTTGTATCAACTAATAAAAGAATATCCGAGGATATGTGCTTTACCCCATGGATGTTAGGTGGAAAACAATTAGCGATGTGGGTAGGAATATTTCCACTTGTTATATTCCGGGTACAGAATGTCATCCGATGTCGGTGAGTTGTAGCTCTGAGCCGGAGAGGTTTTGTAATTTCAATGCGGATTACTAAAGAAGGCAATCTGGAACAGAGGTAAGATATACTTGTTGTAACAACATTTGTATAGTTAGACTTATCGTGGAGGGTTCGAACCCTTCAGTACTTCTCACTATATGTTAGAATAGAGTTTAGTGATTTCGTCTCACTTAGTGAAATACTCTGAATATATATATATATATATATATATATATATATATATATATATATATATATATATATATATATATATATATATATATATATATATATATATATCTATAAAACACAGTGTATGTATGTATGTGTGTTTGTATGTATGGGTGTCCGTTCTGTATGCGTTCGCGAACGGTCCATCCGATTGAGATGAAATTTTCTACACGTCTTCTTTTCATTCCCGTGCAACAAACTGTCATAGTTGTTTTTTTTTTTTCCAGCTATTTACTTACTAAAATTTAATATTTAAATTACATGACTTAACGTCAGAAAAGATATAAAAAGGGACATAACATTTAGTAGCATTGCTATATCTTAGGTTAAGTCCCCTAAGATAGACAGACAGACAGATAGATAGATCGGGTACGGGAGCTTATATGACTACTTATATGAATTAAATGAGATGCTCCCCACCAGGGCATGGGCGAAGTAGGGCATGGGCGAAGTAGAGCATGGGCGAAGTCGGGCCGGGTCGGACAGACAGACAGACAAGACTGATAGACAGACAGATAGTCGGGAACGGGAGCTTATATGACTACTTATATGAATTAAATGAGATGCTCCCCACCAGGAGCTGGGCGAAGCTGGGCCGGGTCAGACAGACAGACAGACAAGCAGACAGATAGATAGATCCGCGCCAGGGCCTGGGCGAAGCCGGGCCGGGTCCTCTAGTATATATATATATATATATATATATATATATATATATATATATATATATATATATATATATATATATATATATATATATATATATATATTGGTTATTTCCCTTTGCTTTTAAGATATCTATTGGTTATCTTCCTTTTCTTATTCTACATTTAATGAGAGGATCTTCTGCTAGGAAGATCTGTAGGTAATATATCTTGGTTTACGGATAGTCAATTTTCTCTCAGGTATAATAATTGTTACTTCAATGTCTCCTTTGTCTGTTACACATATGTAATGAGATAATCCTCTGATACGATATATTATCGGATGACTTACTAATCTCTGTTGTGTCTAATACATATGTTTATGAACTATTATTGTGTGTGCTATGAATATGTGAAACCATATAACATGGAAAGGGATATCACTAGAACTTGGTGGGAAGATCATAGCTGGCTAGAGGCGTCCAGTAACTAGGTTACTTTGACACCTGCTGTGTGGATGGTTTGGACACTTAACGCAAAGATATGAGGGAGCATGTCTTGCAGACATGAGATGTTGGCTACATACATCATATATCTAGGTGTGTATATTCATCACATCAAATCATTGGACCGACAACACGCAGCATACAAGGATCTGGCTAACCTACACCTGAAAATTAATAGAGTCCCCATATTTCTTATGAGGGCGGGTACATGTTTGTTGTTTGTTTCTTCATTTCATTAGGTGGTGGTTTTATGGTGTACCTAAACGGGGTACTTCCGTATCATGAATGTTGAAATCATCAGTGAATGCGGAGAGTTCTCACATTCCTACTGCAGTGAAGAGTGGGGATCATTCATCCACCATTGACCACTCAGAGCTCAACTGTACAACCCAAGATTAGTTGACAGATGAGTATCAACCAAATAACTCAAAGCTACTGATGGCCAAAATTACTATTCCTATAACAGGAACTAAAGACACGCTTCGATATCGCCCGTTCGGTTAAGCCAGAGACTAGAATCGACATCGGATCACTGTAGATAATGGACAATAATGCTATGTGTTATAGTTAGTTATGGACAATGATGCATTGTGTTATTATTAGTTGTGTAAATTATGGATGCCTATTGTGCATATCATACGAGTCTTACATTATAATCTTTTAACTTTGCCAGGGAGTTAATGTATTATTTGGCATAGTTATGTGTTGTAACTGTTAGTTAGTTAGTTAGTTAGTCGACAGATCATCCTCGTTGCACATCGGACCATTCAGTCCATAAGTGCTCGGATCCCATCCTCAGCAAATCCCGCAGCGTGTAGCGGCTAACGACGCCAGTTCTGTGTTGGTTTATCAATCTTCTTTGGCTTCCTGCGTAGTGTTCTTGTTTGGCCACCCCTCTTTTAATTTGCTGCTCTCGCAGTCTGGCCATTGTTGTAGATTCACAGTCATCACTTGGTTCTTGCAAAAGTCTCACTTCTCGTAGAGCATTCAGAATGTCAGCCTGGTGCATGGCGCGTCCGCCCTCAACAGTAGCCTCACCTGCGAGCTTGTCAGCCCGCTCATTTCCTTGTACTCCCGCATGCCCTGGCACGAAGATGAAACTAATCTTTGCCAGCCGAGACCGCTTCAGAGGCAGCAACCATTCTCTTCGGATCGACCCCTCCTCTATCCTCTTGATCATGTTCATTGAGTCGCTAAGGAAACAAGCCCTAGTGAATGTCTGTGTCTCGAGCCATGTTATTGCTTTACTTACTGCCATGACTTCCATGGTCAGGCTACTTGTGGTTTCAGTGAAAGCACCAGAGTCCTCCTTCACAATTCTCCCTCCGGCCCGAGCTGTAAAGGCCCATGAGCTTCTCACATGTCGGACGACCGACCCATCTGTGTAGACTGACCGCGTCACTGTCTAGCGAATTCTCGAAAATCAACGCTTGTACTTCAGCCTCAACAGCAGCCGGATTTTCTTGTCTGCATTTTCTATCTAGTTGGATGCAAACTGAAAAGGATGTGCAGAAGTCTGTTGGCACTTGCACCCACTCCTCGCCAGATTCTAAGTCCTCAAGTGAACACACCTGTTGAAGAATGTCTTCAGCTTGACCCATCCACGACCGTCCTCTTTTTAACCTGCTGCCCTTCACCTTCCTAATTTCACTATGCAGTGGATGCTGTGTGTTTGCGTTAATTCTGAGGTAGGCGCGTGCCCTGCAAACTTGCATTCTCTCTTCAATGGTTGGAAAATCAAGAAGGTAGCGCATCGCCCTGCATGCTGTATCTCTTGTACATCCAAGAATAATGCGCATAGCTTCATTCTGTATCCTTTCCATCCTTTCTATCTGCTTATGGCTGACAGTCAGGATTGCCATTGCATACTCCAAAACAGACATGACTAGCCCCTCGTACAGAAGACATAGATGGCGCTGCTCACAGTTTGCTGCCGCCATCACCCGCATCGCTGCCAAACCCCGCTTGGCCTTTGTTATCACCTGGTCTATGTGCACATTATAAGCAAGGCTTCGATCAAACCGTATCCCCAGGTAATTCATTGCCTGCGTTCTTTCCACCGTCTCTGAACACAGCATTACAGTTGGTGTTGGATTGTTGACAATATGATTATTCAACGAGAACCAAGTCACTGTTGCCTTTGTTGGGTTGACCATTGCCCCAGCTTCATCACACCAAGTACTTATGCGATTGAGTTCGGTTTGTAGTTCCACAGCAACCTCCTCTCTATCCTTACCCTGACGATACACTAAAAATCATCGGCATATGACCTTGTCCTGCCAGGTCCAGTGATCTGCTCACTGGTGATTCTCACTGTGTAGGCGTTGAACAGTACCGGAGATAATGGTGATCCCTGTGGTAGGCCAGGATATATTGTTGTTGGTTCCGAAGTCCAACTGCCACATCTAAAAACTACTTTCCGTTGGAAGAGGGCTGCAGCGATCCAACTAAGGAGGAATGGACTTACGTTTACTTCAAGAAGCCGAAACATTAAAAAATCCAGTGGTACCCTGTTGTATGCGTCCTCAAGATCAATCGCTGCAGCAACGGTTTCAGTGCCTGAGTGGAAATCTTCATAGACATCGTGGGCAAAGACTGCTGCATTGGTCCAGGTTTCTCTTTTTGGACGGTACACACCCAGGGTAGGTGGGAAAACACCTTGCCTCTCTAGTTAGCTTGATATTTTCCTGGCAATTACCTTCTCCAGCAGCTTGCCTATTGTATTCTGCATGGTTATAATTCGATATCCCTGAATTTTTGTGTGGTCTTTGTCAGGCTTCGGCAAGGGAATCAGATAGCTGTGTAACCATTCCTCCTTGATGCTAGCACTCCCTATACTGTTGTTGTACATGTCTGCTAGTTTCTCTAGCTCATTGTCGGTACACCTATTTATGTCGTCGTATCTTATGCCATCAGGACCTGGAGCACTGTTTTTTGATAAGAATTAGAATGATAGTACGACATCGCTATCCGGGGGAAGCAGATACTGGAGAGCTTTGGTTATAGACCATAACTTTAGGAAGGGAAAATCCCAACTGCACCTCCCCGTGGTAGAGGATGGGAAACACACCACGGTGTGGCTAACGCAGCCCTGGGAACCGAGTATCCACCGGAATAAGTGGACAACTCTGCAGCTGAGCAGAGCAGGGCACTCACTTGTCCATACAGTCTGAAATGGCTGTCAAAGACAGAGGTAAAAGTCCACCGTGTGGATGTAGAAGACAAGAGAAAACCACTACATTATCTCCCCAAGACTTCATGGCAAAACAGAAGTTGAACAATGTTCTAAGAGAGATGGATAGCATGAAAATGAATATAGTAGGCGTAAGTGAGATGAGATGGAAGGGATCGGGCAAAATTATAAATGACAACAACACAATAATTTATTCTGGAGGGCATACACATGAAAAAGGTGTAGGGAATAATATTTGACGAAAAAAACAGCCAAGTCAATTAATGGATACTTGAGTATTTCAAATAGAGTTATTGTGGTCAAAATCAAAGGCAAACCAATAGATATGAATATTATACAAGTATATGCACCAACAGCAAGCAGTAGTGATGAAGAAATACAACACTTTTACGACATAATAGAAATGGCGATGGCTCAAATTGGATCACACGAAATAAAAATAATACTTGGAGATTTTAATGCAAAAGTAGAAAAGGGGAAAATGGAGGATGTAGTGGGGAATTATGGCTTAGGCACAAGAAATGAAAGAGAAGAAAAACTAATAAAATGGGCAAATTTCAGTGATATGATAATTGGAAACACATGGTTTAAACACCATAAAAGACGACTATACACACGGAAAAGCCATGATAAGAAAATACGTAACCAAATTGAGTACATACTAATTAATAAAAGATTTAGAAATGCTTTAATTAATGTAAAGACAATACCTGGTGCTGACTGTAATAGTGATCATGCATCACTATGTGGACAAATAAAAGTAAGATTAAAGAGAGGGAAAAACATGATTAGGTACTTGAAACTTAATAATGAGATTCTGAAAGTAGATAAAGAAATCCAAGAACAACACAGAGAGTGACTGTAGAAAATAGATATAATGCAATAGCTAAAATACAGAGTATAAATGAACAATGGGAAATGTTAAGGGACTCCATTCATCAAACTAGCAGAGAAATATTACCGGAGAGAAGCCAAATAGCTAAGAGAAAATTGATGAATGAAGAAATATTAATGCTGATGGACACAAGAAACCAGAGTAAACATGACAAACTAGATTAAGCTAAGATAAATAAAGAAATAAAAGATAAATGTGCGAAGGCAAAAGAAAGTTGATTAAACGAGCAGTGCAAAAAAAAAAAATTTGAATTAAATTCCATTAAAGTTTCCAAAACAATATGCACAGACAAATCAGTGAGCTCACTGGAAGAAAAGTAAAAATAAATACAGGGTGTTTGAAATCAAAAATAGGAAAGGTATTATTGGAGGAAGGTGCTATAACGAAGAAGTGGAATGAGTATATAAGAGGATTATATGATGGAGAAAGGAAAGAATTAACAGAAGAAAGTAACTTAGAAGATCCACTTATTCTAAAAGAAGATGTCGCTGACGCTGTAAAACGTATGAAGAAAGGAAAAACAGCTGGGCCAGATGAAATCACAATAGAAGAATTAGAAGTATTGGGAGAATTTGGAGTAGATATATTAATCAAAATGTTGAATGATATTTACGGAAGTGGATATTTACCCAGTGATATGCTGAAATCTGTATTTATAGCTATACCAAAAAGTCCAGGGGCAATTGAATGTGAAGATTTTCGTACAGTTAACCTTATAAACCATATCACCAAGCTTCTACGCAGAATCATAATGAGAAGAACCAGAAAGAAAAAAAATGGAAATCAGTGAAGAACGGTATGGATTTGTGGAAGGAAAGGGCACAAACAATGCAAAATTTACATTACGGACACTAATAGAAAGGTCAATGGATAACAGAAAGACACATATTTGTGCTTCATAGATTATACTAAGGCTTTTGATAAAGTAAAACATAATGAACTGATTAAAATGTTGGAAGATATCAACATTGATGGGAAAGATTTAAGAATAATAAAGACTATTTACTGGAACCAAGTAGCAGCAACTAAAATGGGAAATGAAGAGGGTAGTTATGAACAGATAAAGCTAGGAGTACGACGGGGGTGTGCCTTGTCATCAGATCTCTTCTTCCTATATAGCGAAGTAATCATGAGAGAAATCAAAGAGATGCCAGGAATTCTAATTGGAGGTTATAACATAAATAATATACGCTATGCAGATGACACAGTATTGGTGGCGGATTCAACAGACCTACAACACGTGTTGGACATTGTAGTAACAGAGAGTGCAAAGAAAGGATTCTCCTTGAATATCAAGAAAAGTGTTTATGCTTGTGGCTACTGTTTGCAATCGCATTTTCCTCATGTTGGACTGGTAGTACATGGTTCCGTCGCTCTGCTACTGAGTGAGTGTGTGGGCGATACCGTGAGCTGTGAAATTCGCGTGGAATGCTTTTACATCTGTCCTGCACAATGAACTGCATGTTCGGAACAATGGCTACCGGCAGTTGCTGAATTTACTGTTTTGCCCTTTTGATTTACGGGTGCATTTTTCAGGAGTCGGCGCTGAAAGTTCGTGCTTTGTGCAACACTTTCGGCGAGTCGTCCTGCGGTAAGAGACCGAGCCATGTGAGAAAACCCTGGTCAATGAGGTCTTTCTGGTGACTGCCGAGTCCATCGACGATGAACTGGGGTATTCGTGGATGAATTTTGTGTTGACATTCTGACGGCGGCATTATGCACAGTGTACCTGTGCGGGCTTGTTGGATTGCCGAGACTTCCGTCTATTCCACATTTCAGATTGGACAATGGGGAGCATTTTGTGTGATATTCGCTGGCACGGGAATGGAGCATAATGGGGACGACCCGTTGCCGTGAAGTTTGAACCTCGACTAACTAACTAACTAACATCAATCATTGGTACCTTGCCGTCTTGACAGACGATAGTTTGTGCTTTAAAAAGGCATAATAACTTTTACCTATGGCGGTAGCGAATGTGACTGATAAGGCCAATTCGCGCTGTAAATGTTCGTTCACAGTGGGTGCATGTGAACACGTGGTAATTTCCACCATCATGCACCATCTTACATCTCACACGCTCGGCGTGTGATTTATCTGCAATGTTTTTCTCCTTTGTCTTTATTCAATTTCTGATGTTTGCCCTCCATGCAACACGTTCAGCGGCGACTTGCTCCCACTGTGCATTATCAATGCTTGTATCAATCATGTCCCGCTTACACACATCTTTGTATCGTAGTAGAGGCCGACCCTGAGATCTCTTACCCATCTGTAATTCATCAAAAAAGATGTCCTTTGGTATTCTACCATCATCCATCCTCCTAAGATGTCCTATCCATCTAAGTCTACGAAGACTGAGCATGGAATAAACCGTCAAACAACCTGATCTTTCCAATACTTCAGTATTTGTGATTTTGTCTTGCCACTTAATACCAAGAATTCTTCGCAGACATCGCATATGAAAGATGTTTAAATGTTTCTCTTGGTGTGAGTAAGTTGTCCAGGTTTCACTGCCATAAAGAAGAGTACTAAGGACGCAGGCTTGATAGACAAGGACTTTTATTTTGGCAATAAGCTTCCTGTTCTCCCATACTCTTTTTCTTAACCTGTTCATTGTTGTTGCTGCCTTACGAATCCGGATGTTGATTTCTTGATCTAGGGATAATTTGCTATTTACCACTGATCCTAGATATGTAAAATGGTCTACCATCTCTAGTTCGGCGTCGTCAATCAAGATTGATGGTACCCCATGTATATATTGAAGAAGGTTGGCTATTAAAGACGATAAAACAAAGAAAATTGAAATATTTTGGTCACTTGAAACGTCACGAAAGCTTGGAGAGAACAATAATGGAGGGGTATATGCCTGGGAAGAGAGGAAGAGGAAGGCCAAAGAGAAGATGGGTGCAGGATGTGGCGGATGATCTCAAGATGGGTGTATCAGACGCGGGACATGTTGCTTATGATCGAGAGGTTTTCCGGAAGGTTGTTATGGGAGCGAGGTTCTGCAAAGGACATGCTACTGAATGAATGAATGAATGGTACCCCATGTGCACCTTGTGACATAATCTGTGTCTTCTTTTTGCTAATTGTTAAACCAAATTCAGAACAAGCATTGGAGAATGCAGATAGTAGACATTGCAATTCTTCCTCAGAGTGGGTCGTAACTGCAGCATCATCTGCGAAAAGCAACTCTCTGATCAGTACCCTCCTAATTTTGGTCTTGGCCTTCAATCTCTGAGCATTGTAGAGGCCGCCATCTGAGCGTGAGTGAATGTATATACCACCATCCTGATCACGAAAGGCATATTTCAGTAGAAGTGAAACGTATATTCAAAAGAGGGTGGAAGCTAGTACACAACCTTGCTTAACTCCACTCTTGATTTCAAACTCTTCAGAAGTTGCACCATCAAAGTTGATTATACCCTTCATGCCTGTGTGGAACGATTCCACAATGGACAGAAGAGTTGGTGGGCAGCCAATCTTCTTTAGTGCCTTGAACAGACCCTCACGACTGACCAAATCAAATGCCTTTGTGGGGTCGATGAAGGCAATAAACAGTGGTTGATTCTGTTCACGGCATTTTTCTTGCATTTGTCGCAATGAGAATATCATATCAATGGTAGACCGGTTCTGTTGAAAGCAACACTGTGATTCGGGGTAGACTTGATCTCCTAGGACTTGAAGTCTGCGCAGAACAATTCTGGCAAATAATTTTCCAACAATACACAGAAGTGAGATACCCCTATAATTGTTGCAGTCTCTCCGATCGCCCTTGTTCTTGTACAGTGTTATGATGCTTGAATCTTTGACATCCTGTGGGACTTGTCCTTCTCGCCAGCATAGCACTATTAACTGGTGGATCTGTAGAGTGAGCGTGCTTTGCCCACTCCTGATAACCTCTATTGGAATCCCATCCTTACCTGGAGCCTTGCCAGATGCAAGTTCATTTATAGCACACTTAACTTCTGTTATGGTGGGAAGTGTGTCCAGGTGGTCAAAGATTGGTAGAGCCTCTATGGACTTCTTCTTCTTCAGGGTTCCGAGCCATTGAGGTTCTTTGCTGCAGATACAATCCGTCTCCATTCGTCTCTCCGGTGGACCTCTCTTGCCAGTCGTTGATTCCAAGTACTTGTAGGTCTGTATATGTATTATCTCTCCACCGTCTTCTTGGTCTACCTCGGGGTCTACGGTCATTTATTTCCTGAGTGTAAACGAGTTTTGTTTCCCTATTATCTTTCATTCTTTCTATATGCCCCAGCCATCGTAGTCTATTAGCCTTCATGATACCAGTGATTAGCGGGGACTTAAACAGAACATAAATGTCTTTGTTACTTCTTCTTTTCCACTCTCCATTTTGTGTATCCCTAATGGGTCCAAAGATGCGTCTTAAAATTTTGTTCTCAAAGGTTTGTAACAAGGCTTCGTCTCCTTTCGTTGTACTCCAGGTTTCAGAGCCATACAGCACAACTGGTCTGATCAGTGTTTTGTATATTGTGATTTTGGTGTTACGAGATAGCGCATTTGATTTTAGTAGATGTTGTAGTGCATAGTATATCTTATTTCCAGAATTGATTCTAGTTTGTATGTCTTCCCTTATGATGTTGGAGCAGTTGAAGATTGTACCCAGGTATTTGTATGTTTCCGTTCTTTTAATGGTCATATTATCTATTTGTATGTGGCCAGAGTTTTTAGCCATTCCGTCTCTTGAAATTACCATATATTCTGTCTTATCTTGGTTGATAACCAGCCCCATCTGTTGGGCTTTTTCCTTTAAGTGAGCCAATATTTCCAATGTCTTTTGTTCACTTTGCCCTATAATATCTATATCATCTGCATAACCAAGCAGCTTGGATGTTCCTCCAATATCACATTCCTCCTTTACCTTCCTTACAACTTTCTCTAGAGCCAGATTGAAGATGAGCGGCGATAGTGCATCACCCTGTTTCAAGCCAGATGTTATTTGGAAAGGGTCTGATTTCCTGCCTTTATATGTTACTATATTATAAGTATCTTCCATGCATAGTCTGGTCATGTTGATTAACTTCCTTGATATTCCAAATTCATGCATAGCATTCCATAGACTATTCCTATGGACGCTATCATAAGCCTTTTTAAAATCCACAAAAATGTTATGGAGATCTCTTTTATATTCCCAATTTTTCTCGGCTATTTGTCGTAAGATAAATATCTGATCTATTGTTGATCTGTTTTGTCTAAAACCCGCCTGGTAGTCACCTAATATGTCTTTTGAATATGGTTTTAGTCTATTTAGTAATACTGCAGATAGTATCTTATAGCTTGTGGACAGTAGTGATATTCCTCTATAATTTTCACATTGGAACTTGTCTCCTTTCTTAAAGATAGGTATCAATAATGACTCTTTCCAGTCATGGGGTAATTCTTCTGTCCTCCAGATTTTTATTATTAGTTCGTATAACTTTAGGTGTAATGCATGGCCACCTGCCTTTATAAATTCAGCAGCAATTCCATCAGTCACAGTTGCCTTATTGTTTTTAAGTCTTGTGATTACATATAGGATTTCTTCAAATGTAGGTTCTTCAATTTGTGGTTCACATGTTAGAACCTCTTCCTGTGGGAAAGTGTTACTTGGAGCTTCACAATTTAGTAATTCAACAAAATATTCTTTCCATGTGTTGCACATTTCCTCACTGGTATTTATCATATTCCCATTTTTGTCTTTTAAACCATATGTGTTTTGTTGGTGCCCTCGTTTAATTGACTTCAGTTCTTTAAAAAACTTTCTGGATTCATTTTTCTTGTGATTAGTTTCCATATCTTTGATTATATTACTCATATATTCTCGCTTCTGCTGTAGGACTATTTTTGTAGCCTCTTTACATTCATTTCTATAATGCTCTTCCTTTTGGATGTTGTTGATGTCATTTAACCATAAATGTCTGGCATTCTTTTTCCTAATGACTGCTTCTTCACATATTTGATTGAATCATCTGTTCTTTCTATGCGTGGTTAACACACCGAGACATTCTTCTGCAGTAGATTGAATTGTATTCTTGATGTTCAACTCTATGCCACTAACATCAAGAAAACAGTAACAATGGTGATATCAAAGAAATGGTGACACAAAAATGTGACATAGAAATAGAAGGGACAATTCTTAACCAAGCGGATATTTTTAAATACCCAGGGGCATTTGTAACATCAGACGGAAGATGTACGTCAGAGATTAAGAGCAGAATAGGGCAAGCAAAAGCCGCATTTTTGAAAATGAAGAGTATCTTATGCAATAGGTCACTATCACTGAATGTAAGAAAGAGAGTGCTGAAATGCTATGTAGAACCAGTTTTGCTGTAAGGCAGTGAATCTTGGAATGTAAATGAACAAATTAAAAAGAAATTAGAAGCAACCGAGATGTGGTTCCTGAGACGAATGTTGCGAATTCCTTTGACTGCCACAGTAACTAACGACGACCGCCTGAAAGAGGCTAATGAAACTAGAACATTATATACAACAATAAGAAAGAGACAAACAGCTTTCTTCGGTCATGTGATGAGAAGAGAGGCATTGGAGAACTGGAAAGATCGAGGGGAAGAGAGGCAGAGGCAGACCCAGAGAAATGATGCTGGGTGGTTTGAGACGCTGGCTTGGAGGAATACCATCAGCAGAGTTGATCCAGAACTCCAAAGACTGAGATCTGTGGAGATCCATGAACGCCTACGCCAGTTGGCACGGCACTTGATGATGATGATGATGATGATGATGTTGATGATGATGATGATGATGATGATAATGATGATGATGATGTTGGTGATGATTCTTTTGTGGTCATCCCCTCCCCCTTCCTTTTTCGGTTTACATTTTTATTTCGTTTTTTCAGCACTCATATCTCGATCAGAAAGAAATAGAAGACTACTGAACGTAATCTTGCCACGAAATCACAAACAGGCAAAACATCTTTGAGTTGACTGGAACGTCCTGTAAAATATATGAAACTAACTTTTATCCTTATTTGTTTCTCGTATTTTTGTTTCCGCAACATTGTTTATTTTATTCGTTGAAATGTGTGGATGACTTATATGTGATAGCTATATTTAGTCTTCTAGCGAAGTATTCTTTTTTTTTTTTTTGGTCAATAAAGCCTTTGACCGCCATGTTCGCGTGTTGCACTGCGTGTCCTTCGTTTCGTCGAGCTCCCTGGTTATATTGACTCGTTTTTCGGTTTTATTTCGATAGCAGTGATCCACATTTTCGAAAACAAGCAATTTAACTTGGCAGCCTCTCTGGTTTCCACTTCACTTCTATACCCATCCGTTATCCACTTCACTACTAGACGGCATCCGTTATCTATTTCCTACTCTATCGCATCCGTAATCCAGTTTATTACTGATTTCATCCGCTATCCTCATTACATCACGTTTCCTGTTGTACATTTTCATCCGGTTGAAGCCTTGCCCAAGTAGTTAGTTTGTTTCTTCTCCTTGATAAAACGTTGCAATCAATCCCAGCATGTATTGGCTGTTGTGATTTGCTAGGCAATTTTATGTTCATTAGTTTGTCACTGTTTTCTGAACGGCAGACGTTCTTCAAAATTAGCATATAAATCGATCTGCTTTCAAATCACCTGCGGCTAATTTCGAACCCTTGTTGGCGAATTGTTGACTACGTCAAGAAAATGGAGAACAGAAACAGTCGTAAAATACCATGTATTCCACCACGCTGTCACACTTTGTAAATGATTGTCGTAGGTTGAACACACTTTTTGACAACATTCGTTAAGTGTGTGTAAGCAACAGCACGCACAGGATCTCGTTAAATCTCAACTGCCAATTGCTGCATGGCTGTATATAGACAATTGTGTGTTTTGTCATGGGATCTCTATTTTCTCTATTGTTTTTTCCATATCCTTTTTACAGGACATCGCAGTCAACACAAGCATTCCTGCCGCTGTGATTTCTTGGCAAGTTTACGTTCAGTAGTTTCCCATTGATTTCTGAACGACAGGCACCGAAACCAACGCAACGCGGTCTGCTGCCAAATCGCGCGCAGCTGTGTTTCGAACGCGGGTATACAGCCTCTTCGCCCCGGAGTCCGACTTTTTTTCTATAGCGAAATAATAATGAGAGAGATCAAAAATAGACCTTAAGGGTTTCCCAACAACTGATATTTCTGTGTATTACGTATAACACAATGGAAGCAACCAATCATGTTCCTTCTTTAAATGTTCGTAAATAACTAGACGATCTACAACGGCCTGATGTGTTTGCGAATTAACCTAATGTTGTTACATCAATTGTAGAATTTCCTCTGTCATTGATTTCTTCTTCGCAGTCTTTTTTTTCGTGTATTATTTCCGTTGTTGTCAGCTGTATTGACTCCTTTAGTATTCGTCATTGTTCTTCTATATTGCTTATTTTTCTATAGCACTGTACCTATTCCCCGCTAATCCCGAATACTCTCGTGGTTCACGTGAGCGCACGAGAATTAGAAGTGGTTCGAGTCGCGCCAGTGGCTTATGAGAGTATGGAGCGGGTCGCTCAGAAAGTCGTGGCGTTCTGATGAGCGTAATCTAGCCTAGGAATCAACATACAGCTGAAAGATGCTGATGTTGACCGCAATATCCTGAAACAGGATGGAAACGCGGGGAAAAAAACTGTACTTATTCAGCACAGTTATAGCGTATTTATAACTTTAAAAAAAAAAACCTTTTTCCTCCATTAAAGCAAAGGCCATGAACCAGTTAAACCCTAGCCGCCTTATATGTCCTTGTCTTATGCAGCTCCGTTTGTGCTCCCCACATCCATCCATCCATCATGTGCCATGCCGATAAGCATGGGTGGTCATGTTTTGCCATCTCACTCGATCACCAGTCGTGGATCAGCTCCGTGTTTCTGTCTCGACCATGTCACGTGGCCAAGCCATCCAGGTATTTACTTCTTGGTCTTCCCCTTGGTCGCTTCCCTTCAATCTTGCCAATTGTTACCAAGTTCTCCAATTAATTTCTTCTCATAACATGCCCAAAACATTTTGACTGTCTACGTCTACTGTCTCTAATCAGTTTACGATATTCATTTGTTTCTCGAAGGACTTGTTCATTGGTTTTTCTGTATGTCCATGGTATTCTTTGCATTTTCCTCAGAAACCACATTTCCACAGCCATCAGATGTTTTTCAGCTTGTCTGCTCACTGTCCACGCTTCACATCCATACAAAAGTACAGGTTCTATTTAGCACAACAACACTCTACATACAGAGTGTATTTTGTAAAGACTGTGCAGTGTTTGAAAATATTGCCGATCTAAGTCTTGTATTTACCTATTATGTTGCATGAACTTTACAGAGAGTGAATAAAAATTCTTTGACGGGCAACATTTTCAAACATTGCAGTCATTAAAAATACAACCTATATTATTCGTCTCTGTCTCTAATGTTCTTCTTTGTGCGTCATAGAGTGTCCTCTGTTATCGTTTCTCTTATGGGTTCCATACCCAGGATTATCTAGTTATACTCGTCTCAAGCCGGCTCTGTCTGTGGCCAAGGGGTTACCGACACAATTCGTAACCCCGCATACTTCGTTCGAAACCACTACTGCAGGCGATTTGGCAGCAGACCACCTTGTGTTGATTTTTATAAAATGCTATGAGTGCCGGTTGTTCAAAAAGCAATGGCAAACTACTGAACGAAAACTTGCCAAGAAATCACAAACATTTAAGTTGTGTGATTTCCGCAGTATGTACCTGGCGAAATGCAGCTAAATATGTCAGGCCCTAAATCGTGCAATCTATTGTTTGTGTCTTTGTTATTTAAAATAGCCATATAAAATTACAGACAAACGTTCACATTCACACATATATGTGCAGACACAGGCGCCCATCACCTGGTAGCCATGCCGGTTTCGAGTTGGCCATAAGCCTTTCTATTTCAGCCCAGTTGTCACGGTATTCCAGCAAGGAAATCTGTCGATCCAAAGAAACCAGCCCTGCCTGGAAAAACAACAACAGAAGCACAGTATAATACACTTAGGCTGTACCCACCTGTCTTAATGGGAGCAGTGGTAGCGTAATTTCTAGAAGCTCACCTGCGAGCCTGAACTTATCATGGGTTCGAATATGCACCAAGGCTGATGTTTTGATTAAATGGCCTGGGCTCCTAGGTTAAAATGGGTGCCAGTTAATGTTTTGGGAAGTAAAGGCAACCGGTGTGATACTGACAGAAACACCAGCTGATGCCGATTAAATCTATTAGATGCCGTCTCCACAATGAAGGTCGGCGTCAATGGATCTCCAACGCTCTCTTTTTCTCGCCTTGTTTGTACACTCCGTCAGATTGCTCTTTGTCCATCTCTTGATGTTATCTTTCCACTTGTATCGTTGTCTACCGTTTGCTCGCTTGCCTTCAGCCTTCCCCCCACCCCCCAGTATGGTTTTTATAAGAGTGTTATGTCTTTTAACTTCGCTGAAACATTTCACTTGCCTCTTGTTTATTTCTTTCATTAACAGATTCAGTGCAAAACAACAAGTAGGTTTGAATCAAACAAAAATGGAATGCAGAAAATTAGAAGTAAGGTTGTTTCACAGTTATGAATTACAACAGGTTGTTAATGTGGTAGCGAACATGTTGCATTATAACGCAGTAACAACATTTCGGTGATATATATAAGCCCGTGGCAGATACAAGAAGTCGTTTAAGACGATTAATCATCCCATGTCATTTAATCAATTAACCCCCTTTTCATTCTCAGTGTTTCTAGAATGTCTAGCGCCGATTGGTCTATAAACACATGGGTCTTAGCAGCAAATGGCACATGTGCCCTAAGGCGTATACAAGAATCCTTTATTACTTCCTTATTACTCCCTGTCTTAACGCTTCCTGTCCCTTGCAAGTATGTTAAGCCAGTTAGGCCTTAGTTTAAACTAACAGCCGTGTCCTAGATTATAGGATAAATTAGGAAAAACGCGCGTTCAGTCTGCTATCTGAGCATGCGAAGAACATACACAGACAACCGAAGCCTACGAAATCTTGAATAATAGATATTTAGAATAAGGGGATGGGCAAAGAATTCCCAAAATAAGGAAGCCACAGCATTAGAATGAGAAAAGGCGAGAGAACACAAAAACTAGCGGTGGATAATAAAGATGTTCCGAAATACAACACACAGGGAGGAAAATAAGAAAATGCATTCAAATAATGGCAAAGAAACAATAAATTCAGTAATTATAAATAATACATAAATACATGTTCCCGAAGCAGTTTCCTGCAGTGTGATAGCGCCATCACATTTTGTAGGCCTGAGAGCAAGCGTCGAGCCCAAGCGTGGAACCCCGTCCCACGGTGCGCATATCACTACCAGCGCATTTCGCTATCAACCTTGCTAGTGCAAGCCTCAGTAATTATCCCCCCCCCCCCTTTTTTTTTTTTCTAAATAGCTTGAGCTAGATTATTTTCCCCTAATACAATGCAAAAGGCTCGTGCTGTTAACCATACACTAGCTATATCTTAGTAGAACATTCATTAGTTTTTAAACAAACAAGGAAACATGAAAGTGTGGGAGAGGTCATTATAGTTTTATGTAATTTACTTGCTTTTTCAAATCACAAACATTCTTAAAATTATTTATCATTTATTTAAACACTTTTGACGCGCCCATTCACCATATTACTCTTTGATACAATAGTTCGTTGATCCGTTCCACAATTAATCATATATGTCATTCAGTAATCATTCTCTCACAGTGGGTTTATTCCTTCATTCACGTCCGTTCGCTTTCTATTTACCTGGTGACTTAGAAGCATTCCCAGTGTGATATTCTCCTTGCCTCTGTTGCGGAACTCTGGCCAGTATTTGTGAACATATTCATTGTAATCTGCAAGACCCCTGCAAGTGAGGAGATGACAAGAAGCAGTTAGGTCAAGGCTGAGATTATATGGTCAATGTTTATAAAATATGCATACACTAAAGAACAATAGTAGCCAAGAGGTTTGTCCACTACATAAATAAAAGCATTGATCTGGGAATCTATCCAGTCTTGCAAAAAGAGAACCGCATATTCTTTTAGGAAAAAGAGAGAAAGAGTGAAGAAGAGAGTTGGCCACTTACCTCTGTTGCGCATCTGGTGAGCTAGCACTGTTCGTGCCAATAATAAGTCACAACATGTTTTTCAGCAACAGGGTAAGAGAGCAAGTAATTTTGTCATGTATGAAAGTCGCAAGGTCGGCCAGAGTTAGTATGGACATGGCTACCGCAGTCTGTGTTGCTTCAACTGTTATTAGAATTTTGAAAAATTCGGCATCGCTTTGTTCTGCGGCCAGTAACGTCAAAGACATCTTAGTGTCAAACATATATGTGTTATATTGATTTAATAGCGTTCCCAAGTGTGATCTATAACGTTTAATGGTTGTATAATTACTACTTGCTGGTCCTGGCAACCATCCGCGCAGCTGTAGCCCCAGCTACCCCTTTTTTTCGCTCCCTTTTCTCAACTGCACACTCTTGGTTAGTTATTCATGCATCCTAAAAGTGTTGTCTATTCGTGACTTCCTTTCCTGTTGTCTGACCCGATAGTCGTCTTAAATACTCTAGAGATGGAATGTTGTTTATGCGATGTAACCCTTCTGGAAGGTTTCCGATTAGCAATACGCTCTACATCCAACTATTATGTGTCATGCCGATAAGCGTGGGCGGTCATGTTTTGCCATCTCACTCGATCACCAGAGTCGGGGATCAGCTCCGTGTTTCTGTCTCAACCATGTCACGTGGCCAAGCCATCCAGGTATTTACTTCTATGTCTTCTCCTTGGTCTCTTCCCTTCGATCTTGCCAGTTGTCACAAAGTTCTCCAATTCATTTCTTTTCATAACATGCCCAAACAATTTTGACTGTCTAATGCAGTGGTTCTCAACCTTTTGTGGTCCGTGTCCCCCTTCACCATATTTTCAGAACGTCATTCCCCCCCCCCCCCCTTTTTCGTATTTCCTACCTAAAAATTTGGCCCATGCCCCCCTTCACCATATTTTCAGAACGTTATTCTCCCCTTTCGTATTTCCTCCCCCCGCCCCTGCACAGTATACGTAATAATGGAAGCTAAATTTAATAGCACATACTAAAACAAGTCTAGACGTCCACATAAAACTTGATTTGTGGGTCTACTTACTTTATAAAATGAATATCGGTTCTTGTATTAACACGATCTTGAAATAGTCTTCATTCCCCCTCTGGAAACCCTAAAATTCCCCCCTGGGGGGAATTCTCCACCGGTTGAGAACCACTGTGATAGACGATAGTTTGTGCTTCAAAAAGGCATAATAACTGTGACCCATGGTGGAGCGAATGTGACTGATAAGGCCAATTCGCACTGTAAATGTCCTGTTCACGGTGGGTGCATGTGCACATACGGTCATTTACACCATCACGTGCCGTCTTACGTCTCCCACGCTCGGTGTGTGACTTATCTGCAATAATTTTCTCCTTTGTCTTTATTCCATTTCTGATGTTTGCCCTCCATGCAACACGTTCAGCGGCGACTTGCTCCCACTGTGCATTATAAATGCCTGTATCAATCATGTCTCGCTTACACACATCTTTGTATCGTTGTAGAGGCCGACCCTGAGATCTCTTACCCATCTGTAATTCACCAAAAAGATGTCCTTTGGTATTCTACCATCATCCATCCTCCTAAGATGTCCTATCAATCTAAGTATACGAAGACTGAGCATGGAATAAACCGTCACACAACCTGATCTTTCCAATACTTCAGTATTTGTGATTTTGTCTTGCCACTTAAAAGCAAGAATTCTTCGCAAACGCCGCAAATGAAAGCTGTTTAAACGTTTCTCTTGGTGTGAGTAAGTTGTCCAGGCTTTCACTACCATAAAGAAGAGTACTAAGGACACAGGCTTGATATACAAGGACTTTTGTTTTTGCAGTAAGCTTCCTGGTCTCCCAGACTCTTTTTCTTAACCTTTTCATTGTTGTTGCTGCCTTACCAATCCGGATGTTGATTTCCTGATCTAGGGATAATTTGCTATTTACCACTGACCCTAGATATGTAAAATGGTCTACCATCTCTAGTTCGGCGTCGTCAATAAAGATTGATGGTACCCCATGTGCACCTTGTGGCATAATCTGTGTCTTCTTTTTGCTAATTGTTAAACCAAATGCAGAACAAGCATAGGAGAATGCAGATAGTAGACATTGTAATTCTTCCTCAGAGTGGGTCGTAACTGCAGCATCGTCTGCAAAAAGCAACTCTCTGATCATTACCCTCCTAATTTTGGTCTTGGCTTTCAATCTCTGAGCATTGTAGAGGCAGCCATCTTATTGCCTCTCCATAGCAAAAAGCCTGGGCTAAAATATAGAGACCATGTGGTGCCCATGCAGCATGATCCCTCTCTCGGCCTGCCTAGTTCTCTCCAGAGGAAAGTTAACACCTCTACATCTGGAACAAGACAAGCTGAAGAAGCTGCCGGATCAGCAAAGCAATGCTCTCACTGTCCGCCTGTCGGAGCTTCGATCCTATACCAGTTGCCAACCAAGGCTTAGGGCCTGGTCTGCCCTGCCATGACATTTTATCTTTAGGTTGCATTTCCTCGCACCAGAATAAGGCTTGTACCCTCCCAATTGCGCTCTTCCGCCCGAAGCCGTTGGCACAATGTGGGGTGTCGGGTTTGTTAAGCGCCGCTCAACGTTCAGCACTAACAGAAAACGGGTAGTACCGTCTACTGTCATACGGTAGCTCAGTCATATCTGACTAAGACCTGACACCAATACACACACACACACACACACACACACACACACACACACACACACACACACACACACACACACACACACACACACACACACACACACACACAAGATATTGACGCATTTAACTATACAAATAGCAAAATGACGGTCCAACAGTTACAATAGATGAGGGGTGTGATCAACATCACATCCTACACATTTACTTCCCAGAACACTTCATGGTACACATATTAGGCTAGTTCACCTGAGAAGGCAGACCTTGTTTTACCCCGCCTCGAGATGGGTTCGAACACATGACCATCGTGCCGTCAGGTAATCGTTTTACCCAGTGCGCTGCCTAGGCTCCCAATCTTACATTAAGTGTACACCAAATAATATTCTTTTGCTTAGCATATGGATTATCCCGGCCTTTGCAAGCGAGATATATCACGCACTTCCTAACACCAGGTAGTCAGATGAAAGGTTTTGCGAAAGCTCTATTGAGGTCGACAGCGCTAGTCAGAATAGATGGCATAGGATTCCTGCATTTTGATCTTGCATTTACGGACAATATGCATGGACGAAAGCCGTGTAACCGATACATGTGTTTTACTTTGTTGTGCAGGTCGCCTTTTGGAAATGCAATGTTGTAATCTATACATCTTTCGTGTGCTACCGGGAACATGAGGGAAGAAAAGGCTAGTAAAACGGTTACATATCAAGCTGGTCATATAAAGCAACTAGGAAACGTGGGCGCGGTGGTGGTATTCAGTCTAGTAGACAACTTTAGCAGCAAAAGTAAGCAAAAATGCACAAGAATACAGAAGAATGATATAGCCAGACAAAACGAGTGGAGGATCTTCATCTCGAATTAAATGCCAGGATATGGAGATATATACAGGAAAAACGTGAATGAAACTAGAGACAGCAACAGATAAGAGGGTTTGGTATGGCGTTTGCTTGATGGTGTATGCCTCAATGTGGCAGAATATTTAGACAACAAATTTTACGTTTACTGAATGTTTAGAACACCACTGCAAGTCACTTTAAGTGGATTGTTTGTCTGTTTCTAGGTTATCATGTAAGGTATGGCTTCCGACAAGTACAATGATAGAGAAGTTGATTTGCTAGTCAACTGAAAGTCAGGATAAGACTCAGTTCTCCCCCCCCCCCCCCCCCTTTTTTTTTGTTCGCATATCCTTTACAGGACATCGCTGTCAACATCAGCATCTGTCAGCTGATTGTTGAATTTCTTGACTAGATTGCGCTCAGTAGTTTGCCATTGCCAGTTTTCCCTATGAAATCTAAAGCCTTGTATTTATTATATGAATACGCTGTAATCTTAAAGTCTAAGTGAGAGAATACGTTCCCTACAAGTGTAGTTTGAGAGCAACTACGAATAATCGAGAGCAACTAATAATTGACTCACTATATTTATAATGTTTTAATTCATTTGATCTCATTCTGTTATTACAGTAACCCTCCCACCGAATTCTATCTTTTAACTCGGTATGTCTCGGATGGTTGTTTTATTTGTTTTACATTCACTCAGTAACATCTGTTTCTTTAACTGCTTCTATTCCTGGCAGGTTGTTAATTTAACACGTTCTCATTTAGACATGCTGTCTCTTGAAAGCACAGCTAAATGGATGTCCCAACTGTATCTGTAATATCAGTTTAACATTTTCTCATTTAGACTGCTGTTTCTTGAAAGCACAGTTAATGGACTGCCCCAAGTGTTTCTTTAACGGTCTTCTATTTCTGGCAGTTATTTGCTTCAAACATTCTAATTCAGACTGATGTTACTTAAAAATACCAATTCAATTGAACGGATAATCAACCCTAACTTCAGCAGACCGGTACGATTCAAGGTGTGACAATATGGGTAGTCTTACAAAATATCAAACTCTTAATCCTTGGGTAGTGGAATGGAGGTCTAGACTTATTGCGTAAAGGCGAAAATTTAGAACCAGTGTGCACTTTCAGCACATTAAATATCTCTTGGAAATTAAAAAAAAAAAATAAAAGAAATATAAAGATAGGCCGCTAGCCTGACTAAACAAATCACAACATATAGATAGGAAGATCGACGGAAGGAGAACAACAAACAGATGCAGGCGACCGATCAAAGTCTTTAACAAGAAGAAAGAGGGGGCGTTGGGGGTGGAGGACCAAAAACATCAATCAGACTATATTTTACCAGTGAAAAACTACGCGCACACAATATACAGTTAAACCTCGGTTTTCGCCGATAATCCGTCCAGAAACAATCAGCGAAATACGAAACCGACGAAAACCGAGACAATTATTTCCATATGAATCAACGTAAATCAAATCAATTCATTCCAGACACTCCAAAATACATACCAAGAACACATTTTATAGAGAATAAATATAGTGTTTAATACTAGTTTTCCATCGCAGATTTGTCCGAACTTGCACCTTCACCGTGCCCAGTAACACTGTGTATGCCAGCGCCCCTCTTGAATTTTTCAAACCACCTTCTGCTGGCCTTAAAATCACTAAGTGCACTTGTACTCGTTCCATGTGTTTTCTTAATACAATCGGCATACTGGAGTACAACTAAAGCAGACGAAGCCTTGTTACAAACCTTTGAGAACAAAGTCTTAAGACGCATCTTTGGGCCCATTAAGGATACACAAAGTGGAGAGTGGAAAAGAAGAAGCAACAAAGACATTTATGATCTGTTGAAGTCCCCGCTAATCACTGGTATCATGAAGGCTAATAGACAGCAATGGCTAGGGCATATAGAAAGAATGGAAGATAATAGGGAAACAAACCTCGCTTACACTCAGGAAATAAATGACCGTAGACCCCGAGGTAGACCAAAAAGGTGGAGAGATAATATACATACAGACCTCCAAGCACTAGGAATCAGCGACTGGCAAGAGAAGGTCAACCAGAGAGACGAATGGAGACGGCTTGTATCTGCAGCAAAGAACCTCTATGGATCGGAATGCTGAAGAAGAAGAAGAAGAAGAAGAAGAAGAAGAAGAAGAAGAAGAAGAAGAAGAAGAAGAAGAAGAAGAAGAAGAAGAAGAAGAAGAAGAAGAAGAAGAAGAAGAAGAAGAAGAAGTTTGCCATGTAAGTTTGCCATGAGCTTCTCACATGTCGGACGACCGATCCACCAGTGTAAATGACAGCATCACCGTCTAGCGAATTCTCGAAAATCAACGCTTGTACTTCCGCTTCCACAGCAACCGGATTTTCTTGTCTGCATTTTCTGTCTAGTTGGATGCAAACAGAAAAAAAGACGTACAGAAATCTGTTGGCACGTGTACCCACTCCTCGCCAGATTCTACGTCCTCGAGTGAACACATCTGTTGAAGAATGTCTTTGACTTGACCAATCCACGACCTTCCTCTTTTTAGCCTGCTGCTCTTCACCTTCCTAATTTCACTATGCAGTGGATGTTGTGTGTTTGCGTTAACTCTGAGGTAGGCGCGTGCCCTGCAAGTTGTATTCTCTCTTCAATGGTTGGAAAATCAAGAAGGTAGCGCATCGCCCTGCTTGCTGTATCTCTTGTACATCCAAGAATAATGCGCGTAGCTTCGTTCTGTATCCTTTCCATCCTTTCTATCTGCTTACGGCTGAGAGTCAGGATCGCCATCGCATATTCAAAAACAGACATGACCAGCCTCTCGTATAGAAGACAGATGGCGCTGCTCACAGTTCGCAGCCAAACCCCGCTTGGCCTTTGTTATCACCTGGTCTAGGTGCTCATTATAAGCAAGGCTTCGATCAAAACGTATCCCCGGGTAATTCATTGCCTGCGTTCTTTCCCGTCTCTGAACACAGATTACCAGTTGATGTTGGAGTGTTGACAATATGATTATTCAAAGAGAACCATCTCACTATTGCCTTTGTTGGGTTGACCATTGCCCCAGCTTCAGCACACTAAGTACTTATGTGACTGAGTTCGGTTTGCAGATCCACAGCAACCTGATCTCTATCCTTACCCCGACGATACACTAAAACATCATCGGCATATGACAATGTCCTCCCCGGTCCAGTGCTCTGCTCGCTGGTGATTCTCACAGTGTAGGCATTGAACAGCACCGGAGATAATGGTGATCCCTGTGGTAGGCCAGGCTATATTAATATTGGTTCCGAAGTCCAAGTGCCACATCTAAAAACTACTTTCCGTTGGAAGAGGGCTGCAGCGATCCAACTAAGGAGGAACAGACTTATCTTGAGTTCAAGAAGCTGAAGCATTAAAAAATCCGATGGTACTCTGTTGTACGCGTCCTCAAGATCAATTGCTGCAGCAAAGTTTTAAATGCCTGAGTGGAAACCTTCATAAACATCATGGGCAAAAACTGCTGCATTGGTCCAGGTTTCTCTTTTGGGACGGTACCCTCTCAGGGTAGGTGTGAAAACACCTTGCTTCTCTAGCTGGCTTGATATTTTCCTAGCAATTAACTTCTACAGCAGCTTGCCTATTGTATTCTGCATGGTTATTACTCAATATCCCTGAATTGTTATGTGGTCTTTGCCAGGCTTCGGCAAGGGAATCAGATAGCCGTGTAACCACTCCTCTGTGGTGAAACGCCAATGGCTCATGTCCTCATGCCTTCTTTGATTTTGGGAAAACAGGGGGAAACGGCTTTCGGAAGCTCTCAGTTCTCTTGTTCGCTCAATCTCCATGAAAGATAGTTCTTTGGGTTACCTTCATAACACAATCTTTACATGGAGCGAGTAGATATATGTTTGTTCTTTCGGGTAGACCCGATGGAGCGCCTTGCGCCAAATGTGCACTGATGCGGCTTCTGGAGGATTCATGTCCGTTTCTACTGATCGCTACCTACTGCCTAATGTCAAGAGTCCAAGTTAAAGATTGCGACATTCTAAAGGCAGAATACTGATGGGCTAAGAAAGGTAATCTTAGGTTGTAATTAGTTTTGCATTTATAAATCTCTATTGTCTTAACGACTGAGAGGATATGGCGAAACAGCAGTCTTGCCATATTGGGAGGGGGTGACCGTTAGCCAATCTGGCTACGCGTCTTAATCTTGGCATGGCAAGGGAACAAATCTGAAGAATAAGTAGTTACCAAATGATATCGCTTGTTCTTGGCAGCCGATAGACGAGTGATATCTTTCTTCCTACGGCTTACCGTTACTTAGTAGCATCTCTCATTTAAATATAAGCACATTAGATAGCTACGGTGTGCCGGAAGGAGGGAAGGGCTCCTTGGGGATGGGGTCCACCAATCTATGATCTATCTTCTTGAGCCGGAAGAGGCTATCCACGGTGCTAACTCTTTCGTCTTTTAGTCGATGGGATGATGTGGGGATTATAAATAAACTTCTTTATCTCATTGAGAGAACCTGCATTTCTCTGAATCTACGTGTTAGGTGAGGCACTGCCGGTCCATGGCGGCGGCAGCTCAGACAAGAGCAGCAGCCGGAAGAGGTAGTATCTTCTTTCATATTCTTGCTGGGAATGGGGAACTACACTGCGTGCCATACAACCCCACTACTATACTATTAGTTAACGGGGAGAAACACACAGATTACTAGGCGCACCACACCACAAGATCTTGGTTGTGAGAAAGGCATGGTTTGCGAGGGAGAGAGAAGCTGGGAAACGAATGTGCCCAATAATAATAAAGGCAGGGTATGAGTGTGGAGAGTGATTCGTGTATGCAACAGGGTGCATAGTGTAGCCGACCGGACGTCTACAGATTGGAGGTCTATGCAAGCCAGGACGTAGCCAATCCAGGGGCTACCTGACATGTCCGACGCATTCAAGCAAGCCACTTATAAACTGGTGTTGGTAAGCCGAAATGCATAACTAATGTGTGGTGCATGAGTCAGCTTGATCCCTCACTAAAATGTTATCATCTACAGGGTCCTTCTTTTGAAGTCCTCTCATCAACTTAAGGTCGAGTATAAACCGGAAAGTGTGTTGAGGGAATTGACAAGGCTTCTATACCTAAAGTCCTAAGCACCTGAAGAAGCCAGGGCAAGTCAGTGGACATATGAGGTAGAATGTTTTCTAATTTTAAGAAAGAAGCATTACACGAAATTAAATGAGTGGAAAGACCACAACTCAAGTCTCATCGATTGAAGGTCGAGTGTTTTTCTGATGAGGCGGTTTGGACCTACGCCAATTCCCATCCTTGTCCGGGACAGTGAAAGACTCTGATTCATTCCCTATATCCAATCTGGTATCATGACTTTGGTTCCCAACCTCAATTGTGCCCAGTGAACCCATGGCACTTTCCCAGACCAGATTACTGACTATATCGTGGTGACCTAGGAAACTTGGAAGCTGTTGTTCGAACAACCGACGCTGGATAGAGAGACTGGAATCTTGGCCCGGTGAGGCAGTTGTGAAATGACTGGACAATTTCAAGATCTGTGCTAGATGATGTTCAGAGTTTTCTGGATTCATTTCTGGACTAGAGTTATCTCATCAGTTTTGTTTTCTGGACTTGTTTAGGTTTATCTGTCTTGGTGTTCTTCTGTGTTGTCTTTATTACGGTATTAAATTCAAATTATAGTGACTGAGACGATCGTCATGTTACGTGTGTGTCAGCCAGAAATAGACTGCAGGAAATAACCCTGAGGTCGAAAGAGAGAGTGACAGTAAGTCCGGGGAACGGATGAGGGTTGGCAGCAAAGACCTATCCCCAGCCAGAGCAAAAGAATAAGTTTGAAATATTGTGACGGGACATTATGGGACCCTCCCCATAGCTTGTTACATCCTCCTTGATGCAAGCACTCTCTATACTGTTGTTGTACATGTCTGCTAGTTTCTCTAGTTCGTTGTCGGTACACCTATTGATGTCTTCATGCCATCTGGCCCTGGAGCGCTGTTTTTTGATCGTCGAAGCACAGCCTTGATTTCTTTCACTGTCACGGTGTCTTCATCCTAAATGTCCTGGGCCTTGCATCTGTCTGACCTCCTTGGCAAGATTTCGGCCTCTCATGTCTGTCTGGTTGCTGTGCTCTAGATAGCGTTCCAAGAGGGCCATGCCCTTGTTCTCGTCAGTCCTCTGCCAGATGAGGTCGGCACCTTGGAAGACAGAAATTCTATTATTCTTGGCTACCCCACTCATGCTTTTATGTAGTCGCCAGAACAATTTCAGTGACTTGTCTGTGCTTACTCTTTGACATAACTCTGCCCATTTTTCACTTTTAACCATCTTAACCAGTTTTTTTTTTTTTTTTTTTTTTTAAATAGCTTACTTTTGTGTGCATCTCTCTTTCTAAGTGCATGCAGGGAGCACTACGCTTATCCATCCAGGTCTTCTCCACCTCAAATTTCCACCAGGGTGGCTGCTCCCAGCTTTTATTCCTGCCCTGAAACTTTCTAAGCTTGTCGAGCCTTATTTTACTCAGCACATCTTGCCCTGTACTGTCATACTGGAAAGCCTTGACCATTGACTTGTGCTGCCTGGTTCTGCCTTTCTCCACCAATGTGCTGCAAGGGTGGTGGTCGCTGCCGTGGTACCCTAGGAACCCCATCTACACACTGTAGTGAGTGAAGGAGAAACCAGCTCCAGATCAATAGCACTGTCCTCATCGCCTGAGCGGCTTGCTGTCCTGGGGACACGGCCACTGTTGATACAAACCAGGTCAATGGTTTCAAATGCAGTCACGAGCACCTCCCCCTGTGTTTTGGAGGAAATGTTTCTCCATGATCTGCCTTTAGCGTTGAAATCGCCACAGAAAATTACATTTTATTCGTAACCTAATATGTCACTTAAGCACTGCCACTTCTGGGAATCCTCACTCGTTTTTTATGGCATAAACATTAACCAGCACGAATGGTAGACCAGATTTAACTCTAACCGCCTGTATTTGTATGTCGTCATTGTCCAACTGGACATGTCTAGCTCTGAAGCCACCATACTGTCGCGGATGAGAATCGTCATTCCCAGATGTCGCCTGTTGTAGAAACCTTTAAAGCCGGCCAAATGGAGAAGCTGATCACCCAGTCTCGTCTCCTGGAGTGCTACAATGTCATTCCTGTAAACTAGGTTTTCAAGAATAGGGCCTCGTTGTTTAACGCTGGGGCAGTTCCAATATAGAATTCGGGTATTTCTGAGGCCCCGACGGATGCCTCGTATGCCTTGTCGCTTGCGGCAACCACGTTGGCCCCGTCGCCTTGTTTTGTTGACTGTCGTCGCACGGAACACACAAATTGTTAAGTCATGTTGAAAAGACCGAGCACCACAGAACCACACGCTGCGAAAATTCGCTCAAGGATTGCTTCGCTCAATGCACGAAACTCTGTAACATCGGCGCAGATCTTGAGAAGAAACACAAATTACACGTAGGAGATAAAAATATCCATCTCCGACGCGAAAAGGGAACGGTCACAAAAACAACACAACCGTCCATCGCCATCTTGACCGGAAGTCCATACTTCTTGATTGGTCTGTACAAGCACTAGATGCCCAACAAGCGACAATACGTGTAAACAATCCTTTGCTTACTTTCATATAACACGTAGTTTGTTGATTATGTGCCTTCTTCTTTTGTTGCAGTGTTTGGACGAACACGACTCTCTGATTCTCTCCGTCATCTGGTATTTTGATGACGTTGTTGTTTATATTGTTATTTTATGCCCAGTTCTTTTACGGCAAAGAGATAAATAAATAGATTGTTTGAAAACATGACACTCCCCCGATGTGTCTCCACCTTGACGTGGTGGGGGAGCTTGCGTGTCCCAACGACCCCATTTGCTTGCTGATGGATGAAAAACTACATATCGGACAGCTTATGGGATGGGGACCAGACTAAGAGAGACACAACCTGCTGCTCTGCAGGTGAGACTGAGGATAGCAGTCAAAAATTTAAATCAGGAGCACGAAGGCAGAAGTTCTTGGTCCGGACAAAACTCTTAAGGCTCCCCGTCGAGGGCTGTTGCTGAACGCCCAAAAATAGAGGCGTGATACTGAGCAAGCTACATGCTCAGGTCTGATACATGTTCGAAGGCTCTCAGCTGGGGGATATGAGAGATTCCCGGATGAGAGGGCCAGGCCGTTTCTCGTTCACTGCTGCACGAAGGTAAGGTGCTGAGCCGGCAGCACATGTAGCCTACCTCGTGAGCGAGTACAAAAAGTCAGAAAAGTGCCCCAGTCGAAGGAAATGGTTACGAAAACTGTCTGTATCTAACTCATAGAGAGTGTAGACAAAAGTGGAAGAACGTCTCAATGACACGAAATGGAACGCACGGCGAGCGAACCTATTGCGTGGTCCGAAGTCAAAAGCAAAAGCTTACCGAGTGGATGTCGCTCGCAGTCTGACCGCTCCTGGTGTGTGCTTGAGCGACCAGTGGCAAGCGATATGCCCAACACATGGAAGTGAGGAACTAAAGCAGCCATGAGCAGGACGTGGCAACTCCTCGGGTCAGCCCAGTCTCAGAGCAATATGTGCCGGCTCTGCAATTATGGCCTCCTTGGATAGCGAGGGAATGCCCATGGTCTGCCCCTGCCTTCCCTTGAGGGCCGACCGCGATGTCGTTGATCGTTCTATCTTGACCAGCTGAGATGAGGGCGACATCACAACAGTCTAACGTGCCTCGAAACCAGAGGAAGGCTAACCTCATTTTAAAATGCCCGCCGGAAGTCGGAAGTGTCGTCCTACGGGTGGCAAACTAAAAATTGACACTACGCAATTACGTCCGAGTGAAATGTCTCGTCCGAATGTCTCTCGTGCTAGGAACAGCTCTGACTACCTAGTTTCCGAATGCCGCTCTTGTTCGGAACAGCTCTGACTAGGTAGTTTTCCGAATGTCTGTCGTGCCTGGAACAGCTCTGACGGGCGCAACGACAAGCACATGTCCGAAAACTCGCTGAGTGGATACCGTCTGCAAACTTGTCTGGTTTGTGCAGGAATGGCCCGGGGCAAACGAAATGACCAATATATTGAAGTGAGGATTTAAAGCAGCCATGAGCAGGACGTGACGATTTCCCTCGGTGAGCCCAGAATCAGGGCGCTATGTGTCGGCCCTGCAACTATGGAAGCAACCTTGGATGGCGGAAAATGATATGGACTGTCCCTGCCTTCCTTTGAGGGATGACCGTTGTCTTCGACCGTTCAACCTTGGCCAGCTGGGCTGTAGATGGCACCACAAAAGTGAGAGTCTCCCAGGAATGCTACCTGGTCAAAAAAAGCACGCTGTAGCCGGATGTGTTGGCCTACGGGTTTTGGCCCAAGGGCGCATAACTGACACACCGCAATCACATCTGAAAAAACACTCCGGATGAACGAAAAGAAGAAGAAGAAGAAAACATGACACAATTGAAACATCAAAACAGACCTTATAGAAGACTGGTGATCGTGTGAAATGCTAGACCATGAACAGGTGTATCGGCATGGCACATGATGATTGGTTTATCTTGAGCTCACTATTTTTTAAATGTTTATCTTAGAGTGATGCGTGCAGGCATTATGAAACATTAAATAACCATTTCGCATTCTTTGTTTCCGTTGTGTTAAAGTGATAACAACATAATGATAGACACAACAACACAAGTATCATCACCTGTCCACCAGCATGGCCATAACGACAGCAACAACACCTTTTGTACATGACCACACCTGAGATATCGTGTCATGCTGCCAGGATCTCTTGGCTTCTGGGTCGGCCAGCCCTCCCCATAAATCTATCAACACGTCTCCTTTGTGGTAGACGGCAAAAGCGGCTCCTGGTTCTCTTCCGGACTCAATATTTTTTCTGTTGATTAAAAAAAAGTATCATCACAAAACGAGTTAGACTTACTGTGACGTCAAGGCTGTGGCTCAGTATATCCGATTTGGACAAGAATTGGCTTGGTTTCCCTAGCTTTGACTGTCCCCATTATACCTAAAGGGCAGCAGTTTGTATCTCACTTCGTCTGGTCCCTATCCCTGTATACCCTCCCAGTATGTAAGCAACCGTCGGCATAGCTCTAAGTGCTATTGGCACACACAAGCCCCTCTGCCACTGCACGGTGGAGTATTGTTGCCTTAAATAGCCGCTTAAACGCACAAACAACAATTTGCTTTCGTAATTAACTACAAATAAAACTTGACAAGCTCGCAGTTAAGGCTACTGTGGAGGGCGGACGCGCCATGGACCAAGCTGACATTCTGAATGCTCTACGAGAAGTAAGACTTTGCGAGAACCAAGTGATGACTGCGAATCTACAACCATGGTCAGACTGCGAGAACAGCAAATTAAAAGAGGTGTGGCCAAACAAGAACACTACGCAGGAAGCCAAAGAAGATTTATAAATCAACATAGAACTAGTGTCGTTAGCGTGTCGCTACACGCTGTGAGATTTGCTAAGGAGGGGATCCGACAACTTATGGACTGAATGGTTCGATGTGCAATGAGGATGATCTGTCGACTAATTAACTAACTAACTAAATAAAACTTGTGTTTCATTAACCGAGTTAGTAAGAATAACAGATAGATTAATTTAACAAACTGTATACCGTACGCCTGTGAGACCTGGACACACTAAACAAGCTGAACAGAGCATAAATACCTTTGAATATAAATGTTATAGATGGGCTCTAAGAATATCTTGGATACAGAAAAGAACAAATGCATCCACACGACAAGAACTGAATATTGAAGAAGGTTGGTTACTAAAGATCATAAAACAAAGTAAATTAAATATTGGTCAATTGAAACGTCATGAAAGTGTGGAGAGAACAATAATGGAGGAGTATATGCCCGGGAAGAGAAGAAGGGGAAGGTCAAAGAGAAGATGGGTGCAGGATGTGGCGGATTATCTCCAGAGTGGTGGATCAGACCCGGGACATCTTGCATTTGACCGAGAAGTTTTTATGGGAGCGAGGTTCTGGTAGGGTCATGCTACTGAATGAGTGAATACTTTACGAATATATTCTCACAAGGTACATTCAAAGTTGGGAAGTTGCGGTAGCATGGTGGCTAGATGCTTGTCTGTCTGCCAGGTTCGAATCTGCATCGAGGCGAGATTTAAAAATAGACCGGGGCTTCCAGGTCCCTTATGCAGGATGCAGCCTAACATGGGAACCAAGAATTGTCATATGAAGTCACGGCGACTGGCGGGATATTGACCGCGCGGGGCGCTGACTGGTCTATAGCAATGGTTCTCAACCTTTGTTGGCCCGTGCCCCCCTTCACCATATTTTCAGAACGTCATTCTCTCTCCCCCCCCCCCCTTTCGTATTTCCTACCTAAATAATCCCCCCCCCCCACTCTTTTACACAGCATACGTAATAATGGAAGCTAAATTAAATAGCACATACTAAAACAAGTCTAGACGTCCACATAAAACGTGATTTGTGGGTCTACTTACTTTATAAAATGAATTTTAGAAGGGTGAGACGTACAGAACCGTAAAGTATGAAGGAAAAAACAATATCAAGTAATCGGTTCTTGTATTAACGCAATCTTGAAATAATCTTAATCCCCCCCCCCCCCTGGAAACCCTAAAATTCCCCCCCCCCCCGGGAGGGGGGGTGAATTCCCCACCGGTTGGGAACCACTGGTCTATAGCATATATGTCTAACTCCATATACCCAAGGCGAGTACAGGAGTCTTTTACTGTTTACTGTACACATTAAATGGTGCCACCTCCTTTATCGTTTTTAACTCTTACAAACAGGGTGTATGTAATTCCCTGGCACTTACTGTTGTTGAGGTATGAAGTGTTAAACTTTACATATACTAGATCACGGTATAAAAAGTGGGACGACCACTTCCCACTCCTCCATACGTTTTCTTCCCAAACTATTTTTAAAACAATTTAAAAAAAAAAATATGTTATCGTGATTTTACTAGACGGAGTCGATACCAAAGGTGGACTGGTTGGGAGCAAAGACACCTTTGGGTATTGAACCCAGAGTAGTGTCTTGACAATAAAGCGTGCTAACCATTATGCCATCAAGGCTCAATACGCTGTAGGCATGGTATTTTTGTTATTTCAATTATCAAGAATGATGTAATATTATCTCTTTGTTAATTCAATTGTCAAGAATGATGTAATATTATCATTTTGTTAATCCAATTGTCAAGAATGATGTAATATTATCTTTTTGTTAATTCAATTGTTACGAATGATGTAATATTATCTTTTTGTTAATTCAATTCTCAATAGTGATGTAATATTATCTTTTTGTTAATTCAATTGTCAAGAATGATGTAATATTATCTTTTTGTTAATTCAATTGTCAAGAATGATGTAATATTATCTTTTTGTTAATTCAATTCTCAATAGTGATGTAATATTATCTCTTTGTTAATTCAGTTGTCAAGAATGATGCAATATTATCTTTTTGTTAATTCAATTGTCAAGAATGAAATAATATTATCTTTTTGTTATTTCAATTGTCGGGAATGATGTAATATTTTCTTGTTATTAATTTAATTGTCAAGAATGGTGTAATAGTTTATATTTTGTTAATTCAATTTTCAAGAATTATGTAATATTATCATTTTGGTAATTCAAGTTCGTTAGTCAGGTCTCAGTCAGCTATGACTGAGCTACCGTATGACAGTAGACGGTACTACCTGCTTTCTGTCAGCGCCGAATGTTGGGCGGCGCTTACCAAACCCAACACCCCACATTGTGCCAACGGCTTCGGGCGGAAGAGCGCGATTGGGAGGGTACTAGCCTTATCCTGGTGCGAGGAAATGCAACCCAAAGACAAAATAAGTCATGGCAGGGCAGACCAGGCCCTAAGCCTTGGTTGGCAGCTGGTCTAGGATCGAAGCTCCGACAGGCGGACAGTTAGAGCATTGCTTTGCTGATCCGGCAGCTTCTGCAGCTTGTCTTGTTCCAGATTATAGGTGTCAACTTTCCTCTGGAGTGAACTAGGCAGGCCGAGAGAGGGATCATGCTGCATGGGCAACACATGGTTTCTTTATTTTAGCCCAGGCTTTGTGCTATGGAGAGGCAATAACTCCATCCCTGGTCTTAACCGGTCTCGGAATCAAAGCGAGAGGCAACTGTTACGGGTTATAAGTCCTTGTCAGTTGGCGTAGACATGGGGCGCCACGCGTTGCCTCTGACGGTGGGAGACACCTACAGGTGTCACTGATCAGCTACCGCCCGCCTTCAAGCTGGGCAGCCCCCAGCCAATTGGGTGCTGATCCGCCACAGCCTGCCTGCTTCAATGGGTGCTTGGGGCTAGGACAAAATCTGAATCGCAGGCTGTAAAACCAATGCACCAGGTACTAATAAAAAGAATAGAAACCTCAAGCTACGGCTTGCAACCTGGAACGTGAGAACCATGTTTCCAGGATTTTCCACTGACTTGACAAATATTGACGATGTGAGAAAAACGGCTGTGATTGATGCTGAACTCGATCGTCTTAACATTGATATTGCTGGCCTGCAGGAGACTCGCCTCGCTGAGGAAGGGTCACTCAGGGAAAACAATTACACCTTTTTTTGGAAGGGAAGAGGGCAGGCAGAAAAAAGGCAACATGGTGTGGGCTTTGCAGTGAAGAATTCGCTACTGGGAATGATTGATATCCCAGTTGGAGGTAATGAAAGATTATTATCACTGCACTTGGCAACCTTCTGTGGATTTTTCCACCATTCTCACTGCATATGCACCGACACTCGCTTCCTCTGATGATGTGAAGGATAGCGTTCTATGAGCAGCTAGACTCTGCGATCAAGGCAGTTCCAAAATCCGACTACATTTATATGCTCGGTGATTTCAATGCTCGTGTGGGCAAGGACTCGAGTTCATGGCCAGTGTGCCTTGGAAAATACAACATCGGTCGCATGAATGATAATGGGCAAAGGCTGCTGGAGCATTGCACTAGAAATGACCTATGTATTACAAACTCCTTTTTTAAAACAAAAGAGATGCATAAGGTCACATGGAAACATCCAAGATCCGGCCATTGGCATCAGCTGGACTTCATTATCACACGGAGACAACATCTGAACCATACATCATTAACTCGAAGTTACCACAGTGCTGACTGTGATACAGATCATTCTTTGGTTGTTGCAAGGGTTAGACTGAGACCAAAGAGAATCTACACAGCTAAACACAAGTCTAGCCCCAGGATTAATATTACTAACACTCACGATCCTGGAAAGTGCTTTGAATTTCAACAGCAACTTGAAGACGCTTTCAATGATACATCAGAAAATTGTATAGTAAATGATAAATGGAGTAAACTTAAGGAAACTATTTATAAAACAGCGGTAGGGGTTTACGGCACTGTGGATCATAAGAGGCAGGACTGGTTTGCGGCAAACAGCCAGATACTGCAGCCCTTGATTGATAAAAAGAAGATAGCTCTCTTAAGAAACAAGGAAAGACCAACGCGTAACACTCCGAGTGAGCTGAAGCAAGCAAGGAAGGATGTACAAAAGGCTGCCAGGCAGTGTGCGAATGACTATTGGATCAAGTTATGTGAGTCCATTCAAATCGCAAGTGATAAGGGAAACATCAGAAGCATGTATGAAGGGATAAAGAAAGCCTGTGGTCCAATGATCAAAAGAAGTGCACCGCTGAAAACCTTGACTGGAGAAATCATCACTGATAAGAAACAGCAGATGGATAGATGGGTCGAGCACTATTTAGAGCTTTACTCAAGTGAGACCAAGCTAGCGGATGATGCCCTCAACGCCATAGAGGCCCTGCCAACTCTTGACCACCTGGACACACTTCCCACCATAACAGAAGTTAAGTGTGCTATAAATGAGCTTGCATCTGGCAAGGCTCCAGGTAAGGATGGGATTCCAATAGAGGTGATCAGGAGTGGGCAAGACACACTCGCTCTACAGATCCACCAGCTAATAGAGCTATGCTGGCGAGAAGGACAAGTCCCACAGGATTTCAAAGATTCAAACATCATAACGCTGTACAAGAACAAGGGAGATCGGAGCGACTGTAACAACTATAGGGGTATCTCACTTCTGTGTATTGTTGGGAAAGTATTTGCCAGAATTGTCCTGCACAGACTTCAAGTCCTGGGAGATCAAGTCTACCCCGAATCACAGTGTGGCTTCCGTCAGAACCGGTCTACCATTGATATGATATTCTCATTGCGACAGATGCAAGAAAAATGCCGGGAACAAAATCAGCCACTGTTTATTGCCTTCATCGACCTCACAAAGGCATTCGATTTGGTCAGTCGTGAGGGTCTGTTCAAAGCACTAAAGAAGATTGGCTGCCCACCAACTCTTCTGTCCATTGTGGAATCGTTCCACACAGGCATGAAGGGTATAATCAAGTTTGATGGCTCAACTTCAGAAGAGTTTGAAATCAAGAGTGGAGTTAAGCAAGGCTGTGTGCTAGCCCCCACCCTCTTTGGGATATACTTTTCACTTCTACTGAAATATGCCTTTCGTGATCAGGATGATGGTATATACATTCACTCACGCTCAGATGGTGGCCTCTATAATGCTCAGAGATTGAAGGCCAAGACCAAAATTAGGAGGGTACTAATCAGAGAGTTGCTTTTTGCGGATGATGCTGCGATTACGACCCACTCTGAGGAAGAATTACAACATCTACTATCTGCATTCTCCAATGCTTGTTCTGAATTTGGTTTAACAATTAACAAAAAGAAGACACAGATTATGTCACAAGGTGCACATGATGTACCATCAATCTTTATTGACGACGCCGAACTGGAGATAGTAGACCATTTTACATATCTAGGATCAGAGGTAAATAGCAAATTATCCCTCGATCAGGAAATCAACATCAGGATTAGCAAGGCAGCAACAACAATGAACATGTTAGCAAAAAGAGTCTGGGAGAACAGGAAGCTTACTGCCAAAACAAAAGTCCTCGTCTACCAAGCCTGTGTCCTTAGTACTCTTCTTTATGGCAGTGAAACCTGGACAACTTACTCACGCCAAGAGAAACGTTTAAACAGCTTTCATATGCGGTGTCTGCGAAGAATACTTGGTATTAAGTGGCAAGACAAAATCACAAATACTGAAGTATTGGAAAGATCAGGTTGTGTGACGGTGTATTCCATGCTCAGTCTTCGTAGACTTAGATGGATAGGACACGTTAGGAGGATGGATGATGGTAGAATACCAAAGGACATCTTTTTTGGTGAATTACAGACGGGTAGGAGATCTCAGGGTCGGCCTCTACTACGATACAAAGATGTGTGTAAGCGGGACATGATTGATACAGGCATTGATAATGCACATTGGGAGCACGTCGCCGCTGAACGTGTTGCATGGAGGGCAACTATCAGAAATAGAATAGAGACAAAGGAGAAAATGATTGCAGATAAAGCGCACACAGAGCGTGAGAGACGTAAGATGGTGCAAAATGGTGGAAGTGACCATGTTTTCACATGCACCTACTGTGGGCAAACATTTGCAGCAAGAATTGGCCTTACCAGCCACACTCGCCACCGCCATGGATCGTAGTTATTAAGCCTTTTTAAAGCACAATGTACCAAACTATCGTCTGTCAAGACGGAAAGGTTCCAATGAATGATGAATGAATGAATTCAAGTTCACGGCAAGTGCTGTCTTGTTCTTCCCGCAATGGAAGCAAAGAAGATAAACGCTTTCACATTCCATTTTGGTCGTTAGAGGCAAGTAAGAAGGGTTTCCGTAAGACTGACTACTTACCGCCTGGAAAACTTGAGCTGCAAAACCCCAGTAATCATGAACACGTCAACGAAGGTCTTGTCATGAACTGGTTGAGGACCTTGAGATACTTCACTTCGGAGATTAGAAGTATCATTTTTCCTTGCTACCCGTTATTCTTTCCTTTTTCCATCGTCCGCTCTATCTTTGTATCTATCTTTATTGGAATATTGTGTTTCGTCTAGCGCATTTAATGTTTTAACAACAACTGCAAAACCAAACAAACAAAAAACAAAATAAAGAAAAACAAGTCATGTAGCGGGAACGTGCTATGAGTCTGTGTGTGTTAGGACCATTATATTTTCTAGTCGACTTGTAATTATTGAAGGCGTATGAGGTTATTTAATCCGCAGACTTTGTCAAGCTGAATATGTCAATCCTTTATTTCAGATTCAACACCTACTCAGCAACCTTTTCTTGGGAACATAGTATAGTTGTCTCCTCTTGTCTTCCCTATCCACATATGTGATATGTGACCTCGGCCTTTGACAGCAAGTGTCGACTCTCAGAACAAACGAGTGCCCTCGACGGCTCAGAACCTTCTATTCTGATTTGAGTCTTCATCCAGTCAAATGTGTATTCCGCACTTTTGCTAGTCCTCTACAACAAGGATGTGCGGTTGGTAGCTTCCCCTGATTCTACTGAAGCCCATAGTGTCACTTCCCATATCTTAAGTACTTGAGAGGACACTCATGTGCGGATCCTTTAAATTTGACATATAAAACAATGCAAGCATATAGAAATAGAAATGCAAAAGGAGAGGGGGAAACAAACATAAAGTTGACTATAAACAGACAAATAGTCGTACCTTGCAGTATGTTCTTTTTAGTAATGGAGAAATTTTTTTACTAGCAAGCAAAGTTAGTCATATACTTCAACTAAGTGCGTGCGTGCGCGCGCGCGCGCGCGCGCGTGTGTGTGTGTGTGTGTGTTTTCTTACACTTAACTTTTGTTTGATAATGATGACTGTGTAGCTGTTATGTTCTCATTGACATTTGTATTTTTTTTAAAGTAAAGGTAACCATTTCCACTTCCATTTTTTATGTATTCATTACCCCAAGGTGCTTATTCTAAGTGCAAACGACTGAAATGAAGACTCTTTTTTTTTTCTATTCATCTAACTACATGCAGCTCGCGTTGTGAATTTTCTACAACTCTGAGCGCAGTTACAGGTACTACGAAATCAACATGGACGCCAGAACTGAGGTCAACTTACCCAAAAACATCCTTGACCTCCTGAAAGTCAGGATGAACGTAGCCGCCGTACGTGGCGGGTGTGGAGGAGGCGAAGAAGCTGGGCAAGGTCTTCCACAAGACAGCAAGAACTACACACAGTAGCGCTGCTTGTAATACTGACATGGCTGACGACTCTGTTATAGGAAGAATCAACAAATTAGGATGCCTTGTTGTTGTTGTTGTTGTTGTTGTTGTTGTTGTTGTTGTTGTTGTTGTTGTTGTTAATGTTGTTGTGTGTATGTTTTCTCTTCGATATTAGCGTCTGCTGGTACCCTTTATCTCCATTTGGAGCACAGGCCTTAACAACAAATCACTTATGTCATCTCCCGCAGTTCTCTAAATGCCTTTCCCATATTGTCCATCTCGATCTTTCATTCTTTACTCCGTGTGATATTATGTCCCCTCTGTTTCGTTGCCCTGTGGGTTCTAGAGAAAGGACTTCCTAGTTATATTATGATCAGAGCTTCTCATTTTGTATGTACCCTATCTAACGGTAGCATCTTTTCCTCACCACTTTTTCCGACATTAGCTAGTCAGTCAAGGTTTCAACTTCACGGCAACGGGTCGTCCCAATTATGCTCCGTTCCTGTGCCAGTGAATATCACACAAAATGCTCCCCACTGTCCAATGTGAAAAGTGGAATAGGCAGGAGTCTTGGCAATCCAACAGCCCGCACAGGTACACTGTGCATAATGCCGCTGTCAGGATGCCAACACAAAATTAATCCGACATTTCTCTCCCTAAGTACGCATTAATGATTCTGTCAATAACATTTTCGTCCTTTTTTACGTTCGCTCGCTTTGAACTCAAGCGTAGTCCATGCATCTGCTACTAGTAGTGCACTGGGCTCATTTTTGCGTGTGGGTTAGCTTTCCCTATTACTAGTGTCCCTCGTCATCTGGCGCACAGACTCCTACTTCAGAGGTACTTGTAATTTACGTTCCAAAGTGAAGTAAGAGAAGTCAAAATTTTAGTCCAGCGGACTTTCAGAACGATGTCGTTTTTAGGCCAATCACACCCCCATTCGTATACCCCTTCGTATTCCCATTCGTATACCCGTTCGTATCCCCATTCGTTTACCCATTCGTATACCTATTTATGTCCATATATCTTTGCTGTTAGGGTTATGGTTCTGTTATTGGTTACACCATGGCTATTTGTTGTATCTGGTCCCAGTCGGCCCATGAGATGCGGGTGTCCTGTTTGGGTACTGAGGGTACACTTCGACTCAACTGAACATGGTTGAGGTTCTACTATCATGTACAGACCGCCCCTGTGGTTGGCGCTAGGCAGCACCTATCTCTAGCTGTTGGATTTCAGAGTCCCATTTCTGTAAGTACCGTCTGTCCATGAGTCCTGAGATGAGATCAGTAGGTAATCCATACCCGTTGTTACCGTTGTTGTTTACGTCGAGGCATCTTTGTTGCCGTGTTCTTGTTGGTTTGTGAAGATGGGTATCCGGTCATGTTCATAGCGATGTTAGGCAGCAGTGATATCCACTGTGGGGACGTAGGTTCCCATTTCTGTATATGTCAGTTGTGTGACATGTCAGGATGTCTGTTTGTCCCTGAATCATGCAATTCTGTCAATAAAAGTCTAATTTTGTTGTTCTTATTTTGTTTTGTTTAGTTTGTAGTTTGTTGTGCAAACTAATTGATCTTGTTACAGTCCGACAGTGTAATCTTTTGTCTGGGGTGTACAACAGTATATTCCCCGCCCAAAGAACTCCTGGAATCCTCTGTCTAACTCTCTATATCTTTTCTTGTTAACTGAGGAGAATGTATAAAGTGCTCTTTCTTTCTTTCTTTCTTCTTGTCGTGAAATGCTGAATGTTAGTGATTCCCAGATCGACGACTGTATGCAGCGAATACCCAGGGAGCAGAAGGGTTAATGAAACAGAAGGATATACACAACGGATTGACCAGCGCATGTGTATGTAGGTCAAGGCGGGAGAGTCGACTACAACACAGGTGACCTGTATAGTGGAAAAATTAGTTTGCTACAAAGAGAGACAGCATCATGGATCAGTCTATTGCGTTATGGAGGTAGGGATATACGGAAAAGCCTAGATCAGAAATTTTCCACTGACAAGGGATAATGAAGTCTGAATTTGCTTTGTCCAGCAATGTCAAGGACGATGGGACAAAGATGATCTAAAGAGAGTGGCCACTTCTTTGTGTCAGTTTAGTGTGCGTTCCCCAACTGGACGGAAAGATAGAATTATGTGTCCTGTAATGAAAAGAAATATCCTCCTTTATAATGGGATAAAGTGCTTGGATGCGGATAAATTTCGATTCGTGGATTTACATTAATTCTATAAAGGAACATAGATGCCTAAATAAGGTATATTAGAGTATAGTTTTAGAATAGGAATAGATATTAGTGAAGTGCATTTAACATTGTTTCTATTAGTAGGAATAGTATAGATGTTGGGTGAATCTTCTATCCTATGTCAGAGTGGGTTTTTTCGGAAGCCTTTTCATTTCGGCTGGAGGAAAAGACACTCACATAGGGGAGAAGAGGAAGCAGACACAGATCTCACTAATAAAATGTATCTCAACCAGGTTTCCATACCAGTGCGAGACGTATCAAATAAGAGAATACAGATGGCTGTGGTCCAGATCACTCAGTGTTGATAACCCACAAGAAAGCCCTTTGAAGTAATAAAGCACGACACTTGTGCAGGAAAAAAGAAAGAATAGAAGTCTCACCGGAAGAATTAAGGACGACAGAGAAAGAATAATAAAGATCAGATGAGTTAATGGAAAAGCTCAAATGACTCAATCTCATAGAGTAGCAAAGTGCGTACCAAGAGCATATATCAATTACAAAATATCGAGTGTAGAACTTTTACAGAACACTAATAGAACATTTTAGAATCTCGATGTGTTGTTCCAGAATGGATTAAAGAACGCTATACGAAAACAACGAACATTCATTTTTAGCGGACAGCAAATAGTGAGCGAGTTAAGTACATTGATACAGTGGTGAACATTTTCATTACCAAGAACGGATTTATCTACAGACTCAAGCAGACGGAGCCGTCAGGGTGAGATCGTTCTGTGGTGTCTATATATCGTCCTGTACTTTAGCCGAGAGAAGAGACGAGAGAAAGACACGAAGACTATCTATCTACATCTTATCTAGCAGCCACACCAGAAGAACACTAGCAATTACACAGACAATACCCATCCATACACAAGACATAGTTTTATAAATAAATCTTTTATTTAATGTTAAAAAGAACTGTTGTCGGAGTATGTGTTGAGGGAAAACTAGAGAGAGAGTGAAAGAAAGGGATATATGGATGATAAGACAGAAGAGAGGAGTGTAGACAAAAAGTCAGTAACAAATCCCAACAGATAATCAGGTTAAAGATGTGCATGTTGATTCCAATCTCCTCTCGAGGAAATAACAGCACATAAAATGGTGGGAGCAGCGGGATACGTACATACATAATACTCATATGACCTAAGGCATAACAAGGCATATACAGAGAGAGGTACCGGCATATTGGCACAGGCATAGCGGAGTACCTACATGTTGGGACATACTGATTGGAAGGAATATAAGTATATATTGATGACTTTTAATGGAAGGACGTCCATTGGATATATGGTGCCATTAGATATATGGTAGAAACATTTCATTAATGCTGGTGACTTTGCAGTGAGAAAGTTCCAGACAGAGTGAATGTGGATAGGTGGTAAGACATTACATACCTAGTCACACGGTCACACGTCTACATAAGTCTTTATCCTATATCTCCTCGTGTGGATGAGAGAGTGGTTGTGATGTACGGTGGGGTGGTGTAGATTTATAATATTAGATAGACATAGATAAATGGTATAGGTTCTAGGTGGAATATAATTGTATAGTGAGTACTTCTTTTCTGCCTTGAGGGATCTTTACTCAACTTGCTGACTTATCTGCTGTAACTATGGCAACTCCTAAAGTAACTACAGCAGAACTGAGAGCCAACGGGGAGGAAATTGGGTTAGCTGGTACCGAGCTAACTGATTACATACAAGAAAGAGAGAGAGAGATTCGTAAAGGGGAAAGAGAAGACCGGAAAGCCGAGTTGGAAGTGAGAAGAATAGAGGTGGAGACCAAGCGACTAGAAATGGAACAAGAGGCCAAGAAACTAGAACAGGAGACCAAGCGACTAGAAATGGAACAAGAGGCCAAGAAAATGGACCAGGAGACCAAGAAACTGGAAATGGAACATGAATACCGCTTGAAAGAGTTAGAACTCAAGACACAAACTAAGGGTGAAATAGATGCAGCAGAAGGAAGTTCATCTTCACCTGGAGCAACCTACATGAGTGGACAGGGTTACCAGGCCATGAAGTTTCCCTTAGCGGTCTACGATGAAAGTAAAGAAAAGATATTCCAGTTTTTGGATCGGTTCGAGGCTATGGCAATCGCTATGGGACTAGATAGAACCAGATGGGCTCTTAAAGTATCCCAGTCTTTACGTGGTTCGGGCTACGAGGTCTACACACGCCTACCACCAGGACAGGAAAATCAGTACGAGGAATTGAAAGCAGCTTTGATGAAACATTATGAAGTCACCGCACAAACATATCGGAAAAAGTTTAGATCGTCTAGACGAGAGCCGGGAGAACTATTCGCCGCCTACAGTCTGAGGCTGAAATCCTATCTACAGAAATGGATGGACTTGGCAGAATTCCAGAGGGATTATGAGAGTCTCGAAGAGATGATGGTGGTAGACCAAATGCGAAAGCAAATGTCGAAACCTCTCAGAACCTTCTTGGGAGAACAAGGGGCGGAACGGATTGATGTGGTGAATAAGCTGGCGGAACGATTCGTGGAAGTACATGGTGAAACTGAGGAACTAAGTACACAAACCAAAGGTCAGGAGAAAACAGAGAAAAAGAAACCTAAAAACTGGGAAGGAGAAAAAGGGGAACCTTATATAAAGCACACAGAGGAGAGTTCAGAGAAGGTGAAGGTAGGAAACCAGAGCACCTCGAATTCTCAAGCGAAACGACAGTGGTCTGAAAAATGGTGTTCATTTTGTAGGGCGGCCTCCCACAACACGAAGGACTGCAGATTGAAACCTAAAAGTTCTTACTTCGCAGCATGCAAAGTGATTCCTACATCGGTGATCACAGACAAGGCTGAGGTCGGCGAAGGAGAAAGGAACAAAAAGGACACAGGGAAACCTAGGAAGGGAACAGAGTGCACTCACTGCCAGTCGACAACACATAATACTGTGGACTGCAGATGCAAGGGCAAACACGCCAATTGCATAACCAACCTCGAGGAATCAAAAGAGGAAGGCAAGGAAACGGTCAAGGAGATGAAAGACACTCAGGACCAAGAGAGACCACCTGTGGTTGAACTTATTGAAGTCAATGGCCAGCAGGTTGCTTGTCTCTATGATACAGGTTTGGATGGGGAAGCGGTGGTGGACGCCAGCTTGGTAAGCCCAGACCAACTTACAGGGGAGACTATAGAAATACAGCCGGCAATGAGGAGTGCTGTTACCATGACGCTGCCAATCGCCAAGGTGGAGATTAAATCCAGGTACGTCACGGGCATTATTCCAGCTGCTGTATTATCTGACTCCTTATTTCCAATGATCATTGGCACGAAATATGTCTTTTTGGGGATGCCCAAACAGCAAGCCCACAAGGGAACAGTAGTCAGTGGATCTCAAGGGAAGGAAAAAGAGGCAGAGACACTATGCGACAACTCAGGGATAGGAGAATTGCATACTGCCCAGAGGAAGGATACTACGTTGCATCCTTGCTACAGGAAGCTGCAAAGAAGTGCTGAGCCACCAGAACGGGGACAGTACTTTCTGAAGAATCAACTACTCTATCGGAGAGCTGGGAGGGGAGATAACCTGCATGAGCAGTGGGTGGTTCCAGAGACACACCGTCCTCACATTCTTCAGAGTGGACACATCATAGGCGAGAATCGACATATGGGTGTCAGAGAGACCTTGCAGCAAATATCCGGCCATTATTGCTGGCCAGGAATGACCGGAGATGTACGCCGGTGGGTGAAGTCTTGTTCGGAGTGCCAGAGAAGCACCACCCAACAAGCGAATTAAGAGGAAACTAGCTCTTAAAGTGGAAGACAAAGTGGAAGTGTGGAGTCCAGCAGAGACCAATATACTCCAAGTAGGATGGAAAGGACCTTATCCTGTGGAAAAGGTGGTGTCCAAGAACATCTACAAAATACGGATCGGGGAAGAGAAGAAAAATCTCCCTAGACATCTCATTAGGAAATATGAGGAGAGATCCGGGAGCAAAGCTTCGCACTTTATGGTGATGGCAGCCATTAGGACAAAGGTTACCAGTCCAGACGAAGACCAGAGATCGCCAGTACAACATAGGAGGGCCTATAGGACAGTACGTGATAGGTCAGATTTACCCAACGACAGGAGGAGGGAAATCACAAGTCGGGGAAAGGACAAGAGTGAAAGTTTCACCGGTAACCAAGTTCAGAAGGGGTGGGTAACGTCGGGAAAAGCGAGAATTACCCAGGACTCCAACCAGAGATTGGCTGACCAGATACAACATCGCCCAAGATGGTCCTGGAAGCAAAAGCCCAGGAGGTTTGGGAAAGACGACTCGGTCCGACGAGGACGAGGCGGAACATCCCCAGAGGAAAAGCCGGGGAAAACCAAGAGGACATGGAAGCAGTGTTACAATCAGGATGGGACAATCCGTCTGTATTGTGAGCCGTCGCTGACGCAAGTCGAAAGTAGGTCGACTGAACGTACAGGAGCGAGGAGCCAACACTAGTTTCAGTCGTTAGTAGTATAGTAGGGTGTCAATTAGAGCGCCTACTGGATAATGAGATGAGCCATGTGAGGACCCAATCATATCATCAACACGTGGTGTTAATAGCTACTTCGCAGAAGCTCAACGCACGGTGGATGTGATGGACGTTGTTGCTGCAACTGGACTTCACAGTGGAATACATCCTTGGAAAGGAGAATGTAGGAGCAGATTTTTTATCCAGACATCCAGCTCCGGAGGAAGAAGATTAGGATTGTGGATCATGGGAATCAAACCTACAGTGAGAAAGATTCGACGCGGTCTAATCTCTTAAGAGGGGGCCTATGTCGTGAAATGCTGAATGTTAGTGATTCCCAGATCGACGACTGTATGCAGCGAATACCCAGGGAGTAGAAGGGTTAATGAAACAGAAGGATAAAACACAACGGATTGACCAGCGCATGTGTATGTAGGTCAAGGCGGGAGAGTCGACTACAACACAGGTGACCTGTATAGTGGAAAAATTAGTTTGCTACAAAGAGAGACAGCATCATGGATCAGTCTATTGCGTTATGGAGGTAGGGATATACGGAAAAGCCTAGATCAGAAATTTTCCACTGACAAGGGATAATGAAGTCTGAATTTGCTTTGTCCAGCAATGTCAAGGACGATGGGACAAAGATGATCTAAAGAGAGTGGCCACTTCTTTGTGTCAGTTTAGTGTGCGTTCCCCAACTGGACGGAAAGATAGAATTATGTGTCCTGTAATGAAAAGAAATATCCTCCTTTATAATGGGATAAAGTGCTTGGATGCGGATAAATTTCGATTCGTGGATTTACATTAATTCTATAAAGGAACATAGATGCCTAAATAAGGTATATTAGAGTATAGTTTTAGAATAGGAATAGATATTAGTGAAGTGCATTTAACATTGTTTCTATTAGTAGGAATAGTATAGATGTTGGGTGAATCTTCTATCCTATGTCAGAGTGGGTTTTTTCGGAAGCCTTTTCATTTCGGCTGGAGGAAAAGACACTCACATAGGGGAGAAGAGGAAGCAGACACAGATCTCACTAATAAAATGTATCTCAACCAGGTTTCCATACCAGTGCGAGACGTATCAAATAAGAGAATACAGATGGCTGTGGTCCAGATCACTCAGTGTTGATAACCCACAAGAAAGCCCTTTGAAGTAATAAAGCACGACACTTGTGCAGGAAAAAAGAAAGAATAGAAGTCTCACCGGAAGAATTAAGGACGACAGAGAAAGAATAATAAAGATCAGATGAGCTAATGGAAAAGCTCAAATGACTCAATCTCATAGAGTAGCAAAGTGCGTACCAAGAGCATATATCAATTACAAAATATCGAGTGTAGAACTTTTACAGAACACTAATAGAACATTTTAGAATCTCGATGTGTTGTTCCAGAATGGATTAAAGAACGCTATACGAAAACAACGAACATTCATTTTTAGCGGACAGCAAATAGTGAGCGAGTTAAGTACATTGATACAGTGGTGAACATTTTCATTACCAAGAACGGATTTATCTACAGACTCAAGCAGACGGAGCCGTCAGGGTGAGATCGTTCTGTGGTGTCTATATATCGTCCTGTACTTTAGCCGAGAGAAGAGACGAGAGAAAGACACGAAGACTATCTATCTACATCTTATCTAGCAGCCACACCAGAAGAACACTAGCAATTACACAGACAATACCCATCCATACACAAGACATAGTTTTATAAATAAATCTTTTATTTAATGTTAAAAAGAACTGTTGTCGGAGTATGTGTTGAGGGAAAACTAGAGAGAGAGTGAAAGAAAGGGATATATGGATGATAAGACAGAAGAGAGGAGTGTAGACAAAAAGTCAGTAACAAATCCCAACAGATAATCAGGTTAAAGATGTGCATGTTGATTCCAATCTCCTCTCGAGGAAATAACAGCACACTTCTTATAATCCTTTTCTTCTCTGGCCCACTAGAAGTCTGTGTTGCGCTTCTTTATCTTTGAGCACCAATATATATATATATATATATATATATATATATATATATATATATATATATATATATATATATATATATATATATATATATATATATATATATGATTCCATCTTGTGATGTGGATATTATTAGCATGCAAGCAGCATAACCCGAAGTAGCACGCATCTTGTGTCAATGAAACAAGAAGGTTCCCTAAAGTATTGGAGAGTATGAGAAATGCCATGATGGTCTCTTGGAAGGGTAACTCCCAGCCGCTGCCAATAGCAACGCAAAAGAGTAGCAAACACTGCTCATCACTATTCAGTGACTTGTCATGTGCTGAACTTAACCCACCCATCCCCCACCCCGCCCCTCTAACATTCTTTCGAAATGTCTCTATGATAGGCCGGACATCCTGCCTCTGTTGCTGACCTGTGTATATTATCTATCACATCTTGAATCTATCTACGTTGTGGTCTTCCTCTACTCTACTTCCCCGATACACCTATCTCCAGAATGATCTATTCCATACATTCGTGTCTTGTTACATACTAACAGTATGTAATTTTCATCAGTTTGATTTGTCTAGATAACCAAATTTCCTTCATATTGACTTCTTGTTGGAAAGTTGGTTTTTTTTCGCGTTTTCGCCCAATAAATTTTAATACTCTTTGCAGAGTATAGTTTGCTCTTCTTTTAATTTATGTCATAACATTTCCATCGCCTGTTAACAGTGAACCTAGATATTCAAACCTACTCTGTAATTTCTGTCCACTGATATACAAATATTTCAAAAGATAGATATCTAAAGAAAATATTGTTGACCAGTATGGACTGGGTTGGGGTGGGGTGCGGAGTTAATAGGTGTAATTTTGTTCGGAGGAGTTTGTCAGACTTGCGTCATCTAGCACCTACGTCACAACACTTCGGACATGCCCATGTGAGCTCCCTCTCCCTCAGAATGTGTTGAGGAGTATACTTCTAATAGCCGTTGGTTACGCACTCATTTACACTTTCTCTACCATGATCATTCCTGTTAGTGCCAAAAATGAATCCTCTATTCTGTCAACTGACATTGATGTGTCTTTGATCATACAAGAGGTAATAATTTATATCATGTCTTCCTTGCAATGACATATTACTGAGCGTAAACTTGCCAAGGAATAACAAAACAGCCAAAGAAATGCTGGAGTTGACTGCAACGTCCCATATAGGATATGCAACTAACCAACTTCCTTGCTCAACCCCGCTATTCCCGATAGGCAGTGGCCATACTGGTAGGTGACCGTAGCCATTGTCTCTATACAGAGATTCTCTGCCTACCGTCACGAACTTGAGACCATAACCAAAAGCTAAAGCGGAACAACTTTGTAGAATCTACCAACAGAAAGATCAGTGCACATTCTAAATTTAACAAATCTACAACCAAACCCATGTATAGTGCACAGAGAAGTAAATATCTGGATGACTTGGCCAGGTGACACGGTCGAGACATGCACGCGGAGCTTATCTAAGACTCTGATTGATCGTGTGAGATGGCGAGATTTGAACGCCCACACTTGTCGGCATGGCACATGATGATATTGGGAGGAATTTTTCAGAATGTAACAAATGGAGGAAAAAAAATGTAGTCACAGCAGCAGATTTGCTGTTGACAGAGAAACATACAAAGAAACAGCTCTCTTCACCATTGTAAAGTTATTTATCTAAATATTGAAAAGTAAACACAATGCAAAAACAGTCCTAGAAATCTGCATCAGATTTGCTGTTGACTGAGAAACATACACAAAGAAACACCTCTCTTCACCATTGTAAAGTTAGTCGTTTTGTAACATGCATAGGTTTATGCAAATTAGGAGGTTAATTACACATTTTCAACAAACGGGGATAGTCCCATACTAGATGAAGGTTAATTACGGTCTCAGGATATAAATCGTCATGCTAATGGGGGGGGGGGGGGGGGGGGGGGGGGCGAAACAGGATGAGGCTGTCTATACTTAAATCACCGATGGAAAGGTAAAACGTGACTGGAAACTAATAGATTAAGGGAACATAGAAAGGTAATGGTGGTGGAATGTAGATTAAGGTTGAAAAGGGTTAAATGGTGTGGTTCGTGGTGGGTCTGCGAGGAGGGGATAAAAAGATGTAGATGGGAAAATTACGGGGAGTTGGATTTGAGTTTTTGAGCCAGACAGGAGGTCTGAGCTTGGGGTATTGAGTCTTGGGCTGAGGTGTGTGAGACACCAGCCAAGGCGAGTGGATTTTGTTGAGTGGTTCTAGCCGGCTTTTGGAGAGTCGTGCGTAACTGTCTATGTGCACTATAGTATGTCCCGAAAAGAATGCCTTCATTCACGATCAATTATTTTGAAAACTGTCTGTTGCATCGTTATGAGATTTTTCCAGCCGTCTTATATTTACCCCCACCCAAGGTATATGTCTTTGATAGGTCCAAAAGCAACTTAAATCATCGAAAGCGGCGACATTTCTTTGATGTTTTGCTGAAAAACTAGTGATTTCTCGCTAACAAATTTATGTTTACAGTAATGAAGCCCCGCCAATTCAGATGACACACAAGGCGTATCCGGATTCGTATGGGAGTGGGTGCAATGAAAGTAGCTTAAAAGTCAACAGGGTCGGCTGCATTGCACCGGGTTTTTATCCCATATGGCTCAGTTTCTTTCCGCAGCGCGGAAAGCGTCGCACAAAGCGCGAACTCCGTACCTCCAGCGACGACCCTCGGGAGTCTCCGAAAAAATGCACTCGTGAAATGAAGGACGCGGCCCGGAATCAAACATACAACCTTCGGAGCCCGAGTCAGACGGCTTGACCACTTCACCACGGAGAATCCCGAGAGGGGTGCAATGTGTAATATTAGTAAAGACAGAGAATTTACAGAGGCATGGGGTAAATAATTGGTAAATTGACAGAAATGTAGAAGGAATATATTTCTTACCTTATTTTTCATTTCCTTCTTGTTTCTTCAGCTGCTGGTTAATAATGTGTACACAAGTATTCGTGTTAGCTTTTTATATTGAGTTCGTGAAAGCATTCCAAATAGCTGTGCGTTAATGTGCGTATGGAGTGACCAGAAATGATACCGCAATTTAGTCATCATGTTTCCATTTTTAAGGATCTGTTCAGCTACTGTGTAGTTTGTTCACACGTACACATGGGTGACAGACCCGCTTTGAGTCTTCGTGAAAGATTGTCTACTCTGCTGTTTACCGTTCAGAGACGGAACATGATTACCTGTTTTGCACTATGAAAATAGTTGTCAGTGTCTCTGTAGTGGGCTTTTTTCTTAACGACCAAGATGTTGGTCCTCTTTTCATTGAAGTTTATAGATTGATTCGTATGCACGTGTGTTGTCCCCTAATTTGACAACGTGTTTGCTCTCACGTTTCTTGTTATGCCACAATATGTCAGTTTCCACCGCAATATTACTCTTCTGTTGGTATTCAATGCGTTTAGTGTGTGTGTGTGTGTGTGTGTGTGTGTGTGTGTGTGTGTGTGTGTGTTTGTGTGTTCAATACAGTTGTTTGTCACCGCTGAGGGCTTGCGGAATTGAATATTCATCACTGTGGAATACAAATTGTTGCCATTGACATTATGCTGATGCTGTAATGTTTAGGGCCTGCAATTCTTCTGAATATTTGTAGCAAAATATCCCAGTTGGTGTGCACGTGGATTAAGGTCTGCGATCTGCTCAGACCTTAATCTGTGTCGGACGATTCCAGTAGGTTGATGACTGCTCTCGGTTGCATAAAATTCAATCCATCCTTTCTCCAATAATCCTCTTCCTCTTTCAACACATGGTCCTCACATTTTTCCAGTAACTTTTATCAATATTTAATAGCGCGGACTGGATTAGTATCCTGACAGTCAGACAATTTGAATATAGTATTGTCAGCTGCCACCAGTCCTTTAATTTTAGCCCACACAAGTTCTATAGGGTTAAAATGAGAATGGTACGGTGGAAGTCTCAAGCACCCATGACGATGCTCTTCTCTCAACTTGTCGATTTCATATTTCTTGCTTTTTGGCGTCTGTTTTACAAGGGACAACAATTCTAGCTAGAAATACGTTTCTGGAAATGGTATGTTTTCCACTCGGAGTCATATGTTTATTGCTCCCTTTGTGCTCGATGCTGTAGGTATTGTGTCTTCTTGGGCAACAACATTGATATTATGCATTGTCCATAACTGGACATGACGGTCTATCTAGGGATGGAAGCACAGTATTCTCGAGCCAATCTCTAAATACATTACCATTCATCTTAGTATGATAATCCCTATTGTCTGTATGCTTTGATACGAACACGAGCCCAGCATTCTGTTGTAAGCCATTATGCGTATTACCAGCATGGGCCATGACCAAAAGCTGTCGTATACTACTGGGCACATATCGCTTTATCTGTCCATCCACTGATTGCCACTCCTTATCACTTGTGTGGTGCGCATTGATCCACATTTCATCCAAACACACTATGCCATAATTTTCTTTGCCCATTTGCCTTATTTCACGCAGGTATCTGCTTCACATGGCTCCTAAATGCGGTTGCTCGTAAAGATTATTTCTACCGCCCTTGTACTTTCAAATAGTGAAGATAATGTCCTTATAATTTTCAACAAAGTTGTTTTGGATAGCTCTATGTTATTGTTCTTTCTGAACCAAACCCTAAGTTTTCTTACAGTCACTGTTTCTTTGGCATCCAGCATTTTTATAATGCTGGATAATCCTAGATATAAAATCCAAAATTTTTATAATTTTAAGAGTCTCCATGGCGAAGTGGTCAAGCCTTTTGACTCGGGCTCCAAACGTCGTGGGTTCGATTCCGGGCCGCTTCCTTCGGTTCACGAGTTAAATTTCTCGGAGACTTCTGTGGGTCATCGCTAGAGCTGCGGAGTTCGTGCCTTGTGCCATGCTTTCCGCGCTGCGGAAAGAGACAGAGCCATATGGGATAGAACCCGGTGCAATGAAGTCGACCTTGTCGAATTTTAAGCGACTTTTTAAAGCATTTTTATAATAGCTCGCCTTATGACATCTTTGTCAAAGCTGTCTACAATAATCTTTCTACCTACCGTTTTGTTATTGCGTGGTGGTTTAATTCCAGATTCTTGCACCCATCGACGAAATTACCGTTTACTCAAACCCAATGCATGCACTGTTATTTTTTTCGGAATTTGTAATAGTATAAAACAGTTTCCTGCGACAAAAATATATGTACAACTTCATAGCGATTCTTTGAAGTGTACAATGTCGCATTAAATCCCATTGAAAAATATTCACACATTTCAATGTTAGCGATAAGTGGTAAGATTTAAAAAAAAAAACATTTAATCAGGTTTCATGAAATAACCCACATTTTGAGACACCTCTGAACAGTCCTAGTTTGAACAACACGGGGAGTTGTCATAAGGCCAATCCCTTCAAAACACGTACAATATTCAACATTGAGCGCTGATTATCTGGCTACGTCAGACCCGTAAATTATATACCGCATATAAACAAACTTTGAAATCTGCTGTAAAATCTCCAGAACAAAAAATTTTTTGTTGGGTGGATATAATGATAAGGTTATATACTAAATCTCATAATTTTCCCTCAGTTGGTTACTGAGATATGGATTTTTATATTGGGGCAAAAGAAAAAAAACACACACTATAGTTCAAGGAGGTCTCGAGAAGGCAATGTTAGAGAGAAAGCAATTCCTAACGATGACGGATTATGTATACTAAACTTCCTGGAATAATGTTCTGCATGTCACTGTGTTCATCTATGATTAAACAACTTTGTGTGCGCAACATAAGTTTTCTCCAGTGACTCATAGCTGTTGATTCAAGTATTGATGTGTGTTGTTATACCTGTGGCTGAACCATCCTGCACTACTCAGTGCTATTTGAAATTATCGGGAAATTAGACAACGACCAATCTTAATCTGTTACAGGGGATTGTGACACGTTTCAATACTGAAAAGTAAAAACAACACAGATGACCTAAGAACAGCACTTCCTTGGACTATGTCAGAAATCCGAAACGGTTATAGTAAACCAGAATCCCGTCACAAGGAAATAAAGAGAAAAACAAATTGTCAAAGGACGCTGGAGTACAACCTCAGCCTTATATAGACATGGAATATGATGAGGCCAATAGGTTTACTAGAAGCACCCATAGAACCAAGTGGTAATCAGAGCATGCAGGCCGATAGAAAGATGATCTACATTACCAAATCATCCTTAATTAACAAGTAAAAATCTTCAAACTCCGCACAGGACATCATCATCATCAAGTGCCGTGCCGACTGGCCTAGGCAGTCATGAACGCCTACAGATCATGACTCCCCACAGATCTCGGACTTTGGTTTTCTGCATCAACTCTGCCGTTGATCTTCCTCCATGCCCGCAGCACAGGACATAACAGGCTGAAATAACTTGTTCAACTGTAAGATGGAGATGCTGATTAATGTAACAATGAAAATCATAATATGACGCCTAAACATGCCCTGCAAGAGTTTTCCAACATATACAGTTAGTTAGTTGCATATCCTTTATAGGACCGTCGCAGTCAACCCCAGCATTTTATAATGTCAATGATTTCTTGGCAAGTTTACATTGCTTACTGAAACGATCGGAACTCATACCGTTGAATAAAAACCAGCACAAGGCGATCTGCAGTCAAATCGCCCTCAGCTGTGTTTCGAACGCTGTATGCGTCCCTAACCCCTTCGCTACAGAGCCAGTTGTGCACAACAGAGAAAATTACTTTCTCCTACACTCGCGCCACTTGATGACAAACTCAGTGGAGATGTCAACAACTCAAGTTAACTGTTGCTTTATTTAAATATATTCAGGCTGACGTCTGAAGGTGAAGGAAGAATCAGAAAAGATACAGCGGTATCTCCTGTGTATGGGATCTCACATAATCTGCGAAGCTCTGCAGTGACTACTTCTGCTTCCAACCACGTATTAGATGTGCTACATCATGTAGTCATTACACATGCACCGCTGGGCCATGCGGTGAATCTGTCTTCTGTATATTGCTGAACACCCTCATACTCCCAGATGTTAACCTAGGAATCTTACAAACAGGAGGAAAGCTCAGGATATTTCAAAGACTTCTTCTTCTTCTTCTTCTTCTTCTTCTTCTTCTTCTTCTTCTTCTTCTTCTTCTTCTTCTTCTTCTTCTTCTTCTTCTTCTTCTTCTTCTTCTGCTTCTTCTTCTTCTGCTTCTTCTGCTCCTCCTCCTCCTCCTCCTCTTCCTCCTCCTCCTCCTTCTTCTTCTTCTTCTTCTTCTTCTTCTTCTTCTTCTTCTTCTTCTTCTTCTTCTTCTTCTTCTTCTTCTTCTTCTTCTTCTTCTTCTTCCTCCTCCTCCTCTTCTTCCTCCTCCTCCTCCTTCTCTTCTTCTTCTTCTTCTTCTTCTTCTTCTTCTTCTTCTTCTTCTTCTTCTTCTTCTTCTTCTTCTTCTTCTTCTTCTTCTTCTTCTTCTTCTTCTTCTTGTTCCTACACCTTCAGACGTCAAAATCAATGCAAAGAAAACAGCAGTCAACTTGTCGAAGACACTTGTCAAACAAATAATGAAATAATATAGCAGTAATAAAATCTCTAAAAATTGACGGTTCGTCATATATGAAGCGCAACAAATATTACAATATAAGCAAATACACTTGTAAAATAAACACTGAGGGGAAATCAAGACACAGCTTCAAATAAATAACAGCTGCATAACATAATACACAGACATAATCAATTGGGGAACTCTCTGAGGCCACTAAGACAGCTTGTAAACAAATTCACATGCATTGTATCATTGTACTGCGTTTAAAGAAGTAGAAGAATGTTTCAATTTTATGTTATCAAGTATGTCATCTAATCAAGTATGTCATCTAATCAAGTATGTCATCTAAACAAGTATGTCATCTAATCAAGTATGTCATCTAATCAAGTATGTCATCTAATCAAGTATGTCATCTAATCAAGTATGTCATCTAATCAAGTATATCATCTAATCAAGTATGTCATCTAATCAAGTATGTCATCTAATCAAGTATGTCATCTAATCAAGTATGTCATCTAATCAAGTATGTCATCTAATCAAGTATGTCATCTAATCAAGTATATCATCTAATCAAGTATGTCATCTAATCAAGTATGTCATCTAATCAAGTATATCATCTAATCTAGTATGTCATCTAATCAAGTATGTCATCTAATCAAGTATGTCATCTAATCAAGTTTGTCATCTAATCAAGTATGTCATCTAATCAAGTATATCATCTAATCTAGTATGTCATCTAATCAAGTATGTCATCTAATCTAGTATGTCATCTAATCAAGTATGTCATCTAATCAAGTATGTCATCTAATCAAGTATGTCATCTAATCAAGTATGTCATCTAATCAAGTATATCATCTAATCTAGTATGTCATCTAATCAAGTATGTCATCTAATCAAGTATGTCATCTAATCAAGTATGTCATCTTATCAAGTATATCATCTAATCTAGTATGTCATCTAATCAAGTATGTCATCTAATCAAGTATGTCATCTAATCAAGTATGTCATCTAATCTATGCATCATTCTTCTACTTGTATCAGCACCTTACAATACTTGGAAATTTTCGCGTGACCTATTTTTTTTAAAGCACTGATAAATTAGTAAGCACCCCCTGGTTTCAATGGTATGCATATGAAGGGCACAATCTTTAGCTGCCAATGTCGGTATATTTACATTGCCCTTTATGTGGGCTAACTCAGCGGTGTTTGCATTCAACGCACTTCATTATGTGTTCCTTAATGTATAATTTTTCAAGTCACGTTACAAAGGATATGACTGTGGTCTACTGTTGGCAGTGTTTGAAAAGCTATTGAATATTTGAAAATCAAATATTGTACACTGGAATTCGTTAGAGGCGTGTGTTTATTCAGTATACTATACTTTTCTACTTTCTTACCACTGAATGGACCCTAATATAACTTCTCTTTGAGGCTGAACGGGAATGGTATAATTTCTTTAAAACGTATTTTACAAAATTTCGTTAAGTTTTAGCTTAAAATACGTGACTGTATTCCTTCTGACCTATATGACATGGCATATGATGTCCCAGGAAGGTCGAAGGAAGCGATCATGTTCCCTAACAACAATCTGTTTTTCGTGTTCTACACACAAGTTTCACTGCTGATCATTTCTAGTGCCACTTCGCCAATCAGTTCAATACCATCTCTTTCAGATGCTACTGCTTCCAGCGTCCTCCCTCTTCCTGTAATTCTTTTTTTTTAATTTTTATTTTCTTCCTTCCTTAGGATGAAGAAAGCTATGCTTATCCCCCACCCATTTTTTTCCTGCTGTACTGGTGGTACAGGCGGAAAGCAGACGGATACTAAAAGTTAGGGGAAAATAAAAGTTAGTTGCATACCCTTAACGGATGTTGCAGTCAACCCCAGCATTTTTGGGCTGTTCGTGATTCCTTGGCAAGTTTACGTTCTGTAGTTTACCATTGCTTTCTGAACGACCGGCACCCATACCATTTTATAAAAAGCCAACACAGCTGTGTTTTGAACGCGGTATGCGGGATTATGAACTGCGTCCGTATACACCTTCGCCACGGAGCCGGCAGGGGAAACTATAGAGTGTGTATTTATGACTGTGCAGTGTTTGAAAATATTGCCGGTCCAAGTTTTCTATTCATCCTCTGTAAAGTTCATGCAACATAATAAGTAAATACAAAATTTGGACCGGCAATATTTTCAAACACTGCACAGTCAATTAATAATACACCCTGTTCCTATATCATATACATAAGGGAAGCGCAAACATGCCATTCAGCAACCCAGACTAAGGAAATCCCGAATAAGAAATCTTAAACAGCCAAAAACTGCTGGGGTTGACTGCGACGTCCTGTAAAAATATACAACACACTTTTTTTTTAACACCCCGTTAGTATATTGTAGAAATAAATAAGTACAGGGCCCCTTTACACAGCCCTAAACCGCTTCGGGCATATGTTCTTCCTCTTCTTCTGCTGTCCTTTATTCCCCCCCCCCCCACCTCCCCCTGGGACATAGGTCCTCATTCAACAAACCCCAAGTTGTCTTATATTTTACTATCTCCTGCAACTCTGTGCATATTCTTCCTATATCACGCTTCCTGGTAACTTTGGCCTCCATGCATCATCTCTCTTCCTTAAGAGCGTCCTTTCCTCTCGGTCGGCTGAGTTATTCTGTTTTCTTTACATGACTTCTTCATGGTTGCTTGTATTCTGAGGCTGACGTTGTTTTACGTGGTGGGGTAGTCTTGTTGGGTATATGGATCTAGACCAATTTTATAGACCAATCGGTATTAGACTAACGATGAGGTTAGTCTCACGTCCGACTTTACTTCACAAGACATTTCCTTGAAGGTCGACCTGGGAAGGCAGGTCAAGTTATTAAAACTCACCCTATATGACGATTCAGTAGAGGATCAGCCGACCATCAGCCAGGTGTGCTAGCAATGGCGCCACCGTGTCTTACAGGTATCCGAGGAGTCATGAAAGTAACTCTTAGCAAACGTGAATCTCCGACCTGTGTCTGGCTCCCAAACTGTGATGGTTTACGACCGTGTTGTGCGGCACGTACACGAGCTGTCACCCCAGGGATAGTGAGACGCGCGGTTTCCCAACTCCCCGACATACCGAGCTCAGGGTTCCACATCAGCTGCTGGGCTATTTGGAAGCAAACCTCTTTGCGTTGATTTTGATGATATGAGGTGTCTGTCGTTCAGAAATCAATTGCAAACTGCTGAACTAACATTTTAATAGTAAATGTTGGAAATGATTGCAACGTCCTGTAAATGACATGCAACTAACTGTGTGTGTGTTTTTTTTTTTTATTTGTTGGCGGTTGGAGGTCAACATTTTAGTCCCATTGTCCAGTGTAGGGGTTGAACCCCTTACCTTGGCATCAGCACGCCGGATGTTTATTAAGAACGTGCGTTCTAATCCATTCGGCCATGCTGATCTACATTTGTTTCAAAATTCCAACATATGCAGAACGGAGAAAAGTGAATCGACCTAACTGCGCTACATTTGAGGACAAGAGTTCCCCTTAGTGCAGTTCCCCTTATTCTTGTTAACCATTGTCCACTCCCATGAACTGCTACTATATATATTTCACATTTCGTCTTCTTAGTTTATCAGATTACCCTTAATATTGCCATGTAGTGTGTTTATTGTAGTTTTGTGTCGGTTTGTGTTTGTTTGTTTGTTCTGTGCTGACGAAGGCTTTGGCCGCAACGTCCAATTTGTCTCTTGTAGTCGTGTTTCAGTAAAGCTCACAATCTCCTTCTCGTTTCTTCTTTCGTGATTCATTCATTACATTTGAGGACAAACTCTATGGCAGTGGTTCTCAACCTTTTTTGGCCCGTGCCCCCCTTCACCATATTTTCAGAACGTCATCGCCCCCCCCCCCCTTCCTATCAAAAATTTGGCCCGTGCCCCCCTTCACCGTATTTTCAGAACGTCATTTCCCCCCCCCCCCTTTTCATATTTCCTATCTAAAAATCCCCCACCCCTATACAGTGTACGTAAAAATGGAAGGAAAATTTAATAGCATATACTAAAACAAGTCTAGACATTCACATAAAACATGATTTGTGGGTCTACTTACTTTATAAAATGAATTTTAGAAGGATGAGACGTACATAACTGTAAAGTATGAAGGGAAAAACAATATCAAGTAATCGGTTCTTGTATTAACGCGATCTTGAAATGGTCTTCATCCCCCCCCCCCCCCCCTGGAAACCTAAAATTCCCCCTGGGGGGGGGGATTCCCCACCGGTTGAGAACCACTGCTCTATGGAGATGTCAACAAGCTCAAGTTAACTGCTGCTTACTTAGGATATATTCGTATTGAAGGCTCAGGGTGTACGAAGAAGAAGGGGGAGGAGAAGACAAACAGTTAATCTGTAAAAGTAAATTAAAACTTTAAAAGGTAAATCCACTAACAAACCATCGCGACCTTTGAGTGTTAACATTGTTAGGGATAGGGTTTGGTCACCACATGTCAATGTGTCACAACCACTCAATGTGAAGGTCTGAGACTTCATACCCCCTATCTTTTGCATGGGATAACTTGTACCGTTGACCTTTAGTCATTTTGGAGCATCGTCTTCTGCTACGCAATATCAGTTGTTAGGAAACCTGTGAGGTAATTAAATAGCACGAGAAATAATATCGAAGGTATTGATCTGCTCCGTAGTTGTTGGTTAAAAACGTATTTAAGGGACAAAATAAATAACAGATGATGAAAGTTATAAGACATGAAAGCTGGCCAACTGTCACGACATTTGGAAATTTCTATCTCCAGCTTCCTGCTAAGACGTTTTCCTCTCTATATTTTACGATCCCCAGCCGCTTGTTTCAATTCATGTGCTGATGCCTTCATGTCTTATGATAAGAGGCTATGATGAATCTTCTCTCGCTGACTGTCTCTGTCTTTCTTTCCATAATGCTTTCCTGTTGTTACGACATGTTTCAGTTTTTCTCTTCTCATAATGTGACAAAAGAGTTATGACTTTTTGTTTCTGATGGTTGTGATAGCTGTCTTTGCCACTTAGCCTCAACCAACCTACTTAGATTGTTGTCTGTCCATCAAGAATGATGATGACCATTCATTTCATCCAGTGGGGTTGAAAGTATGGGGCCGTGAGTTCTAAGATGGCTGACGTAGATTACTCATTTTGGCTCTCCCTGGAATTTTCAGCATTCTTAAATATCCCGCACATGTGGCCTTAATGGTCGTTTGGAGGCCTCGGAGATGTGGCTTGGAATTATCGGCCTTAAATTCTCAGCCACCGTTATTTTAGAATGGATAAAATGCACAACATTTACCTTCATATGAGAAGCTTCTCCAAAACTGCAATCTTTTTGGAACTTTTCTGAAGAGCTTCGGTCCGTAGTTTAACAACATCACAGGTTATTGCTGAATTCATTCTTACCGACTATTCAAAACTAACACTGCCCACTTTGTTCTATGCGTATATAAATGTCAAAGTAATATCACATATAACTAACAGAATCGCTAGATGTTAATTTATAACACAAAGATGTCGCCGCAATGTTGACTACAACAGGATAATGCTGCTAGTGTGTGGGTTGTACGGAAACTGCTAAAGGCCACTGTCTTGTACATTTAAGTGTTTATATCAAATGGGAAATGGATACTAGGCTACTTAACCAGAAGGAGACAGACGAGTCGTAGAAATGCCATGTCAATGTCCACTTGATGGTAAGTGAAAACAACACTTGACATATTAGAGTTAAACACGCGCGCTCAACGACAAAAAAAAAAAAAAACCCCAGTTGCATCAGCAAAATGTGGATATAGGATGTTGTACCAGAACCCACAAACGTCTTAGCAAATATTTTTGTTTGAGAAGAATTTTCAGAATATCTTTGGCACAGAAGACAACAGACGCCGAGGTCAATAAATAAATAGACTGTTGAGAATATCCTTGACACATAAGATAACACACGCTGAGGTCAATAAATAAATAGAATGTTGCACGATGTTACGATAAACCCCAACCCCGGTTTATTTACTAGTCAAGTTTACGACCAGTAGCTTGCCATTGCTTTCTTAAACGAGAAGTCAACGTTGAAACCCAACTGACCGGTATAAGGAACGATATACCTACCACGTGTCGGCGGACCAGAAGTTTAAGAGCGAGCGCTCTTATACATTTCTGCTAGGTTAATCCACACTTTCAGACGGGAGGGTCGAAATTTCGGCCATGACGTCACGACACGTCACGAGCCAGAAAGACGACGGGGCCGATTAAATCGGCCCCGTTGTAAGAACTGCTTTGATTGTTTTGCTTGTAATAGTACAGACCATTCAAATGCTTCCTTGTAATCCCCAGCCATTCTAGTATGCAAATTCCTGCTTACAGAACGCATTTCTAACAAACGTATATTAATTTGTGATTTTTAACGCAGAAACCCAGTTTTTCGTGGATTTTTTATGTTTAAATGGCCAGCTTTGAACAAGAAGACGAACTAGCATTGATTAGTTCTGATAGTAGCGATTTTGACAGTTCAGGACTGTCAGATGACTGCAGTGATACTGAAAGTGGCCATGAATACTCAGACCTCATACCCCAATGGTTTAAGTGTATTGGGTCTGAAGAGGATCGTGTTGATCCATATCCATTTATATAGATGTCCGGACCAAAACACATGCCACCAGATGATAGCCACCTATTACAAATATCAAAAGGAACTTCATGGCTGTTGTTTTTCTAACCATAAGTGTTTACATTTATTCTAAAGTGGTGTAGATATTCAATGAAGAAATCTTAGGTGAGTACCATTTTTTTTAAATATGTTTTATTAAAAGATATATTATGTTTTGAAATATTTTATTTTTCACAAAATGCAAATGAGGTCACCAAATTTGCATAAGCATGAACAAAATAACTTTAATCATACACAGAAATAAACTTTAGTATATCCTCTTTAAGAATATACATACTTTTATATACCAATATAGGGTTCTAATATTTTTTTTTGTGAATTTACAAAATTGTCACTTCACACATTTCTGTACTCCCAAAAAATGACTCCGTCTTCTTCAGAGGGAAAGCTAAATCTGGCCCAATGTTGTTCCGTCCTAAAAGGGTGCGCTGAGGTATTGAGTAAAAATAGGACCCTGACACATAATACTTGGCCCGTTAACGCTAAATACGTGCGCTTAAAAACTAATTTTTACTAGGGCTGCGGAAATCATCGATTAAGTAATCGATTAATCGTTAATTTTTATTAACAATTAAATTTTCTTTTTACGATTAATCGAAACTTTTCTCTCATCACTTATACAAATTAAGTTGTCAGGTCTTAGTCAGATATGACTGAGCTACCGTATAACAGTAGACGGTACTACCTGGTTTCTGTTAGCGCTGAACGTCGGGCGGCGCTTACCAAACCCGACACCCCACATTGTGCCAACGGCTTCGGGCGGAAGAGCGCAATTGGGAGGGTACAAGCCTTACCCTGGTGCGAGGAAATGCAAGCTAAAGACAAAATGTCATGGCAGGGCAGACCAGGCCCTAAGCCTTGGTTGGCGACTGGTCTAGAATCGAAGCTCCGACAGGCGGACAGTTAGAGCATTGCTTTGCTGATCCGGCAGCTTCTGCAGCTTGTCTTGTTCCAGATGTAGGGGTGTTACCTTTCCTCTGGAGTAAACTAGGCAGGCCGAGAGAGGGATCATGCTGCATGGGCAACACATGATCTCTATATTTTAGCCCAGGCTTTGTGCTATGGAGAGGCAATAACTCTATTATGCCTTTTTAAAGCACAAACTATCGTCTGTCAAGACGGCAAGGTGCCAATGATATACAAATTAACCGGAAGTTTAAAAGTAACAACGTGGCAACGGAAAAATATAAACAAATTTCCGGACGATTACATGAACATTTCGGTTTTAAAATATTGACTGATGGAAATAATGAAAATGCTGAAAAGGTTTATTGCGTTCATTGTGATAAATCGTTTGCCTACCATGGTTCTAACTCCTCGCTTACTTACCACCTCAAAAAACAAAAAAAACATCCACTACTGTATCATAAACTTCAGCTGAGACGGTCTATTGCAGCATCGTCACCTACTTCGAAGCTGGCTACTTTGAGTCACTTTTGTCGTTTGTCTGATCGTCCAGTGAGTGCTGCATTACAGCATGATATTCAACTATCACTTGCAAACTGGATTGCTAGTAGTGGCAGACCAATATTAATAGTAGATGATGACGGCTTCAAATATAAGCTACCTTCCCGCTTCACTATTGTCTGATACTATTGACAGACTGTTGGCTGCTTAGTATAACAGCAAGATTCAGCGTGTTAAAGAATCTGTTAAAAACGCAAAGGAATTTGCGCTAACATCTGATTTTTAGACATCTTTAGGTAACGAAAGCTATTGTGGAATTACTGGCCATTGGATTGCCGATGACTGGAAATTGAAAACAAAATGTTGTTCTTGAATGCGTGAATGTTGTTGAACGCCATTATTCTGACAGTTAGACCGGGGTATAACGAACATAATTCAGGCTCTAGTTACTGACAATGCAGGAAATATGGTTTCAGCTGTTGATAAAACCGGGAACAATATTTTTATTATGCTACAGAGTCTTCTACGGAACAGAGAAGCTTTGACTGTCTACATGTCAGATGAAACGAAGCAATACATAGGTCCGAAACTGCCAGATTCGGATTGGGAGAAGATTTCGAAATATGTCAAAATTTTGGACTTATTCTGTCAGACCACGGTCCTGCTAGGCGGTCAAGATTATGTTTCATTTAGCTGTGTATTGCCACTGCTATCACCGTTGACAAAGGATATGACTGTGATGATCCGGGCTACATAGCTAAATTTAAGGCATCATCTATTAATGACCTCAGTGAACGTATAGCTAACATGACAAATATTGAAATACTACAGATTACAATAGCACTTGATCCACGCTACAAATACCTGAAGTGGTTGTCAAAAGATGCTAAAGAACGAACTTAGTTAAGTATTGAACAATAAATAGCAGTTTGTGATCATGATGAGCAGATGGAGACTGATGCAACGAATGATATTGACATTGACAATGAAACTATATATGAACCAAATGAAAAGTGTATTAAGCTCACGGAAGATCGTGTCGACAGCTCTTCTGATGAATTGCTGCGTTATAAAATGGAGAAGAAAGTTGATGAATCAGTTGACCCTCTACAATGGTGGACCAAATACTGTCAACATACTCGTCTGTTTGCATAGTTGGTTATTAGATGACAGATGAACATTGTTATTTCGATTTTTGACAAATACGACTATAATGTGAGTTATGTGACTATAAATTTTTTTGCTTTAATAAAAATTAACTATTATTTCATCGCTAATTTTTCAAAAGTTAACTATTAAATTTTAATTAATTGTAGAAGTAAATTGTTGATATTTGATGTTCTACCAGAACCAGCAGACGTGCTAGCAAACAGAATTCATTGAGAAGAATGTTGAGAATATCGTGGGCAGAGAAGACAATACATGCTGAGGTCCTAAGTGGGGGAGGGGGGGGGAACACCCTCATTGACGTATCTTAAGATGCAATGGGTACTTCAGATACATTAGACACCAATCGACCGCCTGTACTACCCAAGACATTTCCTGGCACCCATTCTAGCCCGAGTCCACCTGGGAGCCCAGGTCAATCTTAGAAACTCTCCTAGATGTGGATTCGAACCCATTACTACCATCTCGGCATGCCAGCATTTGGCTACTACGCCACTGCGGCTTCCTGGGACATTGAGAGCTGCAGGTTTTACAAAATCACTCATGAAAACCACTAGGAAAAGACAAATGCCATTGATGGAGTTTATCAATTGAAGAGGTAGAACAGAAAAATCAGATTGGTGTGCCAGAATTAACCAGCAAGACAGGCTGAATAGATGTGTGCTGAAAGCTTAAAGTTAAACAGCTGGGCAACAAACAATAAACACAATCTTCGTGAAAATGTCAGATGGCAGAGAGGATTTGAGAGTCATAATCGCCGATGTCTGCTCCAGACTAGGCAACTGAGGTGAAATCAGCAGACAATTTTACAAGCAAAATCTATGTAATAGATTTATCACCAATACCAGACGAGCGCAAATTCTTGTAGGTACCGGATGTTCACCAGTTTAGCAGACTAGTTTAGGGCAAATGCTGGTTAGTATTAGGTTCACTGCCAGTTTCAGCAGACTGGTTTAGTGGCATTTCTGGTTAACAGATATATGGCCAATTCTAGAGGCAGTGTCATTAGCAAACCATGATTAGCAGATATAAAACCGTTGCTTTATGACAGTGAACCATGAAACATGAATGTAAAGATCAGGAAGAGCTTTGAGACGTGGTCTCTGAGACTAATATTGCGAATATATTGGAGTGCCAGAGTAAATAACAACGATTGCCTGCTAGAGGCTAATGAAAATAAAACATTATATACAACTATCAGAAAGAGACAAATAGCAGTATTTGGTCATGCGATGAAAAGAGGGGCACTGAAAAACATCGCGGTGATTCGAAAGATCAGTGAGAAAAGAAGCAGAGGCAGAGAGAAATGATGCTTGAAGCATTGAGATGGTGGCATGGAGGAATCAGAAGAGTTAATCCAGTACACGAACGACTGAGATCTGTGGAGAGAGATGAACGCCTACACCAGTTTTCTGGCACATGATGATGAAGATCTACTTCTTCTGCGTACCTATGGAGTTTTTTTTTTCTTTTTCGGACGTGATTGCGTTGTGCCTGTTTACAGCAGAGCTGCGTTCTTGCGCCGTTAGGCCGACACATCCGACTTCTGCGGGCATTTGTTGACCGGGTTAATCTTCCCGACGATTTCGTAAGACGTTTGACTCTCACTATTGTGGTGTTATTCCCCCATTCCAGCTGGCCCGTTTAGAACAACCGAAGACAACGGTCAACCCTCAGGGGAAAGCAGGGACAGACTATGGGTATTCCTCGCCATCCAAGGAGGCTTCCATACTTGCAGAGCCGACACATAGCGCTCTGGTACTGGGCTCACCCAAGGAATCGTCACGTCCTGCACATGGCTGCTTAGCCTCACTTCCGTATATTGGACCCTTGATGAAGAAGAGGATGATGCCGATTGTTATAATGAGTCAAACAGGCAGTTCTTGAACGTGATTTTAAAAGCACATTCTGAATAGTAGTTATATTCATAGAGTGATTTTAAAATCACCTTCAAGAACTGGCTGTATGACTCATTATAACAATATACTATGATCTATAAAAAAAACCTAAAAGAGTATACGGTGTTTACCTGAGTGAGTAAACAAAATATTTATATATTTTATTTAACTTTCAAAATAGATGTACACATTCAAAGACCATGTAAATTTGAAACTGCTTTTTGTGTGTGAAATACTTTCGCTTCAAGAAATGTGTCGTTCACTAACAATTACACACAAATAGCAATACCTATCAAACTAGTTGACCGTGTTTCGAAATATATTGTTTTCATTCAACGAGGAGTTGTTTGAAGCGCAAAGTTCCAAATGTGTTATGGTGTGGGTGTCGTCTGGTCTCGATTAGTTTCTATGAGCATCAATCATTAACTCGTGATAAGAATTTCAAACACAAAGAGCAAAATAATTGGATGAACTCCAGTCAGCGTATAGAGTGATTACCTCAGATCACGTCAGATTGTTGCTGTCATTTCCAATTACAAAGTAATATCCGGTTGTGAAATACTGTTGTAAACGAGGTCTGTCCTGTCTGCTGTCAACAGGGAGACAATTCTAGGAGAAATGTCTTACTGCAAAGCCAGGTACACAAAAACCCCGCCCAAGTGTCAAACCGGATCTGGGACAAGAAGTAAGTTTCATTTCCGACCCTCGCCCCAGCCGCTGCCGAATTATCTGAAACAGGTCGACCTAAAAATGCTGACACTCGAATACAATGTATATCAGTTTGCTGCACGGGGGGTTAATCTATACACGCAGCAGGGCTGATAATGCGAATACGAGACCTATATTAAATAACGATATTCTGTGTGAACGCAGAGGAGACCAGGACCAGCAGGGGAAACAAGAGACACCCAATAAATCAGTTCAATATTTTTTGTAACAAAATATGATTGAGTACTTTTATGTTCAATCAATCAATCAATCAATCATGTGCCATGCCGGAAAGCGTGGGCTGTCATGACTCGCCATTTCACTCAATCACCAGAGTCGTGGATCAGCTCAGTGTTCCTGTCTCGTCCATGCCACGTGGCCAAGCCATCCAGGTATTTTCCTCTCGGTCTTCCTCTTGGTCTGTTCCCCTCGATCTTGCCAGTTGTCAATAAGTTCTCCAATCCATTTCTTCTCATAACATGTCAAAAAATTTTTGACTATCTTCGTCTAATTCCTCTAATCAGTCTACGATTTTCATTTGTCTCCTGTAGTACTTGGTCATTGGTTTTTCTATCTGTCCATGGTACTCTTTGCATTTTCCTCAGAAACCACATTTCTGTAGCCATCAAATGTTTTTCAGCTTGACTGCTCATTGTCCAAGTTTCACATCGATACAAAAGAACAGGCTTCTATGTATCCCCGCAACACTCTTTTTCTCGTTTCAATTGACATCCTTTTATTGATCAGAATGTTAATTCACCCCAAACAAACGGAATCCCAGTGTATGACGTCACATCCGGGGTTTCCCTGTGTTGCGCCGTAGCTCGGTGCGCAATTCTATCGGTGTGCAATGTTCTATGCGGCGGTGGTGCCGCTATTCTTGCGGTGGTGACCAGAATCGAACAATGTCCGCAAGAATGGTGTTAAACACATCGAGACCAGCGCATTTGGTCTGTCGACGCAGCCACATGAATTCGCACATGTAGGACTCTAGCCTCTCTCTCTCTCCTCTCTCTCTCTCTCTCTCTCTCTCTCTCTCTCTCTCTCTCTCTCTCTCTCTCTCTCTCTCTCTCTCTCTCTGTGTGTGTGTGTGTGTGTGTGTGTGTGTGTGCCATTCTGCCTCTTGTTTCTCTCCTTGGCCGTTCTCCACAGGCGCTCGATGCATTGAGTTTGTGCACCGGTGGTAGGATCGACATCCCCAACCGTAAATGCCAGAATGGAAATGCTTGTCAACTCTTGAGACCAGCAGTATATGAAAAGAATGATCTGTCTGTAGGGGAGACTCGAGGGCCTTGCAGCCATGTGGCCTTGTCTCAGCAGGGATGTCCTGCCGACATACATGGTGAATGTCGTCGGCATATCTCCATCTCTCCTGACGCTCAGTCAGCGCTAGCGCCATGATGACATGATTATGAGAACAGTGTTTAGTAGAATGTAAGATGCGGCATGATGCTGCAGAAAAGCAACGCCGCTACTCTATTGGTCATGGATAGCAGCAGCGGCTGCCAGTTCCCAGAAAACTCATGATGATGAGAGACACACACACACACACACACACACACACACACACACACACACACACACACACACACAGAGGGTCACACAGAAACGCTTGCCAAAGAAACACTGTGGGTGGGGGAAATTGAAACGCACTGACACGCACTATACCCGAACACAGAGGAGATCGCCGTCAGTGCTAAATATAGCTGTTGACGTTTGTTTGGGGTGAATTAACAGAAAAGTACCTGTCATGATGCTGGATAGGCATAGATAGAAGTAGGATAGACATAGACAGAAGTAGGACAAGGACGGAGGAAAGTAAAGGACAAAGACAGGACAAAATAAGGACCTGTACAAGAGTATAGATAGAAAGAGACAGTAGAAGGAGATAAAACTCCAAACCAGTGTTAGGACCAGACCTAGACAGGACACGCATGTGTCATAGCTAGGACATGACGAGGTCATACCGGGATTCATCCCCGAAATAGGACAGAGTACAGTAGGCACGGGGATTACCCGTAAACAGACTGAACTCTAGTACAGCTGTAGGCTACGAGGACTGACCACTAAACTACGTGGCAAGTGAACCAGCACGCCGTAGGACGGACCGCACGAGAACGGGGGACGAGGAGCTGGACTGGACCTGTGAATTCAGGCAGACCGGGACGGACAGTCAGAGTGACAGGACCTCTGTGTTTACCCTCGCCAGTTGTGTAGTTTAGAGAGGGCATAGTTATACATAGGGAACATTAGGAGAATGTATTTGAGTGTTGAATGTTAGTTGTGTATGCTCGTAAGACGAGCTCTGTAATATATATAATAAAGCGTGAATCTTGATCTTCCATTCACACGACGATGTGTTTGTAATTATGAGGTGTGAATGAAGGTACCGCATGCTTGTATGAATTCAGATTGTTGACAGTACCTATGGTTGCTACGGCACATATGTTGTAATACCTCTACTTAGGCTTTCCTGTCCATAAAGCCTGTGTGAACATAGATGGCACCTTGCCTGCTGAGAAACTCGGGGGACATCAAGAATGCATTTCAATATACTTTCTAAAAACAAATATGGTAAGCGAATTTCGCTGTCACCTATTTTTAAAGACGCATAGTAGTCTTTCGATAATGGGAATACCCAATGTGCGGGAATGTTATCGCTTCTCGGCGTTTTGGCTCAGATCAAAAGTGGCCATGGTCACCAACAGAGGCATCACCACAATGACATACATGGACGTGGCATCTCAAGAGGCGGCTCTTGTCTCCGAGGAACCATGAACCCTTATTTTAAAACAGTGTAGTCATCTGCACTTTGATATGGCTTTGGCCACCAACAGAGACGGTCATCCGAATGACACACATGGACGTGGAACCTCATGGGTCAGATCTGGCCCCTGGGAAAGCTTGAGCCCTAAAAATAATAATTTTTAAACATAACAACAAACCATACCATACTATAACATAACTTAAACTGATTGGAACCTCGAGGTGTCAGTTAGTACAGGAAGCAAAGAAATGTCTGGAATTAAAGGTAGAAAGAAGAATCCACTCAAGCAGCCAAAGAAGCCAAAGATGATGATGATTTAGCTTTCAAACAGAAGCAAAAGATTAACAAAAGACCCCAAATTTTTCTGCTCAAATGTAGCACAAAAAAAGGACCTTTGACATCAGCTGGCATACAGAATTCTTGGAGAAAATGACCATAGATCATTTTTTAAAGTCATCGCTGTCGGCATATCTGAATGTTCATTGTTCAGGTAAAGCTATCAGCTGTGTTTTCTGTGTCAAGATCAGAGAACTGTGTATTTTTCTCAAGTCACGCTGTCAACACATGGCTAGGCTAGTGATATATGACGATGTTTGGACACTATCTATTTGTTGTGTATTTGCTCGTTCAAACGTTGTGACATTACGATGTACCAGCCACCTGCAACGTTCTGAAACATTGAAACACTCTATCATACCCCACGTAATGTTTTTGTTAACCTAACAGAGACATATTGTTTAGTCCAGCTAGCGGAGTTACATTTGCACAAGAAGGAATGGTTGTAACAACAGGACGAAGTAATTAAACAACAGACTGCGCCGAAATGGAATGCAGACTAAACGCGACAGACTAAACATCACCGTGCAGGGGAATATCCAAGGATATTTACAATAACCCGTGGATGTTAGGCGGAATGCAATTAGCACGTGGGAGAGGATTTTTTAATTCGGTATAACTTAGTTACAGAATTTTGATTTTGTCAGTTGAAAAATGAGAGCCTGAGTATAAGTTGTGATTTAAATTGGATTAACTATATGGAAATTCTGGACCCCTGGAACCTGGATACAGGGTGAATGAACACTTATAGTAACACTCCTTGTATTTGTTATAACTACTGTGGAAGGATTCGAACCCTTCAGTTCAGTACTTCTCTCTATATGTTAGAAAAGGGTTTAGTGATTTAGTCTCACGGAGAGAAATAATCTGAAGATATCTAGTAGTTATCTACCTTTGCTCAGTCTTTATTCAATCAATCAATCAATCATGTGCCATGCCGGAAAGCGTGGGCGGTCATGATTCGCCATTTCACTCGATCACCAGAGTCGTGGATCAGCTCAGTGTTCCTGTCTCGTCCATGCCATGTGGCCAAGCCATCCAGGTATTTTCCTCTCGGTCTTCCTCTTGGTCTGTTCCCTTCGATCTTGCCAGCTGTCACTAAGTTCTCCAGTCCATTTCTTCTCATAACATGTCCAAAAAAATTTGACTGTCTACGTCTAATTTCTCTAATCAATCTACGATTTTCATTTGTCTCTTGTAGTACTTGGTCATTGGTTTTTCTATCTGTCCATGGTATTCTTTGCATTTTCCTCAGAAACCACATTTCTGCAGTCTTTATTAAAATTCCCATTAAGAAGTAATATCAGGCTTCGATGTCTTCTTTGCTTATTCTACAATTAATGAGAAGATCTACTAAGATATTTTTCTTCACTATTATTTACAATCTCCTTGTATATATTAAAATGTGCATGATCTTCTATAATTATACTAATTATGTGTAAAATGAGCATGTTGTGATTATATGAGGCCATATACCTTAGAAGGGGATTATTACCAGGACTGTGGAACAATATCATTCTTATTTAGAGCCGCCCAGTAAACAAGGTAAGTAGACCTTTGAATATAAGAATGATTGAAATACTCAGTGCATGAATAGGATTGGACATGTCTTATCAGACATGAGATGTTGGCTACATAAATCATATATCTGGGTGGGTATATTCATTACATCAAATCATGGGATCCACAACACGCAACAGGCCAGGATGTGATTAACGGACACTAAACAAGTAATACAGTCCCCAACTTTCTTATGAGAGTGGATACATGTTTGATGTCTTGTTTTTTCGATTAGGTGGTGGTTTTTGGTGTGTCTACACGGGGTACATCAGTATCAGAAATGTTGATATCATTAGTGAATGCGGAGGGACTCCACCTTCCTACTACAGTGAAGAATGAGGACCATTCATCCGTCATTACCCACTCAGAAAGCAACTGTACCACCAAGAACAGAAGCTAGATGAGTATAAACCAACTAACCCCAACTCCCCAATAGCCAACAATGTTTACCTAGCAAGGAGACGAGCTAAAGAAACGTAGCCGGTCAACTATATTCGATTAAGAAAGAGACAATACCGGGCAGTGCATTTTTGTTTTAGACAATTGACATTATTTACATTTTGTGTCTAAGAATCAGTAGTGTTAATTGTTATGTTTATATTGGGATGTCCATTGTTCATATCACCTCTATCATCCAATATAATCTTTTAATTTTTACAAGAGGGAGTTAGTGAATTGTTTGGCATAGTTATGTGTTTGTAATTGTGTTAAGTAACAAAGGGATAGTACTTCATCGCTTAATTACAGATCAGAAGAGCTGTGTAGCAGGGATACTACTCTTCTTCAGCTTAAAAGACTGAGCATTCTCCTCTCTGATGGCAGTGCCTTTCCTGTGTTCTCTAGGCCTTCTACTAGAAAACCTTCCTTGATAGTGGAATCTTACCATCTTATGATCCAGTTCTATAGTCTGTTCGGAAATGAATGCCTTCATTCACCATCAATTTTTGTGAAAACTGTCTGTTGCATCATTATGAAAGTTTTTCTGCTGTCTTATATCTACACCCACCCAAGGAATATGTCTTTGATAGGTCCAAAGGCAATTTAAATCATCGAAAGCGGCGACATTTCTTTGAAGTGTTGGAGAAAATGTAGTGAATTCACGCTAACAAACTAGTTTTACAGTTGTGACGAAACGCCTACAGATCGTCAGATCTCTGCATAATAGCCCTTTGAGGGGAGTGCGATGCGTTGGTCTCCCTTGAATTAATATCAATTAATAGGGGATTCCCCATCGAAAAGTAGTGCGGGGCGGAGCTATTATAGTTATTTATAGAAAAATCTAGAATGTTCCCTCTAGTGCGTACGTGGGAAAGAGCTCTAAGTTCACGGGTGCTTCATGCAGCACGGGGTTGGTGGAACATATCGTGACTCTGGGTTTCTCCGTGAATCATGAAAGTCACGCGGCCCGGGTAGGCGAGTGGAAGGCGCACTGACTTTGTCGTGAGCAGTCGCCCACCAAACCTCAGCGTAGGCAGATCGCAGCCAACAGGCTGATGTAATTTTGATGTCAATATTCGCGGCCAGTGCGGACATCTGCAGTCAAGGTTGTGATTCTTCAATCACAGGTTAGTTGAATACTTATTCTATTATTTAATTGTTGTCGTGATGCCGTGCTGAGTTCCCGGAATGAATTAATTGCCGTCGCAAAATTGAGTTGTCGCGTAGAGTTATCTGTTACCGTTGGCGGTTTGCATATTTAAGTAGGCTTTATCGATCAGCAATGTAATGTGTTACCTGACGGAACAAGCCGTATTCCACAGCGAGTGGTGTGTAAATAAAATAGGCCGAACGATGTGCTTTACAGTGTGTAGCAGTTACTGGTTTGGTTTATTAATTACGCAGGCAAGGCGAAAGTTTGTCAGTCATTACATCAACATGCTAGACGCTGTAAATGATAAGGTAGAGCTTATGAGTAGAGATGTTGAATGTGCTTCGTGACATTAGAATTGTAACTTAATTGTTCTATCAGTGATGGTGATTTTTCGAGGAACCAAGGTGAGATCAGCAGTGGTGTATTTGCTGTGTGCAGATAGCAGTGTTATTCCGCGTAAGCCGAATGGTGTTGCATCGGTAGGATAACAGTTGATAAGAAGTATTCATGATACTATTGTTACTGCTTGTTGTCATGTCCGTCCGCTAGAATGACCGTGCGTGTTCCATCTTACGTTTGTCTAGGTAGCTGACTGGGAGGAAGGCCGGTACGACCAACCTGATAGGTTATAGGTCCGACCCAACGCGATCGAGCCAGATCCGATGAGTGAACATACCCGATCGAGGGTGAAGCGGCACTCCGTAATTCGAGGCCGTGGTGTCTAGATAGATCGAGGTTTGAACCTAACCGTTTCTGTCTCTAATATTCTACTCTTCTGGAACCCTGACTCGGTTCATGGAGTACTTGGAGTACTGCCGTGAAGTAGTAGTATATGAAGGGAATAACCCCCCCCCCCCCCCCCCCCCAAAAAAAAGGTGGAGTCAGAGTTTGGTAGTGGAGTCTGGAGGTTTGCTACATTGGATGACGTGACTTAAGGCGTCACGGGGCAAGGTACACGAGACCCACAGTAGCTGTGGGAAAGTGTAATGGTGGATGGCCACCACAGCTGTGCTCGACCGGCACAAGTATGACTGACCTGAAAGATAGTCAGTGAATACAAGGGCACTTCAGGATCTGGGGCAGGGATCCCAGAACTGACACTATGGCTGTGAAATGAGTTTGTTATTTAAGTGTGACAAGTCATGAGTTCTCCTTGGTTAATGCTATAGTAATGAATTATCAGGAGTATAATTCATTATGGACATATAGTTATTAATGTGTGTAATTGATCAGTCCATGGGTTAAGGGATTGATGAATTGATGAGTCTGTCAGGAAGGAGATGTCCGGCTGGACACCTTCTCGATACAGTAATCCCTACACTGAAAGGAAAGTAAGTGTATATGTTGATTGATGATGGAAGATGAAACCGGATTGGACTGGCACCAGGCGAAGGATGCTTGACAGAGTCATACAGTCGACTCTGGTGCTAGGGGTTATTTGTAGCCCAGAAGTGGTACTTGACTGAACAGGTGTGCTATTGCTTTTTCTACCATCATTATGCCTATATATTATAGTGACTAAGAATATCTATGATGTGATGATTTCATACTCATGTTGGTAGACATGAGGAATGTCTGAGAGGCAGGTGACGTGGTGGAGATGCTAGTAGTCTTTGTTGTAGTTGAGTACTCACACCAACCTCTCCGTGTTTCAGGATCTGTTATTACTATACAGAAGAAGATTCAAGAGCTTCACCATGAGCTCTATGGGCCCACTCAGTCCAGTGCCTATCCAGAAGTTGATTGAGGCCATACTGGGAGTGGTCGTCTGATTCTGCGAGATCAATGTTGGAAGGAGCTGAGTGCTGAATAAGTCGGTAGGTCTAGGTTAGGACCTCCGTCAAGAGTCCGACGAGTGTCATCCGATCCTGAGAGGATCCAACACTGAAACGTCTGGTGATTCTAGTCAGTGAAGCACTGGTGACATTCAACCTCCGTGTAAACCTTGGTGATTGCAAGGTAGTGAACTTTCAAGTTGAGCAGAGTGATCATTGTTACCGGTCACCATGACCTGTGTTATATGCTTCTGGCCCGGCTGGGTTATGGGACACCATGTATCAGTTGATGCTTAAATAGTGTTTCTACATTGGTTACCTTTATGAAGCCAACATGTGGTCCAGTGAACTAGGACATTGATTACAACATTGGTGGGAACACCAGAGTGACATGTTTGTTAAGGTAGGGAGCTACCTCATGCCAATGTGATGAACTGTTGACAATGTTTGTTAAGGTAGGGAGCTACCTCATGCCATCGTGATGAACTGTTGACAGTGTATGCTAGGTTGTGATTACGACCCATTGATCAGGGTAGTTACATGATACTGTGTGAAGATCTATTTGTCCAAGGACATGGAAATAAGGTGAGGTGTTTACTCACCTGATAGACTTTACCAGTGACATTGTGTGTTCAGGTGGAGCAACCGCTCCTTGTGTAGGTGACATATCAGTGTGTGGGTCACTTATGAGATAGAAATGTGACCAGGCTCTTGTGAAGTTTGAGACGGTGCTACCTGTAGTTTTTCTGCAAGTGGGAGACCGCTAATGTTTTAGGGTCGGCCCAGACTTCATCAGGAGTGTGACGAGTGAAATAGTACGACAGCAAGGAAGGATCCTTGTTCTTCGGTGCAGTGTCAGTCAGGCAGTGGTACTGCGCTTGATCAGCCCGTGATTGGTTCTCTGTGTGAAGAGGGAACTTTGGAGAGGCAGCAGACCTTGGAGTTCCAGTCCACTGGAGGAGCCTGGGTGAGTCGCTACCACGACTGGACAACCGCACGAGCTATCGTCCGCCTCCCTGATGAATACTCAGCTGTGTAGCTGATCTTGTACATAGTCCTTCTAGTCTGGCTTTCAGCCATCCTTCTCTGTGTTGTGGTTGACGTAGTTCAGAATTAAAATTTTGTTCTCTTAGCTATGACTTTGTGCAGTGATATGACTGGTGTCTGGTCCGAGCCCCCTTGGGGTTTGGAACCCTAGGTGAGAGAGGGGAGGTTAAGCTGTCCCGGCTTGTGTGGGGCCTGGTAGATGTAGAGTGCTATTGAGGTGGTTGGAGCAAAGGCAGGGGATAGTATCTATCGTGGCAAACCAGACCAAGCCCCGGCGGTCTTGTCACAACAGTAAAGCACGTCATTTCGGGTAACGACACAAGTGCAAGGCGTAGCCAGAATCATATGGGAGTTAGTTAGTCTTTCCTCTTGAGCCTAAGGCGGCGCATGGGGCAGAAGTCCTGTCTCTCCATGCTTGGCGGTTCGCTGCTACCTGTTGTAGATCTTGGATATCTACTTGGCCATTGAATGAGCCTTCTCTAATGATGGTTCTACGCAGGGTCTCTCTTGGTCTTCCCCGTTTTCTTTTCCCTACTGGTGACCATATGAGGGCTTGGTAGGGGAGTCTTGACTTGTCCATTCTGAGTACATGGCCGATGTAGTTCCAACGGCGTCTTCTTATGAAATTGGATACTGTATCTTGCTTAGTCTCTTGTCTTATTTGCGAATTGGTTCTGAAGTCTGTCCAGTGGATGTTTAGAAGTCTTCTAAGACATTTGTTCTCAAAATTGTCTAATTTTTTATCTAAAGCTACCGTTGATTTCCACAATTAAAAAAAAAGTCGCTTAAAAGTCGACAGGGTCGACTGCATTGCACCGGGTTTTTATCCTATATGGCTCAGTCTCTTTCCGCATCGCGGAAAGTGTCGCACAAAGCACGAACTCTGTATCTCCAGAGACGACCTACGGGAGTCTCCGAAAAAAATGTACTCGTGAAATAAAGGACGCGGCTCGGAATCGAACACACAACCTTCGGAGCCCGAGTCAGACGGCTTGACCACTTCACCACGGAGACTCCCGAGAGGGGAGCAATGTGTAATATTAGTAAAGACAAAGAATTTACAGAGGCATGGGGTAAATAATGTGTAAATTGACAGGAAAGTAGAAGGAATATATTTCTTATCTTATTTTTCATTCCCTCTTGTTTCTTCAGCTGCTGGTTAATAATGTGTACACAAGGAGTCGTGTTACTAGGGTGCATTTAGCTTTTTATATTGAGTTCGTGAAAGCTTCCAAACAGTTATGCGTTAATGTGCGTATGGAGTGACCAGAAATGATACCGCAATTTAGTCATCATGTGTCAATTTTTAATGAACTGTTCAGCTGTCTGTGTAGTTTATTCACACGTACACATGGATGACAGACCCGCTTTGAGTCTTCGTGAAAGATTGTTTACCGTTCAGAGAAGGAACGTGATTACCTATTTTGCACTATGAAAATAGTTCTCAATGTCTCTGTAGTGGGATTTCTTCTTAACGGCCAAGATGCTGATCCTCTTTTCATTGAGTCAAACCAACCCCTAAGTTTTCTCTTTTTATTGAAGTTTATAGATTGATTCGTATGTACGTGTGTTGTCCCCTAATTTTACAACGTGTTTGCTCTCACGTTTCTTGTTATGCCACAATATGTCCGTTTCCACCTCAATACTTCTGTTGGTATTCTTCCTCTTCTTCTTTGCGTTCATCCGGAGTGTTTTTTTTCTTCAGATGTCATTGCGGAGAGTTGTTACGCACTCTTGGGTCACAACCCTTGGGCCAACTCATCCGACTTCTGCATGCATTTTTGATCAGGTCAGCATTCCTGAGAGGCTCTCACTTTTGTGGTATTGTCTGCATTCCAGCTTGTCAAGTTGGAACAGTCGAAGACTTCACGGTCATCCCTCAAGGGAAGGCAGGGGCAGTTAATGGCATTTTCCGCCATCCAGGGTGGCATCCATAGTTGCAGAGCCGACACATAGCGCCCTGGTGCTGGGCTCACGAATCGTCACGACGTGCTCATGGCTGCTTTAATTCCTCACTTCAATTTATTGGGAATTTCGTTCGCCCCGGACCGCTCCCACACAAACCTGACCGGTCTGCAGACGGTATCCACTCAACGAGTTTTCGATTCGGACATGTGCTTGTCGCTGTGCCCGGGGACAATATAGTCAGAGCACTACTCTACAGTTCCAGGCACGACGGACATTCGGAAGCTTAACTAGTCAGAGCTGTTCCGGACACTAGCTATTCGGACAACTAGTTAGTCAGAGTGTTCCTAGCACGAAAGACATTTCACTCGGACGTTTTATGCGTTGTGCCTGATTTATTTGCACCCGTAGGCCAGCACATCCGACTTCAGCGGGCATTTTTACGGGTTTGCCTTCCCGAGGTTTCGAGAGACGTTAGACTTTTTTTGCTGTGGTGTCGCCCACATCTCAGCTGGTCAAGGTAGAACGGTCAACGACATCACGGTCAACCCTCAAGGGAAGGCAGGGGCAGACCATGGGCATTCCCCCGCTATCCAAGGAGGCTTCCATAATTGCAGAGCCGGCACATATTGCTCTGAGACTGGGCTCACCCGAGGAGTTGCCACGTCCTGCTCATGGCTGCTTTAATTCCTCACTTCCATGTATTGGGCATTTCGCTTGCCACTGGACGCTCAGCACACACCAGGAACGGTCAGTCTGCGGGCGACATCCACTAGGTAAGCTTTCGCTTCGGACTTCGGACCACGCAATGGGTTCGCTAGCCATGCGTTCCATTTCGTGTTATTGAGACATGTTTCCACCTTTGTCTACACTCTCTTTGAATGTAGATACATACATTTTTCGTAACCATTTCGTGCGACATTTTCTACCTTTTGTTCTCGCTCACGAGGTAGGCTACATGTGCTGCCGGCTCAGCACCTTACCTCCGTGCACCAGTGAGCGAGAAACGGCCAGGCCCTCTCATTTGTGGATCCCACATATCCCCCAGATGAGAGTCTTCAAACAAGTATCTGAACTGAGCATGTAGCGTGCTCAGCATCCCACCTCCATTATTCGGTAGGTGGGTATCGGCCTGGCTCTCACATCCAAGGGTTTATGGCTTAGAGGCGTTCAGCCATATCCCTCGTATGGGAGCCTTAGAGTATGTATCTGGACCTCGAAATAGCGGCATCGTGTGCCTGATTTAGACTTTGACTGCTATCCTCAGTCTTACCTGCAGAGTAGCAAGTTGTGTCTCGCTTAGTCTGGTCCCTATCCCAAGGACTGTCCGACATGTAGTTTTGTTTCCGTCGACAATGCTCTTGAGGTTACTGGGACACTTAAGCCCCCCCCCCCTCTCCCCCCACCGCGACAAGATGGTGACACATCAGGAGGGTGTTGGTATTAATGCGTTTAGTGTTGTTATTTTTTCCAATATCAGTTGTTTGTCACCGCTGAGGGCTCGCGGAATTGAAAATTCACCACTATGGAATATAAACTGTTGCCATTGACATTGTGACGTTGTTGTAATGTTTAGGGCCTGCAATTCGTCTGAATAGTAGGAGCAAAATATCCACTGTCTCAGTAAGTTTCATCATGTGCCACTTTATCAAACCCCTTGACATAATCTATAAAGAACAGGCATTAGCCTTTCTGCGTCTCATTTGATGTCTCCATTGGTGTTTGTAGTGTGCATATAGCGTTGTTTGTACCTTTCCCTTTCACAAATTCACATTGTTGTTCATTAATTTACATCTTTTTTGTCCTTCTTTTTCCTTCTCATTATAATTCCGTGCAGACGTTTGATGACATAGTTTATGAGATTGGTTGTACGAAATTCGTTGCATTTAGTTGCTCTTGATTTTTAAGAAAGACTTCATGTTATGTTATGTTACTTTTGTTAGAGAACTGCGTACACCTTTGCGGTATGTGAATTTGAGATGGGATATATATATATATCCCCAAATCGTTGTTGCCGACTGTCGTAAAATGCAGCCTTTACATCCCAGAACAATTTTCGGTTCACTTTTGATGGACCATGTAGAGAAGTTACAGAAGAACGAATGCAGTTCTCTATAATAAAGAATGCTGGGGGGAAGAAGAAACTGACCCTGAATTGATAATAACACCACACAGACATGCAGTGTTAAACGGACCGCGACTGTGAATGGCCAGTAAAACTGCCCAGGCATGACGCAAGCAACCTGGGGCTGTAAACATGCCAAGTCCAACCCATCACACAGACTCAGTAGAGTGTGAAACAGACCTTGACTAGAGGCTAGTAATTACCTGTAGAAAGGTAGAAAGGCGGGGTGTTAGAAGGACAATAAACCATTAGGACTGGATCCAGAAATTAGGTGTTGGGTGTCTGACAGAGGCAATTAACACTGGGCCTGTGGACTTTTTACCAGACAGAGAGGAGCAAGGTGTGAAGGCCAGTTCAGACAGAATTTATGACTGGATATGTTGGGAGTCTGCACTGTAGGAATGTGTGAAACAGATCTGATAAGGCAATTAGAGCAGGACTGGAGGAATGTGAATGATGGCTTGGGATAGACAGAAAGGCGCCAAGGAGATAATAGGTCTTCTTCTAGATTTAGTATAAAAACTCATGCTAGACCTGTTCCCTTTAGATTAAGTCTGACTTCTGAACAGGTAGGCAACCAGCTCAATGTTTTGTAGGCATATGTATGATTCTGATGTTGCTAGACTTCACTAGGAAAGTTATTTCTTAGTAACTATCTAAGTCTTTTAGATGTATGTACTGATTTTCAGTCTATATCTGATCTAGGTTATTGCAAGAACTATCATTGTCGTAGGTTACTTGAGTGTTCTTTCTAAGTTCTGTGTTCAATATCATTGTGCTTTAAGTGTTACTCTTCTGAGAAGTAGAAACTTATGGAAGGCAGATCTTGGCTATGTTCTAGAGACTTTTCATTGTCATGTGTCGTGGTAGATGCTTGTCAGTTCTTTGTAAACTAGCCTAGTTGCTTTTTGTTGCATGCATTTGTTGTACAGAATATAGTCAACTGACTATTTCTTTAATTCTTACAACAGCAGTAGCTAAGTGGTGACTAAACCGGGCAGATCAGCAATATGGCTGTTCTGTATGGTCACTTCAATTAGACTTGTTGTATATCTCATTTTGTAGCTATACACTATTATTACTAATTAATAATGCATTATGCTATTATGTTAAAGTATTGGAGATTTGATATATTTGAATTGCCGTGTGCATCATTGTTGTTATACTCTGGACATGCACTCGGCAGACATTTATTTGGTCTGTTACATATATGGAAACTATGTTTCCCAGTTTGTTGTAGATAAGGATATTACTTACTTTTTTTTTGCATTATACAATGTATGTAAGAATAACCTTATATGCCATTTTGAATTCGCATACCTTAGGTTTATTTGATGTTGATTTGTTATATATCAACTCACTAAGAATAAATTGGTGTTATGTTATTGTGTGCGCATTGGCACATTGGCCATCGATTGCGTTGGAAGCAGAGGTGTAATGGTACAGACATTACCCACAATTGTTATAGGGTATATGGTGCTAAACCTTTTCATTGTATGGTGGACGGTAATTCACGGAAGTCTGGCACAGATACTGGTCACGGCTTGTAAGCCCGGATGATCAGGTACTATTATAATACCATTACCGACCCTGTGAGCTGCTAAACCAACTTTGGACGGAGCGGCTGTACGACCCAGAATGTCGGTATTAGCGACATGGACATAGGACGGCAGAAATGTAATAATTACAGGCGTGTGAGACAATTGAAAAGCCCGTCCCAGACTAAGACCGTAGGACAGAGATATGGAGGGAGAAGGAGGATGGTGAACGCAGTAGAGCTGGAAGATAAACTTGGCCAGACTGGTCATTGTATATGGGTGTGCTAGGATATATGTAGTACTTAGGATTGTACTGATGTAGAACTAGATATAACACATTCTTGATTTCTTCCTAGCTCTCAATAAGAGCACCTATGTATAGATCTCAAGAACTAGAGACGACTAGGTAGTGCCAGGACTGACAGGCGTCAGAATACCAGCAAGCTGTTTTGTTTCTACTGGAGAGTTCGCTGATCTGACCACGGCTGTTTGCTGATCGGAGCATAACGGCTGTTAGCGGACCTCTCACTGATCCAGACAGGATTCAGAGTTATGTATTTTATATTAATCATTTCACTTTCATGATTACTGTAGTGCATAAACTTATACCATTCATCATCATCATCAATTGAAAAACATCAGATGTCTAATAATATGATTAGTAAATAAAGTGATTGTAGTATTGTTAACTCATAGTTCAGTCGTTATACTTTTAATTCCAATTGTGCATACGTGTTGTGTGTGTACATTGGTGGGGGCTTACTTACACACCAAGGAAGGGAGCCGTCAGAGGAGAAAAACCTGTACTAGGATAGTTGTCAATTACTCTTAAATTTAGACTTAAAAATCTATCTCGGCTAACCTTCTTCTTCCTACTCCTTGGCGAATATTCAGCACAGTTCATTTCAATTTTGTTATGAGCCATTTGGAGCTGTATGTTGGATATTCAGGGCTTAATCTGTAGTTCAGCCATATAGATTTTGTCCCTAGTCAATTTCTGACTATTTGGGGTTGCACGCCAGCGAATAATACTTTCATCTAACCGGTGACGCACCCCGACTTCTGACACCGACTACTAATTGAAAACCAGAAATGGCTCGCAAGGCTCCCTATAGACCGTTTACTTTTGTCTGCCCCAATATAAAATTCCATATCTCAGTAACCAACTGAGGGAAAATAATGTGATTTAGCATATAACCTTATCATTATGTCCACCCAACAAAAATATTTTTTGTTCTGGAGATTGTACAGCAGATTTCAAAGTTGATTACATGCGGTTTATAATTTACGGGACAGAGATAAAGTACATATTATTAAATGTATTACATGAAAACATCAGTGTTCAATAGTAAATTTTCTCGTTGTTCACGGGATTGGAGTTATGAAAAGAGAGAGCCTCGCGTGGTGGAACGGGGAGTGTCCAGAGGTGTCGTCAGTATCTTCAGAGGTGTCGTCGTAATGTGCATGCTTGCATGAAACATGATTATTTTATTAATCTTACCATTTATCGCAAACATCGGAATGTGTGAATATTGTTGAATGGGATTGAATGTGAAATTTTGTACACTTCAAAGCATCGCTATGAAGTTGTACACATATTTTTGTCAATAAGCTGAACGTAGGAAACTGTTTCATACTATTACAAATCCCGAAAAAATAAAAGAACAGTGCATGCACTAGGTTTGAGTAAACGGTCATTTCGTCGATGGATGCAAGAATTTGGAATGAGACCACCACGCAATAAGCATACGATAGGTAGAAAGGCAAATGTAGACATCTTTGACAAGGATGTCATAAGGCGAGAAATCATAAACATGTTGGATACCAAAGAAACGTTTTGTGGAAAATTATAAGGACATTAGGCTTCACGTTTAGAAAGTACAAGGGAGGTAGAAATATCTTTTGCGAGCAACCGCATTTAGGAACCATTAGAAGCAGATACCTACGTGAAATAAGGGAAATGCGCAAAGACAATGACATAATGTATTTGAATGAAACCTGGATCAAGGCGCACCACACAAGTGAAAAGGAATGGCAATCAGTGGACGGAAAGATAAGGCGATATGTACCCATTAGTAAAGGACAGCGTTTGGTCATAGCCCATGCTGGTAGTACTTCTTCTTCTTCTTTCGTTCGCTTGAAATATGTCTATAACTGCAGTACTGTCTCTTGTATGAATTGAACTGTCTTTTTCAGTTCACACAGCTGTCCATAGAGTTTATCTTCCACTGTCGTCTCTCTAGGCCAGAAGGTTTGCCTAGATATGTTATATTTTGGGCAGTCTTGGAGTATGTGCTCTGCTGTCTGCGACGCCAATCCACATGTACACATAGCTGTTTCACCAATCTTGAATTTTGTATACATGTGGTTGCGTAATCTATTGTGCCCTGTTCTGAGGCGCAGAATAATGACTTGTTCTGGTCTATCCATAACGTGGTAGTCATCTTGAGCAGGTTGTGGTGGCTTTCTGACTGATTTGATCATTCTTTTCTTTTGGTGGTATGTAACAGGGCACATCAGGCTGTTCTTCTTTGGCTCCTTCCTTAGCCAATTGATCAGCTCTGTCGTTTCCGGGTACTCCACAGTGGGATGGTATCCACTGTATGGTGACCTTATGCTGACTGCTAAGTTCAGAAAGTAGTGTCCTTAGTACTGGCAATTTCCCAGACAGGAGCGCCTCGAGTACTGATTTTGCATCTGTCAATAGCACCACAGGTTGTGTACCATTGCTGGTATTTAGTAATTTCTCTGTTGCTATCTTGATTGCCTCAATTTCAGCATCGTAGTTATGGCAGTACTTTCCTGTCGGTACTCTAGCTGTGTCCCTGGTATTATTTGGGTATTCTATGTACACTCCCGCTCCTCCATTTCGAACAGCATTTTGTGCTGACCCATCTGTGTAGACTCGGATCCAGAGGTCCTGTGGGTATTCTTCATCAAGGAAGCTGAGAGTGGCTGTTCTGCGCTGCACACTGTTCTGATCTTCCTTGTCAAATATTCCTCTCACTTTTGTCTGGATTTGTAATGATAGTCTATGCTCATCTTTCCATGGAGTTCGCTCTGGAATAGTTGTTAGGGGGATACCAACTGTGGGCAGATCGGTGGTTTCTCTGCAGAGTCGTTTGGCCTGGTGGATAAAACTACTTCTTTTCAACCGCCCCATAGCTAGGTTTTCAAATCTGTTCTTCATAGGGTGGCCTGGCAAGCTGAGGAACTTTTCTGCTTGTATTAGCGTTTTCGTATCTCTGCGCTCACTCAGTGCTTGTGTCCTCCCCATTTTCTCCATTTCCACTATAGGCGTTGATCTCATCCATCCTGTGGTGACTCTAAGTGCTTGATTTTGCACTTTGTCCAGCTCTTGTAGTGTGGTTTTTGCTGCCGAACACCATGCAGTTGACCCGTATTCCAGGTGTGGTCGTATGCTCTGTTGATAAACTTTGCTAAGTATTTTCCCACTGGCTCCCCATGTGGTTCCACTTAGCTTTCTCAGGATGGCTATTTTCCTTCTGGCTTTTGCTACTGCTTTGTTGATGTGCTTTCTCCATGTCAGCCTGCCATCAAATGTTACTCCAAGGTATGTTGGTTCTTTATCTTCTCGTAGGGGTGTTCCATTTATCTGGATGGTCCCTGCCTTTTGTTTTGGAGAGAGGGTAAATAGGGTGGTGCTGCACTTGTCAGTGTTTATGCTGACACACCATCTATTTGCCCATGCAGCAAATGTATCTACAGCTCTTTGTAGTAATCTGGTGGCCACTGATGCATGTTCATTTGTGCTCCATAGAACCAGGTCATCGGCATACATTGCGGCTTTAATTCCATGCGGTAGATTAGCAACGAGATCATTGATGAAGATTAGAAAGAGTGTGGGGGACAATACTCCGCCCTGGGGAACTCCGTGACGCAGTAGTACTTTCTTGCTCTTTAGTCCGTCTATCTGTACTCGGGCTCTTCTGTTGTGCAAGTATGCTTTCACCCATTTGTACATTCTTCCATTGACTTTGCAGTTTCTCAGTTTATTCATCAGACCTTCTTTCCAGACTTTGTCAAAGGCTTTCTTCAAATCTATCCATGCCGCAAGCACCAGCTTCTTCTCTTGGAATGCATCCTCAATTTCTTGAGAGAGGTAGGTTGTCTGATCTTCCGTAGAGTAGCACTGCCTAAAGCCAGCCTGCTGTGGCACAAGGATGTTTTTACTTTCAATGTACCACTGCAGTCTGTGATTGATGATGCGCTCCAGTGTTTTGCAGAGACAGCTGGTGAGGCTAATTGGTCTGTAGCTAGAGGCAATGGAACTATCTTTCCCTGATTTTAGGAGGGGTATCATGATTGCTTCTCTCCAGGCTTGTGGAACACTGCCTAAGGTCCAACTGTTATTGAAGATCTGCAACAGCTTTGCTTTGACCTCTGTTCCTAGGTTCCTGATCATTTCATTGGAGATACCATCAGCTCCTGGTGACTTTCTCATTTTCAGTTTTGATATGGCTAGCTCCAGTTCGCTGATTGTGATGGGTGCCTCCAGAACCTCATGTACTATTTCCTTCTGTCCTGTATGTTGCCGTTTCTCTTGAATCTCTTGTTGTTTCTCTGGACTGATTTTGATATTGTTATCTTGTGCGAATGAGTCCGCAAAATGGTCAGCTGCTTGCTTTCTTGTTAAGATGTTTCCATCTTTATATAGTGCAATTTTTGAGTTTCTCCCTGTGCCCTCATCGTTAAGTTGTTTTATTAGCTTCCACAATTTCCTTGTGTCTCTTTCAAAGTTCAGAGACTCTGTTTTTTCCTGCCAGCTTTTCCGTCTAGCCTGCAGCTTGGTCCTTTGAAATTTGGCTTTTGCATGCTGGAATTTATTGTGGTGCTCTTGGCTGGGTGTGGCCTCTGCTTGCTTTCTACATACTTCCACATCATTATGCAACTGTTCCAGTTCACTACTCCAGTAGGGTTTATATTGTTTACGGGCTCCTCTTGGTACTGTTTCTCGCGCTGCCTGTAGTATGCATTTCCCAAACTCTTCAACTACTTTATTTATGTCTTTCTCAGTGTTCAGGTTTCTAACCAGTATGCTGGTGCGATGCTTGTACACTGCCCAGTCTGCTTTCTTGTAGTTCCACCTCGAGAGGGTGCTGCTTTCACTTACAAGCTCATTTTCTACAGTTAGAAAGACTGGTCGATGGTCACTGCCACCTAGTTGTTTCCCAACAATTCGTGTAATGTTCCACTCCAGGTCTGGTGAATGAAAAGCCAGGTCAGGTGTAGTTGTAGAGTGCCATGATCTTGAGTAGAAAGTATGTGGGTCAGACGGCTTGTTAACCAAGATGAATCTATTCTCATCCTGCCAGTCTTCCAGTCTCTCTCCTCTCTGGTCCATGTGATCATAGCCCCAACTCTGCGAGTGGCTGTTGAAATCGCCGCACACAATCATTTTTTCTGTTAATGGTAGTGTGTCCAGTGCCTGTGGACGGTCACTTGGACAGTAGTAATTGATCAGATGTAGGTCTGTATAGCCTGTTTTAAGTTTAAGTGTCTGATACTTAGCCCCTTCCATATAGACTTCGATTTGGGAAGCAGTGATGTTATTTTTTACAAGGGTAAGTATCCCACCTTTTCGCCTGTCCTTTCGGTCAGATCGGTAACACTGGTAGCCTCTGATTTTGAAGGCTATATTTTCGTTGAGGTGAGTTTCTTGCAAGCAACATATGCTTACTTTTTCTTTGTCCAGGATGTTTTCTAATTCTACTTTTTTGTTGCTGACTCCCTCCGCATTCCAGTGCATTATTTTAAGTCTTAGTTTAGTATGGCCAGCTGTTCTATTCTCATGTCCCCTGGCTCCACAGGACATCTGAGAAGGACCTCCAGTAGTTGGGGTTGGACCCTTTCGAGACATAGGGCCCGGCACTGCACCTGCCTGGGGGTCCAAAGCAGGGCGAGCACCATAACGTTTAGCAGCAGTCGACATATTCCATTTTGCGTAATTGCGTGGCATCCTGATTTCTGTGGTGCGCCTCCTGGCTGGTTGCCTCCGTCTTCAGCACCTTTCCTTTGCTAGAGCAGACTGTGGTCTCACTCGAGTTTAGATGTGTACACACGCACACACGTGTCTGCACATGCATGTATGTGTATACACATCTAGAGCACACTGGTTATTTTCCGGCGCCAGATACTCGCCGTCGCCCCTTCTCCTGTTAGTTAAAACAGTTCCGCCACATGAAGGCCATGAGTTGGACTTTTGCTGCAGAGGTTATGTATTCACGAGCCATTGGGGTATTTAAGCAATGTTGGGCGCTCACCCCAACACTGCGCCCCGGCTACATACAGCAATTTGGAACCGCTTGTAGTACTCATAATGGCTTACTACAGAATGCTGGACTCGTGTTCGTATCAAAGCATACAGACAATAGGAATTATCATAATCAGATGAATGGTAATGTATTTAGCTATTGGCTCGAGAATACAGTGCTTCTATCCCTAGATAGACCGTCTTGTCTAATTATGGACAATGCATCATATCACAATGTAATTGCCCAAGAAGACAAAATACCTACGGCATCGAGCACAAAGGAAGCGATAAAGATATGGCTCCGAAGGGAAAACATACCATTTCCAGAAACGTGTTTTAAGCTATAAGTGTTGTCCCTTGTAAAACAGGTGCAAAATAGCAAGAAATATAAAATCGAAAAGTTGATAGAAGAGCATGTCCATAGGTGCTTGATACTTCAATCGTACCATTCTCATTTAAACCCTATAGAACTTGTGTGGGCTAAAATTAAAGGACAGGGGGCAGCTGACAATACTACATTCAAATTGTCTGACGTCAAGATACTAACCCAGTCCGTGCTATTAAATATTGATAAAAGTTACTGGAAACAATGTGAGGACCATATGTTGAACGAGGAAGAGGACTATTGGAGAAAGGATGGATTGAATTTTATGCAACCGAGAGCAGTTATCAACCTACTGGAATCGTCCGACACAGATTAAGGTCTGGGCAGGTCGCAGACCTTAATCCACATGCACCCTCAGTTGGTTACTAAGATATAGAATTTTATTTAAATTATATACCGCATGTAAACAACTTTGAAATCTGCTGTACAATCTCCAGAACAAAAATATTTTTGTTGGGTGGACATAATGATAAGGTTATATGCTAAATCTCATCGTTTTCCTTCAGTTGGTTACTGAGATATGGAATTTTACATTGGGGCAGACAAAAGTAAACGGACCATAGGGAGCCTTGCGAGCCATTTCTGGTTTTCAATTAGTAGTCGGCAACAACGATTTGGGGATATATATATATATATATCTCATCTCAAATTCACATACCGCAAAAGTGTACGCAGTTCTCTAACAAAAATAACATAACATGAAGTTGAAGTCTTTCTTAAAAATCAAGAGCAACTCAATGCAACGAATTTCGTACAACAAATCTCATAAACTATGTCATCAAACTTCTGCTCGGAATTATAATGAGAAGAAAAAGAAGGACAAAAAAGATGTAAATTAATGAACAACAATGTGAATTTGTGAAAGGGAAAGGTACAAAAAACGCTATATACACACTACAAACACCAATGGAGACATCAAATGAGACGCAGAAAGGCTAATGCCTGTTCTTTATAGATTATGTCAAGGGGTTTGATAAATTGGCACGTGATGAAATCATCAAACTGTTGGAAGATATTACAATTGGTGGAAAAGAAAACAAATAATTTTGTCAAATATATACTAAGAACAAGTAGCTGTAATTATAATGGGAAATAAAGAGGAAATTATGAACAGATAAAGCTATGAGTAAGACCAGGAATACTGTGTTGTGTCACCGGATCTCTTCTGTCTATATAGCGAAGTAACACTGAGAGAAATCAAAGAGAAGCTGGTATTACGAGTTGAATTTTGTAATACAAACAATCTAAGCTATGCAGATGACAGTCTTGAAAGCTGAAATCACAAAAGACATACAACTCTCGGACATTGTAGCAACAGAGAATGCAAACACAGACTCTCCTTGGATATCAATAAAAAGAAAACGCCAAAACATAATAGACAGGAAAGTACCCTAGTTAATTAATTCAGATTTCTTAGGGAAACCATAAAATCAGATGGAAGATGAATGACAGAGATTAGAACAGAATAGGCCAGGCAAAAGATGCATTTCAGAAAATTAAAAGTATTTTAAACAATAAGTCACCATAATTGAATGTCAAAATAAGACTGATGAAAAGATATATAGAATTGTGAAACATGAACGCAAACGAACAAATTAAGAAGAGCGTGAATCCAACGGAGATGTGGATTCTGAGACGATGCTATGAATATCTTCGACTACGATATTAACTAACAACGACTGAGTGAAAAGAATAATAAAAGCAAAAGATCATATGAATATGTAAGAATGCGACAAACAGCATTCTCTGATCATGTAATGATACAAGAGGTATTGGAAAACATCGTGACGACATGAAAGTGCAGTAGTAGAAGAGGGAGTGACAGGCCGAAAGGAATCATGCTGGACGTACTGAGACGTGGGTGGAGGAATATCCAGATCACCAGGGGTCGAGATCTGGGGAGATACAAGCACGCCTACATCAGTTGGGAGGGCACATGATGGTGTTGACGAAAGCCGTCTAAAGATACCAGGACATATCTGTATAAAAGGTCGTTATAATAATGGCGGTTTAATTTTCACGTTTAGCATTTCACATTATGTAGATTGTAGAATATGATCGCCCAAGTTAGTATAGATAGAGCAGCTTAGTGAAACTAAATCATCCAAGCCCATGATTCATTACGATGTGACTAAGTTCGAAGGAACGAACAACACACAAATATCACTTTCATACCATTGGGCTGGTTGAGTGGCTAGGGAGACCCGCGTTCGAATCCTAGGTAGGGTGTAGAATTTTTTTCTGTCGGGGGCAAAAAGAAAATCCTAACCTGCACAGTTCGCGGCGACTGCACTAGCCAGGCGGCCTTAATTCCTCAAGCTCAAGGCCCTACACTGTAAGGTACTGTGGGCAGTAGATGACAGATGACAGATAATTGAGCACGCAGCCTTATCGAATATTCTGCCTCTCCGACCCCCTTTTCTCTTTCCCAATATCTAACCTTTCATACACTATTTCGTTGTCACATCACGCCGTTAAGCACCATCATCATGTGCCATGCCGATAAGCGTGGGCGATCATACTTCGCTGTCTTCACAATCTCTAGCCCCGAATCAGATATGTGTTCTTGTTCCCATTATGCCATGTGGCCATGCTAACCGGGTATATGTCACTTTGCCTTCAGCTTTCATCAAGTTTCCTTTTTGTAACTAACTTTCCGAGTTTAGTTCTCCGACATGCCCAACACAATCGAAGGGAACAGACCAAGAGGAAGACCGAGAGGAAAATACCTGGATGGCTTCGCCACATGGCATGGACGAGACAGGAACACTGAGCTGATCCACGACTCTGGTGATCGAGTGAAATGGCGAGTTATGACTGCCCACGCTTTCCGGCATGGCACATGATTGATTGATGCCCAACACATCTTGACTGTCAGCATCCAATTTCTTTAACCAATCTATGGTTTTCATTTGATTCTTGGAGGATATTCGTTATGTCCGTCCACTCTATAATTTATATTTTCGTCAGAAACCACATTTCCGCTGCTAATATGTTTTTCTCATCTTGTCTGCTTATTGAGAATATTTTACGTGTATACAATAGTGAGAGTTCTATACGCACTTTAAGACTCTTTTTCTCACTGATAAAGACAGATTTGTATTAGTATGTCTCCACCCAAACTCAGACAAAGCATGTCTACGACGGTGCTCCTGCACAACAGAATTGTCAAGGAGAAGGTACGAGATATAACAAGAAACGACAAGTGTGATCGGCAAAGATAACGCATTCAAGTATCTGGGGCAAGCTTTCGAAGGAAGCTTGTCCTTCAAGGATCATGAGCTGGAAGCAGTGGTAAGCACCAAGGAAGCATTCGTTGCGCGGAACGTGGTGGAAGCGGTGGACTTGGAGCAAAGATTGTTGTTGTTCACACTTTACCAGTATCTTATAATTTCGGCGATTAAGTATAGTCTCGGAATCTCATAATGTTTTATAGTCAGCTGGTGAAGCTAGTACGCACATAAAATGAGGTCATGCGAGACATTCTTGGCTGTACTAGGGATACACCTATTATATGTATGCAACATTACTGACCCTGCCGTCCATATAAGAGGTACAAGATGTTGCAGGACAAGATGTACCTTAGGATTGCGACAGATAGGAAGCACCCCCTCCCTGTACGAAGCTTTAAATGATAGATACTAAGGTACATTGGTTGAAGAGCGGCAGGTATTTGATGGTACAGGCTGAAGACACAATCATTCAAGATGTATGTAATGGGTAGTATTTTTTTTTTAATTCGCATATCCTTTACAGGACATCGCTGTCAACAGCAGCATCTTTTAGCTGTCTGTTGATTTCTTGGCAAGATTACGCTCAGTAGTTTCCCATTGCTTTCTGAGCGGCCGGCTCAGTTATCCCGCAAGTCACCAGCGGGGGTAGAACCGCTCCCAGTTCTCGCCCGCTACGAGAATCTGCATGATAAACGGTATTACGGAGAAAGTGGTGTAACCCCTCGGCCAGAGAGACCGGCAATGGGTAGTATAGCGTGTGGGAAAATAATGGATCGTACTCCCCCCAGCCGGTCACCCTGGCCAAGGACATCCTCGTGTATCGACAGGGTCGAGATAGACAGGCGGTTGCCAACTATATGCAGGGCGAACTAGATCGAATTTCCTCATGGTGTGCTGATGCCGATGCCCTTGTCAACCCTGCAAAGGCAACGGTTACATGGTTCTCACTAAACAACCATATTGTGAAAACAGACCTGCCGGCAGTAAGAATGGATGGGAGCATTCTGAGTAGAACCCAGTCAATGACATATCTTGGCGTGAGGCTTGATCGTAGCCTGTCCTTCAAAGATCATGTCGACTATGTCATAACGAAGGCTCGAAAAGGTTTGGCAGCAATGAGAGTCATGGCGACTGCCAATATCGAGCAAAGACTGCTATTACTTCTGTTCCAAGGACTTGTGCTTTCACGCATCGAGTATGCCCTGGCCATCCTCACTGTCAGCCCTACACAGATTGGAAGACTTGAAAAGGTACAAAACGAAGCCATGCGCATCATTTTGGGCTGCACGAGAGACACCAGCTGTGTAGCAATGAGATACCTCCTTGACTTCCCGACAATGGAACACAGGATCAAGATCTGGAGAGCTCGTGCATACTTAAAAATAAGTGCAGATGAGCAGCATGACGCTGTATTCAGAGAAAAGGGTGACAGGCTAAAGAGGGGCAAATCATGGATGGGTCGGGCGGAAGATGTCGTCGGACAGGTCTGCAGTCTTACCAGTATCAACCCCGGCAAGGAATGGGTGCCGGTGCCTCCAGCTTTTAAGTGTACCTTCTCCTGCATTATCACACTCGACAGACGGTGCAGAGAGCAGAACCCTGCCGCTGTCAATGCAGAGGTTAACGCGCTCATCTATGATCACTCAGATAGCCCCGAAGTGCTCATCTATACAGATGGATCTGTTGTAAAGCAGCAGAGAAGTGCGTGGGCATTTACAGCCCGTTCAGCGGGCCGAACCGTTCAAGAATCCAGTGGTGCCCACTCTATGACCACGAGCAGCATGACGATGGAGGTGATGGCAGTTACACAGGCTTTCATATGGCTGGAATCACAGCATTATACCAACGTGTGTGTACTAAGTGATTCAATGAGCATGATTCAGAAGGTCGAAGCTGGATCTGTACGTAGACAGTGGACTGAGTCGCTGCGGAAGTCTGCTGTCCGCAAAGTCACCTTCATCTTCGTCCCGGGACATGCGGGAGTCGAGGGAAATGAACGAGCTGATAAATTGGCTGGCTCTGCACCCCCTGTAGATGGCCAGCCCATGGATCGTGCCGATGTCATTAACGCCCTTAAAGATATGGCGAGAACAGATGATTTTGACGCCAGTGATTCCACATCGCTTTCCAGGATGAAAGACCTGGGAGTAAGAATCGGCACAGCCAGACGCGAGAGGTACATCGGGAAAACAAAGCGCCTCGTCAACCAACACAGAACTGGCACTATTAGCCACCGGACGCTGATGCATATGCTGGGGGGAGGATCTGAGCACCTATGGACATGTCCGGAGTGCAACGAAGATACCCCAACTGATAACTGATGACTGATAACTGAAGGTGTTAAACGATTTTCTTCGTAATCTCGCTTATCCGCGTGGGGTAACGCAGCGCACGAGAATTTGTAGCGGTTCTCGCTGCGTTGGTAATTTACGGGATAAGTGAGCCGGCCGCTCAGAAAGCAATGGCAAACTACTGAGCGTAATCTTGCCAAGAAATCAACAACAGCGGTAAAATACTGGTGGTGACAGCGATGTCCTGTAAAGGATATGCGGGGGGAAAAGTGCCCCCTAGCAATGAAGCATTGCATAGTATTATAGTTACAATGAGCAACGGGTGTTACAGAAGTGTCTGTGCAACAATATCAGAATAATAACAGAAGACAATTCACACCCAGCGATGTAATTGTATACACGTATAGGTCTGTGGTAAAAGTAATGGGTGGGTTTATATTGCGAAAACAAATGGACACTTTAAAGGGGGACAGTTTGGTAAATGCTATTATAACATCCAGCATAAGAGTGGAAGTTAAGGTTGGAAAGACAGCAGCCCGATGGTTGGAGGGTAGAACAGCCAGACATATTTTGTTTGTAACAGACTCACAGAGTATGCTTCGGAAAGTGGAAACTTGTACGTTTCAGGTGGGTGGCTAGTATCGTACGACAGGACGGAAACTGAACACATTGCGGATTTTTTGCTAAGGGCATGCAAACAGGCTGATTGACTAACTGCTCCTCCGTGTGGAGAGCTAGTTTATGGTAAAGGTGATGTGGCGAAGGCTCACTGATACCGGTGGAGAGTGCAGCTGAACCAGTGGTTCTCAACCGGTGGGGAATTTCCCCCCAGGGGGGAATTTCAGGGTTTTCAAGGGGGGGGGGGGGGGGGGGGGGGGGGGGGGGGGAATGAAGACCATTTCAAGATCATGTTAATACAAGAACCGATTACTTGACATATTTTTTCCCTTCATACTTTACAGTTATGTATGTCTCGTCCTTCTAAAATTCATTTTATAAAGTAAGTAGACCCACAAATCATGTTTTATGTGGATGTCTAGACTTGTTTTAGTATATGCTATTACATTTGCCTTCCACTTTTACGTATACTGTGTAGGGGTGAGGGATTTTTAGATAGGAAATATGAAAGGGGGGGGGGGGGAATGACGTTCTGAAAATACGGTGAAGGGGGGAAATGGCCAAATTTTTGATAGGAAGGGGGGGGGGATGGCGTTCTGAAAATATGGTGAAGGGGGAAATGGGCCAAAAAAGGTTGAGAACCACTGAGCTGAACAGACGGAGTATCAATATTTGGACAGACTGGCTCAGAAGGGAGTGATTAGAGTGTCTGGATGATACTTAAATGGTAGCAAAAGATCCAGGCGGACTTTTAATTTGGAATAATCAATATGGGAACTCATCGGTAGCTTTTGAAGAGGGGACGAGGCATGTGTGGGAATGAGTGCAGTCATGTCGATTCCTAAATTCAGTATTCAGTATTTCTATCTTGCGAAAGGCTATATTTGTGAGAGCGATTCTTCTACTAATGGCTACAAGGCATCTTCCGTCAGATGTTACGACTATTACAAGATACAAATAAACATAGTTTTAAATGTAAGCTTTGGTCCTCTGAGTTGTTCTCTCTTGTCCGAGAAGACAAGATCCACTACGCCAGGATCAGAAGAATGTATACTAAAAATATCCCGAAGTAGGAACCTGCCATTGGTCTGTGAAGTGCCAGGATCAACACATTTTGTAGGTCGGAGTGTACGGGGATTAGGGGGTCAGTCTTTCATTCACTTAGCGGACGACGAACTGAAGCGTTGAACCTTCGTCCGATCGCGATCATGAGATTATCAACGTAACCTTCTAGTTATTACATTAACGCGCCCGCTTAGAAGTATACAACCCAGTCCACGCCAGAACCAAACCAAGTTTGTTCAAGTTATAAGGATACGTTGTACCCTCAAATTCACTCTGCCCATTTCTTCAGAATCTCTGTAAAGCCTGTTTGATATGACGAAACATTATTGCAAGCACTCTATTTTCTTATTTCTATTTGGGATTAAAAGAATGTCAAATTATTGAAATGCCTTCTGCTGCAGACCTTCTGTTGTAAATGCAGTTTTAGTTACTGGAGCATATCTCAGCATACCCTTTCACTGCGATTATCTCAAAGTTGCACTAATTCAAATGCGTGACTGCTTGTGTATCTTGATGCAACAACTTTAAATGTTAACTGTCGTTTAACGTTGTATTTGTACTGATGCCAGCTGAAGGGACGAGAACACATATTATTGATGTTAGTTGTACTGATGCTGTGTGAAGAAAAGAGAACATATTATTGATGTAACTTATGGTTATAGTGATATCATCTATTAGGCAAGGGAACACAAATTCTTGATGTAAAGGCTTGCTTAAAGGCAATGTTGGGTTATGAAGTCACAATGAAAATATTAAATATAGCTATGTTTCCAGAATGTTCCTTTTCTCCTCTTTAGCCTGAAGACGACGAGACTAAAGAAATTCTCAAAAACGGCACTGTATTTACTGATTTCGTTGTGATACGGTGTTATTGCACTTTCATACTGTCCGGGTCATGCAGGAGTGGGAGGTAACAAGCGAGCAGATCGTGGACTCCCATGGTACCATTAGTTGGAACGCACATAATGGACAAGATAGACATTTTGAAGACTATGAACGACTTCTGAAAACTATCTATGAATGACTGCTAGCTGAAGATATAATAACAGACGGGAGTCTCCATGGCGAAGTGGTCAAGCCGTCTGACTCGGGCTCCGAACGTTGTGGGTTCGATTCCGGGCCGCGTCCTTCGGTTCACGAGTGCATTTTTTTCGGAGACGCCTGAGGGTCTCGCTGAGGCTACGGAGTTCATGCTTTATGCGACGTTTTCCTTGCTGCAGAAAGAGATTGAGCCATATGGGATAAAATCCGGTGCAAGAAGTCGACCCTAGCTACTTTTAAAGCGACAATAGTAAAAAACAGATGACACAGCTTTTTTTAAATATATGGAAACAATGCAAAAGAATCATCGCCGGAGCTACGGAGTAAGTGTTCTGTGCTTGATGCCACCTTCAATGACCAGGGAAGAAATAGTTCGGGAGTCTCCGTGACGAAGTGGTCAGGCCGTACATTGCCTCGCATTCCGAAGGTCGTGGGTTCGATTCCGAGCTATATCTTTCATTTCACGGGTGCATTTTTCCTCCGGGGTCGTCGCTGGAGCTACGGAGTTCGTGCTTTGTGCGACGCTTTCGGCAGGCGCCCTGGGGAAGGAGACCGAGTCATATGGGATAAAACCCTATGCAATGAAGTCGAACCTCTCGACTTTTAAGACTTTTTAAGACCAGGAAAGAGAGTGTGAATAGAAGATGTTGGAGCATGGAAATTGGCTGTACATGCATCTCTGCGTGGGATATTGGTGCACGATAAGGCAGATGTGGCCAGGGCCGTTCGGGATCTTGTGTATAGTGTGATAGAACAGATACACCATCATTTCCTGGAGAGAATGGTGCGGCAGGGAATGACCAGAGGATCTGACCAACACTGAGTTCTTTGAGGAAAGGCTAGGCGAACACATATTCATAATCTGCTGGTACTATTAGTATTGGGATTCTTCGCAGGTTAAGGATAACGACGGGTCGAGTATGGGAATGTCCCAAGTGCTGTGATATCGGTTCAGGACTTAACAACATATGTAAAGAAACATGAGTCTGGTTTTAAGTGTGGCTCCAGAAAGGAGCGACATGAGGAGGACTAATGTGACATCTTTACAACCAGTGTGTCACTGGAACAATTAGCAGCTACGCCTTACTACATATGCTCCAGCAAAGAGCGACACATGAGGGGGCTAATGTGACATATTTACAACCAGTGTGTCACTGGAACAATTAGCAGCTACGCCTTACTACATATGCTCCAGCAAAGAGCGACACATGAGGGGGCTAATGTGACATATTTACAACCAGTGTGTCACTGGAACAATTAGCAGCTACGCCTTACTACATATGCTCCAGCAAAGAGCGACACATGAGGGGGCTAATGTGACATATTTACAACCAGTGTGTCACTGGAACAATTAGCAGCTACGCCTTACTACATATGCTCCAGCAAAGAGCGACACATGAGGGGGCTAATGTGACATATTTACAACCAGTGTGTCACTGGAACAATTAGCAGCTACGCCTTACTACATATGCTCCAGCAAAGAGCAACACATGAGGGGGCTAATGTGACATCTTTACAACTGGGGCTTTATTGCAAAGGCTAATGGGCGAGTCTTGAAAAAGGAGAGTCTGGCGTATGAGACTACGACCTCCAGCATGAGAATGGAGGTGGAGGCAGTAACAACGGCATTCCGGTGGCTGGAGGAGACTACTGCAACACATGTTGTATTCATTACGGATTCAAAGAGTATGCTTAGCAAGGTGGAGAAAGGAATGTTTCGTGTGGAATGGCTCTCGTCGCTTCAGAGGTCGCAGATCGTGAGAATTGCATGGATATTTTGCTCTGGCCATGCTGGTGTACGGTAAAATGAACAGGCTGATAAGCTAGCAGGGAATGCGTGAGCGTGAGAGTGAATGAGTGAGCGTGAGAGTGAATGAGTGAGAGTGAGAGTGAATGAGTGAGAGTGAATGAGTGAGCGTGAGAAGGAATGAGTGAGCGTGAGAGTGAATGAGTGAGCGTGAGAGTGAATCAGTGAGCGGGAGAGTGAATGATTGAGTGTGAGAGTGAATGCGTGAGAGTGAATGAGTGAGCGGCAGAGTGAATGAGTGAGCGGGACAGTGAATGAGTGAGCGTGAGAGTGAATGAGTGAGAGTGAATGAGTGAGCGGGAGAGTGAATGATTGAACGGGAGAGTGAATGAGTGAGCGGGAGAGTGAATGAGTGAGCGGGAGAGTGAATGAGTGAGCGGGAGAGACAGAATGAGTGAGCTGAGAGTGAATGAGTGAGCGGGAGAGTGAATGAGTGAGCGGGAGAGTGAATGAGTGAGCGGGAGAGTGAATGAGTGAGCGGGAGAGTGAATGAGTGAACGGGAGAGTGAGTGAGTGAGCGGGAGAGTGAATGAGTGAGAGTGTGTGTGTGTGAGTGAATGAGTGAGAGTGAGAGTGAATGAAAGAGAGAGAGAGAGTGTGTGTGTGGTGTGTGTGTGTGTGTGTGTGTGTGTGTGTGGGACGCGCTGGCATCACTACTTTTACGTCACATACTTTTTATGTACACATTTTTCTCCATGTTTAGCCTTGTTTATGTTTACAACATTCATTTCACAATGTTTATTTTTCTTCCTATGTAAATGTATAATGCTCTTGATGAACGAAAGACGAGTGATTGGAAGGGCCGAATGTAAGAAGGGCCTGCGCGCCCAATTTGTGACCCTAATAAAGTTGATTTGATTTGATTTGATTTGATTTGATTTGATTTGCACCTCCTGGTGGAATTTTGCCTATGGACATGGGGGAGGTGGTCGTGCGCTTGTGGAACCAGATGGAGAAGGCGCAGGAACAGATTGAGAACCCATATGTGGAAAGAATGAGATTCCGGGGGAGCGGCAGGGGTTCTGGAAGAATTTCAAAACTGAGAGGGAAGATCAGGAGAACTTTTAATCAGATAGCGGTGGGTACGATTAGTAGTATAACTCTTCGCTGGCTGTTGAACGAGGGGACGGAGTACGTATGGGAATGTCCTGAGTGCAGTGATGTCGGTTCTTGACTCAACTCAACTTTACAACCAGTGTGCCACTGGAATGATCAGCAGCTACGCCTTACTGCGTTTGCTTATGGAGACGAAATATCACGGATTTGCCTGAAATGCTGTCACTTCTTAGAAACCCACGAATCAGTGTTAATATGATTATAATGTTGACTGCTTTCATAACAACTACCAGACTTCATACTATTGCAAGCTTAGCAAGGTGAACAATCTACTGAATGCTGAATGATCCATTCTATAAATACTCCCTTAAGACGCTTATTGACACCCATGAATTTGCGATTTGGCAGCAGACCGTCTTACGTTGGTTTTCATACAATAGTATGTGTGCCGGTTATTCAAAACTCAATGGTAAACTATTGAACGTAAACTTGCCAAGAAATCACAAACATCCAAAAAATGTTGAATTGACTGTGACGTCCTGTAAGGGATATGCAACTAAATTCTCACAAAACTAGGCAAGACGATCAACTTGATTGCATCAGGTTTCATCCCATATGGCTGGGTCTCTTTCAGCAGGGCAACCTGCCGAAAGCATCACACAGAGCACATAGCTCCAGCAATTACTCCTCGAAGTCTGTGAGAAATTTGCACTCATGAACTGAATGTTGCAATCCAGAATTGAACCCCAACCTTTGGAGCACAAGGCGGGCAGCATAACCATTTCATGACAGAAACTCTCTGGTTAATGTAAGTTATTGGAGAATTAAGCAGAAAGAATGAAATCTCCTCACCATACACCATGACAGAGACTCTCTGGTTAATGTAAGTTATTGGAGAATTAAGCAGAAAGAATGAAATCTCCTCACCATACACCATGACAGAGACTCTCTGGTTAATGTAAGTTATTGGAGAATTGAGCAGAAAGAATGAAATCTCCTCACCATACACCATGACAGAGACTCTCTGGTTAATGTAAGTTATTGGAGAATTAAGCAGAAAGAATGAAATCTCCTCACCATACACCATGACACAGACTCTCTGGTTAATGTAAGTTATTGGAGAATTAAGCAGAAAGAATGAAATCTCCTCACCATACACCATGACACAGACTCTCTGGTTAATGTAAGTTATTGGAGAATTAAGCAGAAAGAATGAAATCTCCTCACCATACACCATGACACAGACTCCCTGGTTAATGTAAGTTATTGGAGAATTGAGCAGAAAGAATTACATCTCCTCACCATACACCATGACAGAGACTCTCTGGTTAATGTAAGTTATTGGAGAATTAAGCAGAAAGAATGAAATCTCCTCACCATACACCATGACACAAACTCTCTGGTTAATGTAAGTTATTGGAGAATTAAGCAGAAAGAATTACATCTCCTCACCATACACCATGACAGAGACTCTCTGGTTAATGTAAGTTATTGGAGAATTAAGCAGAAAGAATGAAATCTCCTCACCATACACCATGACACAGACTCCCTGGTTAATGTAAGTTATTGGAGAATTGAGCAGAAAGAATTAAATTTCCTCACCATACACCATGACAGAGACTCTCTGGTTAATGTAAGTTATTGGAGAATTGAGTAGAAAGAATTAAATCTCCTCACCATACACCATGCCTGTGTGAAATATTATACATGATTAAATAACTGCTTACTTGTATAAGTCTGTCAAGCACAATCTGTTTTCCCTTTCATTTTATCATGAAAGTTGAGGGCATGATTTCTATTTGATCTACTCCATCTACAGGGGTACCCTAGATCTCTTTCTTCTGGACAAGGGCGACTCACCATCATCTCACTATAAACCACGAGGTTACTATTTTTCCTAGCCATGGAATTACCATGTGCTATCTTTAAATTTTTCCTAGACATGGAATTACCATGTGCTGTCTTTAAATTTTGCCTAGCCATGGAATTACCATGTGCTATCTTTAAATTTTTACTAGCCATGAAATTACCATGTGCTGTCTTTCAATTTTTTCTTAGCCATGGAATTACCATGTGCTGGCTTTAAATTTTTCCTAGCCATGGAATTACCATGTGGTGTCTTAAAATTTTTCCTAGCCATGAGATTGCCATATGCTGTCTTTGAATTTTTCCTAGCCATGAGATTACCATGTGCTGCCTTTAATTTTTTCCTAGCCATAAGATTACCATGTGCATCTTAAATTGCCTTCTGCTGCCATTTATTTCTCAATGTAGCACTGGCCCTCAACCGTCTCGAGCAAAGTCCTGTGCGTACTTGAGTATGATTGGCTGGATTTTGCAGCTAAAGTGTTTTTATGGGATGAGATTACCTAGTCTCTTGTGAACCCTCCTTAGTCACTTCCTCTTAAAACATACATGGCAGGTTAGTATTTTGTAATACAAACGTAGGTTCCCCTATAACACTTAATTTACATGCCTGTGTGTTGCCGGGGCCCATGAGGGGGAGTAAAGAATAGTAACACTGTTGCCTACCATGCACGTCATAAGAGGCGACTAAGGAGGCTATGGTTCCGTCGCCCTGCTACTGAGTGAATGTGTGGCATGACACTGTGAGCTGTGAATTTCGTGTGGAATGCTTTTACATCTGTTCGCAGTTTGTAGCGTGAACTGCATGTTCAGAACGATGGCAGCCGGCTATTTCTGGATTGATTGGTTCGCCTTTTCGGTTCTTCTTCTTCTTCTTCTTCGTTCATCCGGAGTTTTTTTTTCGGATGTGATTGCGTTGTGCCTGTTTACAGCAGAGCTGCGTTCTTGCGCCGTTAGGCCGACACATCCGACTTCTGCGGGCATTTGTTGGCCGGGTTAACCTTCCCGGGGGTTTCTTAGGACGTTAGACTCTCACTGTTGTGGTGTTATCTCACATCCCAGCTGGCCCATATAGAACAGCCAAAGGCATCCTGGTCGGCCCTCAAGGGAAGGCAGGGGCAGACCATGGGCATTCCCCGCCATCCAAGGAGGCTTCCATAATTGCAGAGCCATCACACACCGCTCTGGTACTGGGCTCACCCAAGGAATCGTCACGTCCTGCACATGGCTGCTTAGCCTCACTTCCGTATATTGGGCCTTCCGTTCACCATAGGCTGTTCTTCCAGAAGCCAGAAGAATGCAGTTTGCAGATGACATCCACACAGTGAGCTTTCGATTCGGACTTTCCACGTAATGGATTTGCTATCCAAGCAATATTCCATTTTGTGCCACTAGGACACTTTTTCCACCTTTTTTGAAGCCCACACAGTGAGCTTTGGATTCGGACTTTCCACGTAATGGATTTGCTATCCAAGCAATATTCCATTTCATGCCTCTGGGAGGCTTGTGTAACCGACATGCCTGTGGTATGAAGTGTGGCAGTCTAAATACTTCTTCATGTACATTTAAATGTCAACCTGAATACAGTTAAAGTAAGCTGCAGTCGACTTGAGCTTGTTGATATTTCCATAGAGCTTGTCCTCGAATGAAGCAGGTGTGGGCCAAAATATCTTTCTCTGTTCTGCATATATTGGGCACTCTTGCAGCAAATGTTTAGCTGTCATTTTACCAGTTCCACAATTACATTCATCTGTATCTCCTATCTTTAGTTTGTTGAACAAGTGGTATTTCAACCTGTTGTGTCCTGTGCGGAGTCTGAAGATTGCTACTTGTTCTCTTCGGTCGAGTTTGTAATATGCATCATCCTTCTGGTGGCCTGGATGCTCTGATTCCCATTTGGTTCTATAAGTGCTTTTTATCAACCTCTTTGCCTCATTATAGGTTATGTCTATGTCAGGCTGTGGTAGTCGTCCGCCCTCTTTTGCCAGTCTGTCAGCCTCTTCATTTCCAGGTATACTGCAATGTGATGGGATCCACTGTATTACAACTTTTTGTGATTTCTGGCATAGACCATGGAGTGCTGCTCTTAGGTCAGCTATTTCTGTGCTGTTATTGCTCTTCAGTATTGAGACAGCTGACTTTGCATCTGTAAAGATAGCTATTTGCGTCTCTTTATTTTCCTCCATCAAGAGCATTTCTGCTGCAGTTTTCAGAGCCTCTACCTCCGCTTTGAAGTTACTTGAAAACTTTCCAGTTGCCACTGAATGTGTTTTTTTCACTCCATTTTTTAAATTTAGGAGAATTCCTCCTCCTCCATTCTCTACTGAATTTTTGGCTGATCCATCTGTATATGCATGGGTCCAATTGCTGCTTGGGTAATGTTCTTTTATGTAGTTTAGGGTTATTTCTCTTCTTTCGGTTTCATGCTGAGTGTTCTTTTTCTCAATACCAGGAATGTTTTCTATCATCTCAGGCAGTTGCTGCTGTCTCCAAGCTGGGAACTTGTCTGCATTGTAAATGGGTTTGACTGTTGATATGTTAAGTATGGGATCTGCCCTAATCTTTCGTTTTGCAGTTTCTACAAAGTTGCTACGCTTCAGTCTTCCCTTTCCAAAACCACTAAACCTTTTATACATAGGGTGGTCTGTCAATCTTCTAAATTTTTCAGCTTGTTGCTGGGCTCTGCTATCTCTTCTATCCTGCATTGGTTGTAAACAAGTGATCTTTTCTAATTCATTAATAGGCGTTGTCTTCAGGCTTCCAGTTATGATTCGCATTCCTTGATTTTGGACTCTACTTATTTTGTTAAAGTTTGACTTAGCTGCTGTTGCCCAAGCTGCAATGCCATATTCCAGTACTGGCCTCACCCGTCCAGTATATAACTTCTTGAGAACTTTCTCATCTGCTCCCCACGTTGTACCAGCAAGCTTTTTCATGATTGCCATTCTTTGCCTTGCTCTTGTTCGATTTTTCTCAACCTGTGTCTTCCATGTCAGGCGACGATCAAAGGTGACTCCTAGATAGTTTGGATTTTCTTCATGGCGCAACATTTTTCCATTCAATACCAGCTTAGGTTGCTGAGTTTTAGTTGAGAGGGAGAACACTGTGCATGTTGTTTTCTCCTCACTTATCTTCACTAGCCATGATTTTGACCAGTCCTCTAGCGCTAATAGGGCTTGCTGTATTCTGCTGTTAGCTGTACTAATATATTCTTCAGATGTCCATATGGCTAGGTCATCTGCAAAGGATGATGTGTGTACTCTGGCTGGAAAATTTTCCGTGATGTCATTTATATATGCTAGGAATAATGTTGGTGAAAGAACTCCTCCTTGGGGGACACCTTGCTCCAACAGCATCATTTTGCTGGTTTGTCCTTGTACTTTTGTCCTGGCAGTTCTGTTCTCAAGGTAGTGGCTGATCCATTTGTACATTTTCCCACAAACATGCAATTTTTGCAGTTTTACTTTCAGTCCTTCCTTCCATACTTTATCAAATGCTTTTTCTAAATCTATCCAGACCGCTAGTGTGTGCTTTTTCTCTTGGAAGGCATCCTCTATTTCCTGAGCTATATAGGTTATTTGATCTTCAGTGGATCTGTACTTTCTGAATCCTGCTTGGTGAGGTGTTAAGAGTTGGTTTTCTTCCAGATGCCATGTTAGCCTGCCATTGATAATGCGTTCCATTAATTTTCCTACACAGCTAAGAAGACTGATAGGTCGATAGCCATTTGGTTCTTCCAGGTCTTTTCCTTTCTTTGGGACTGGTATTAGTATAGCTTCCTTCCATGCCTGTGGGACTATTCCCCTCTTCCAGCTGTAATTTAGGACTGCTAGTAGTTTCTTTTTTGCCTTAGTGCCTAGTCCTATTAGCATTTCATTTGTGATTCCATCCTTTCCTGGTGATGTCTTCTTTTTTAGGGTATTCATTGCCTGTTCCATTTCTTCCATTGTTAGATTTGCCATCATATATTCTGCTGCTGTCTCTGTATATCTATGATGTATCGTTTATCTTTGATTGCTTTCTTCTGTTCGGCTGTAATATCAATGTGGTTTGCACTGGCATAGTGTTCCATTAGTGCATTTGCAGCCTTTTTTCCTGTAAGCAAGGCATTTCCTTGTTTAATTGTTATTTGTTTGTTTCTAGGTCCTTCATTGTTCATGGCTTTCACTAGTTTCCATAGTTTGTTTCCATCCCTGTCAAAATTCAGGTTTTCTGTTTTTTTTCCTCCAACAATCTCTTGTTGTTTGATTTACTGTTCTTTTATATTTTGCTGAGATGGCTTTGAGAGAGATGTTCGCTTCAGTTGTTTGTTCTCTCTCTGCGGTCTTCCTAGCATCTTCAACTTTGTCCTCCAAAATTTGTAGTTCCTCAGTCCAGTATGGTTTGTAATTTTTTCTCGCTCCTCTTGGAATAGACTCAGTGGCCGCCTGTATTATTGCTCTGTTTAGACTTTCCACCATTTGCTTCATGTTGCCATATCGTGTATTTATGTTTTCACAATATTTGTCTGTTAGTATGGCAAATCTGTCCCAATCTGCTCGTTTGTAATTCCAGCGGGGCAAAGGCTTTTGCTCCTGTGGAACATACTCCATATTTATTACAAGCTTGATTGGTCTGTGGTCACTACCTGCTAATTGGTCAAGCACATGGCGATCGATTTTGTGGAGGATGTCTCCTGTGCAGAAAGCTAAGTCTGGAGTAGAAGTGGTAATCCATCTTCTGGAGTAGAAGCTCGGTGTGTCATCCGCTTTGTTGAGTAGATGGAGATTTGAGTCTATTTCCCAGTCCTCCACTTCATCTCCTCTTTTGTCAGTATCTGGGTATCCCCATCTTTCTGAACGGCTATTAAAGTCTCCGACAACAATGCAATTTGTGTCAGTTATTTTCATGTTTGAGAGTGTAAGATCCTTATCTGCCGGGCTATACAGATTGTAAATTCTTATTTTCACGTCCTTTATCATTATATCAACACCTATAATTTCCGTTTGGTTGTCAGAGATCACAGATACTTCGCTGCAAGGTATTGTATTTCGTGTAAGTATTACAACTCCTCCTTTGTGTCCTTCGCGGTCGAAACGTGTGGCCTGATATCCCTTGACTGAAAATGTGCGATTGGCGTTGAGGTGTGTCTCTTGAATGCATGCCACATCTATTCCATCTTTATGAAGACGCTGTGTTAGGGAGGCTTTCTTGTTATAAACTCCTTCTGCATTCCATTGTAGTATGTTGAGTGTCCGGGGTGTTTGGTCAATAGCTCTTAACCTACTCCTCTGTGCCGTGACTCCACAGCACAGGGGAAGGTGACCACCAGTAGTCATGGGTGGACCCCCTCGAGGCAGGGGGCCCGGCACTATCACCGCCTGATGGGACTTCACAGGATTAGCACCATAACGATTAATTTTCATCTGTGGCATCATGAAATGATAAAGTTACGTTGCACTTCTTTGTCAAGCCTATGGCTCAGTACATCCGATTTCGACAAGCATTTGTTCGGGATGCTTTCCCTAGCCTTTGACTGTCCCCAGTCTACCTACAAGGCAGCAGGTTTGTGCGTCACTTTGTCTGGTCCCTCTCCCTTGACCTGTCCGACATGGGTGACCCTACCAGTAGCTGTGCTACCGTCGGCATAGCTCTTGGGGTCATTGGAACACACAAGCCCCTCTACCTCGTCAAGGTGGACGCACGGCAGAGGGGGCCTTTTCGGTTCACGAGTGCATTGTTCAGGAGACTCCTGGAAGTCGCCGCTGGAACAACAGAGTTTGTGCTTTGTGCGGCGCTTTCGGCGGGTCACCCTGCGGAAAGAGACTGAACCATATATGAGCCTGGTTAATGAAGTCTTTCTGGTGACTGCCGTTTCCATCGACAATGAACTGTATTTCTCATGTTGGACTTTTGTGTTGGCATTCTGGCGGCGGCATTATGCACAGTGTACCTGTGCGGGCTGTTGGCTTGCAGATACTCCTGTCTATTCCATTGTTCACATTGGGCAGTGAGGAGCATTTTGTATGATATTCACTGGCACAGGAACGGAGCATAATGGGGATGACCCGTTGCCGTGAAGTTGGAACCGTGACTAACTAATTAACTTAATTTACACATAATGAAACATAATTATCAAATTAACTGACAATTCAATATACAATTCAACAAGCCTAAATAGTTTGCATTAATTTTATTGCAGATTGAGCTTCATATAAAGTGTAGTTTATCATGTTCTTTATATGAAATGACCTAGGGTCACATCCCATAATGTGCTGGCTGAAAAACCAAACAGCATCAATTCAATGGAATGCCATATTTTACACCGTCATCAGTATCAACTACTACTTGATACCTTATTTACCCACCTCTTGCCCAGGACACAGAAATATTTATTTTAAAAATGTCATGACTGGTTTAATCACTATTGGGTGTAAGTGGGATATATATGTACAATGTCTGTATGTCATCACAGTTCAAGTTAAGCCACAAAGCCAGTTAACATAGGAATAGATTACATGATTATTATCATGCTGTTATTTCACATGTTAAATTTATTGGTCTGAATATAAATAAGTACTGCATTGGGGGAACAAAGATAGGGAAAGAGCTGTTGTAAAAATGGAGTCTGTTAAATCAGACTTCCCCCCAAAAAAGAGGGATGAGGAGTGTAAAGGAGACCTAGCTATATGATGCACTTTCTCTAAAGGCAATAAGTAAAATCAATATAACTATCCTTGTTGACAGTCCTACATTTAAGAGAAAAAAAATCAACATTTAAATAAAATGTCTGCAGCACTGAATATAACACAGCACTGAATATATCACAGCACAGAATATATCACACAGCACAGAATATATCAGTCAAGTGCTCTGGGAAATAACCAGAAATAAAATACCATAAGCAATAGCACCAATGACGAAAAGGCTGCAAATTAAATATAACAAAGGGAATGGAAACAGTGCTGAGACAAATGCAGTTTTGAAAAATAACAGTATTGTAATGATGAAATAAACTATGGCAAATGTAATTGTGAATGTCAATAACAATATGTTAAGATTAATTGCAGACCACAAGATAAATAAAAATGTATATGATGACTAGCTGGTATGTATCACCCATCAACACTGAAAACTATGTAACAACAGCAACACATGCACCAAACATTAACATGTGGAGCTATGGCAACACCAGTAACTGTTAGCACCATCAGCAAACAACAGGTTAAACTTAATAGAAACACAACAAATTGCTCAGACCTTTATACACATAAAATGTCACAATTAAGCTTTACTGTCGTGTTTGACAAGCAGGAACCACTAGATTAATTTCACCAGCCACAAGAGCTAGACTGATGGTGGAGTGACATCTTCAAAACACTTCATGTCAGTCTAGTGAATAATTTACGGAAACAAACTGCAGTGGTTAGTACACTAGTTCACTGAGATAGGCTCAATACATGGCAGAGATGGGTTTTCTTCATCCAACAGGCAAATGTGTCCAGCATGAAAATGACATCTATCATGTGCAACTATGTAACTAAATAGTAGATTTTTTATAATAAAATGGGTAGGACATAACAGTGTTGCATGGGGCAGGAAAAGACAGGATGACTTGGAGTGTGTTGGTTGAGGTTGTATGGTCCGATGGGAGATAAAGGGCAAGGGGCAAAGAGTTGTTTTACTTCATAACCATGACTGTATAAACGTCTACCTGATTTATAACAGTTTATTAACGGAAGATAGTTTTAAAATATTTAAAAATCTCCACACAATCAATAAGTAAAACACTTCAGACCTTTGCAAAATGCCATTTAACAAAAACAAACCACATGACACAATTAATCTGAACAAATATTTCTGTTTCAGATCAAATATCACAGGTGAACAATACTGCCATCTCCACCTGAGTGAATCAAATATCAAACATGACGTCACGACACAAAAGAGCCTTATCAAAATAATTCTTATCAATACTGATGATGTACATTATTCTCAACATTTAGGAAATATACGTTTCTGAGTTTCAGTCAGGGAGTACATTAGATGTACGTTATTCCTAACAGCTAGGAGATGTACGTTACTGAGTTTCAGTCAGAGAGTACATTATACTTGCAAACAGCCAACTAAATTACATTACAGTTAACACTAATCTTTAAAAAAAAAAAAAAGTAGCAATTATGTCAATAACAATTCAGTAAATCACACAAGAGGCAGTCAGTAATGGATAACTTCCTTACTAAATAACAGTAACATTCAGTAATATTACAGCAACAGTGGGTAATTATATAACTAAGTAGTGGTCAGCTATTACATAACAATACCATTTAGTAATAATCTTACAATTTCAGCCACTAAAAACAAAACTATTAATTTTCATTCCACATGCTTTACAATGTTGCAGCAGATGTCAATGTGGCAAGTAACAATAATGAGAACAAAACTATAAGTATTACTTTCACAGGTCCAAATATACAGCCTTGTCACACATTTCTTCAGTATGATCTGATCAAACTAAGAAGTACAATCAAACACCCAAGAATTGTTGATTGGTAAACATAAAGATTAACCAATCATACATGCTGCATGATATGGGACAGAAAGAATTAATTACCTGTAATATGGTATAAACAGATAGTAAAGAAATAATAAAACGATCAGTATGAAATTAACAGAATGGCCAGTAATGAAACAGCAGCAACTAGCCAATAATACAATGACATCTGTAAAACGTGATCAATAAAATCTATTAAATATCTATTACAACAATATAATTTAAAGATTTAAAATGGCTAACAATAAGCAAATGATATAACTGTTTTTGTTCCTTCACAACAGAAAAAAGCCTGGAGCACTTTTATTTCAAGCAATGTCAATAATTAATTGGGCAATATACAAGAAGTATAGTGACTAACAGCATCCATAATACTGAATAATTTAATGCTGAAACAACAACAAAATATTGATTCCACTGTTCTTATTGAATGAAACACCCAAGATGTAAATGATTTTATACACTACTGGGCGAATGAGTGTAAATACAAGAATATGGGTATCACAACAGTGCACATATATAGTCAGTAATTGAATGCTGAATGAATACAGCACATGATTAAATGACTTGCTGAAATAATTAACACAACCTAGAATGGCTGTATTTTAATAGATGCATATTATTTTTTTTTAAAAAGGACACAGCTAGTATCATGATAGCTATTGCACTAAGGACATGAAGTGATTGCAATCCACATATACAATGTTATAACATGATGAGATGGAACTGAATAACTCCCTTTCTTGCCAGTTTTCATTTTCAGAGACATTAAACAATGTACACCATGGTAAATGGCTGAACTGTTTTAATAATATTAACTAGCTATCTGGATAAAAGACAGTTTTCGTAGATGCCCATTAACTCATGCTGATTTATTGATCCATTATCTGGAAACAAATATATGTAGCATGACATTTGAATACTGGCAATATTTATAACCCCACCTATGCAAGCAGACGATACTAAAATATAACCTTCAAAACTCAGGCTAATTTGGTGTTTGCTTTAAACATGTATCACGTGAAAGCTGACTTTATAATTGTACAAATATTTTTGTTTATATTGTGACAATGTCTATTTAACAATAAAAACACTTTGTAATGTAAACCTGTGTTTTTTAAACAAAATGTAACAACCTTGGATTGCAAAAGAATATATGCTAAACAATAGAACTACTTAATGATGAACAGTGTATATATAATAATGGATATATTTTATGCTAGTTCTACAAATCTATGTATCTGTGCTGTATCAACAAGAATCAACATGCTGTATTAACAAATCTAACACGAACAAAAATTGGTCAGTATAAATTACAAAGGAAACATTATGTGTAGATAAACAATTTTAGGAAACCTGACATAAATTTATAACTGTACATGTTTCCTTGGTTAACTATCAAAATGAAAATGCCTACTCTACATAAATAAATACAAGCTAAGTTTATGTAATCAGCATACAATAAACTTCAGACCATCTGACTGCTATTATGATAGCACCAATGAATCTTCCAGATTCTTATAACAATACTGTTAGAGAATATACACTACTATTACATTAGTTTATAGAAACAAGATTTCTTTTACAGAAATGATCCAATGATACTTTGAATTAAGTAAAAGTAAAGGATCAGTAAAGGATCCTTTTCTTCACAATGAGGCATAATGTGTATATGGTACTAGTAACATATTTATTGTAGACCAACTGGCAATATCCCCCCAATATCCCAATTTAGGCTGTCTCTGCCTGGGAGTTCAGGTCAATGTTCAAACAATTATAATGCAATTGAACATGTGATCACCATGTATGCAGGCAGGCAAACGTGCTAGCTACTGTTCTACCATGGATCCCGCATACATTGAATTAACATTTCTGAAATAAAAATGTACATACTGGCAAAAGCCTTGTTGCTTCAATCAATACTTGTAAACAACAATCTGCTTTTTCAGAATATATATTAGCTTTAAAATCACATACTTTGCTGCAGGCAATAAAATGCTGATGTGTTTCTTTCATAAAATCACAGTAAAAAAACTATTTCACAGCACAGATAGAGAATAATTTACAAGAAGTGATAAATCACTTTCAAACATTATTTTGAACATATCACAGAATGTCAGGTTTTTAATATATTACAGAATATGATTTTCAATTCAATATTGACACTGCCAACATTGTTTCACATGTGATTCACATAACATTGCAACATGAGGCACATCACTGTCCAATTAATAAACATGAAACAATAATCCTTGCGCCGCCGAATGTCCCTGTCCAGGTCACCGTGTGATTCTCCCTCTTTCAGCTGTGCTCCGGTCAACTGATGTCTTGATTGTCGAAATCAGCCAGGTCAAAGGTTGAAGCCGTCGCAGAATGAGAACCCATCCAAGCTGCAGTGTCAAAGTACTGAAATGATAACTTAGCAAGAACCAGAAAACAGAGACAACTGAGAAAGCTGAAGATGATGGAGTTAGTGTAACGGTGGTGGTAATGAAGAAAACCAAAGGTAATCTCATGGTGAATCAGTTATAGGGTATGAAGCGTGTAGGCTCTTCACATATCAGTATGTTGTAACAGATGTTATTACAACAATCCACTGATGTGCTCAATTTAAGATGTCTTTTCATCAGATATTGTCTACGATTAGTAGCTGCATGCTATCTGCAACTCCCACTCATTTCTATGCCTTTCAAACATTTTGTAGATAAATCTTATTTTTCACTTTTGTTTCATTTTAATTTTGATAGAGATATTACAAAATATACATGACAGAATGTTATCTTCACCACAGTAAGAAATATGGAGGTGAACTAAAGCAACATGGAGATGTACTACTAAAATACTGGAGGGGAAATCCAGGGAAATGAGAAAATGGATGTCCAAGAAATGACACCTCACAAGCATGCAAGTAGATCAAGGTTCAGACTTGCACTGAGCTGAAGAGAGTTGCTGAGAACAGGGGACTGTGTAGGGACATGACTTCAACATGTATCTGGACCGATTAACCTGATGATGATGAAACAACACACAGAGCAAGATTATTACAATCAATGAACATGTGAAGAAAGCCAGAAATAAATATTAAATTTCATAAAGGAAATTCAGTTCTTTCAAGTGATGTAATTCCTACGAAGAAGACACTATTCAAATAATACAATCAGGATACAGGCTGTATATTGAAGAAATAAATCAGGACGGCACAGAAAATCTACAAACTAGAACTACATAGAGAGACTACCAATGTGATGTATAGAAGATACCATAGATAGATAAACATTGTTGATTGTTATTTTATTCTCTCTATGTTTTGCATACCCATCTGTTATAGTTATTAAGCAGAAGTTCTATCTGAAGATGTAACATGTATTTCATTTATTCAAAACACAACACATGGTACCGGCAGAGATGCCACGCTCAGCTGTAATCCAGTTTTTCTTTGGTTTTCACTTAGACTAAGGATGCTCTCTCTAATGTAAAGCAGTTTTTTTTTAAATTTCACTTGAACTAGGGATGCTCACCCTCCACTGTCAGGCAATGTTCTTTGCGTTTCACTAAAACCAGGGGTGGATTTTGTGAACTATAAAAAGGCCTTTGTCAGCACAGATAGGTAATCTCTTAGGAAATTGATGAGGCAATACGTGATCCCACAGAAAATCATTGTTTTTTTAAAAGGCAACATACAACGATATGAAGTACAAAGTTCTTCATGAGGGTAAACTAACAGATGTATTTGAAATACGAACAGGAGTGTGATGTGGATTTCAGTAAATAAGAAGTGAGGAAAGAATGCAGGCGCCGTATAAGACACACATTGAGTAAACCTATTAACAGTATAACAAGAAAATCCTTTCTCTGTAACCTGCAGGGCAACAGAAATTAGGGGGGAGACCTAAATCACATGGAGAAGGAAATTATAGAGACAAAGATTAATAATATGAGGAGTACATAGAGGGAGCTGCTGGAAATGGCAACAAGATAGTGCTTGGCCTGAATTGGTTGAAGGCCTGTGCTCCACTGGAGGATAACAGGAAGAAAATAAACATACTTTAACGTGAAGCAGTTTTCTTTGCATTTCTATACAACTTGTATGGACACATTCTATTGTGAAAAAGTAAGTTTTCTTTGTATTTCTATGAAACTATGGATGGACACACCCTAACATGAAGCAGTTTCCTTTGTATTTATTTAAAACTGAGGAAATGGTTTTCTTTGTATTTCTCTAAAACTAGGGATAATAACTTTAACCTACAGTTGTTTTAAGCTCTCTGAAACTAGGGATTAAAACTCTAACATGAAAGTTTTATTTGTATTTCTATACAACTTGGGATGAACACTGTAATGTGAAGCAGTTTTGTTTATATTCCATTCAATCTGACAACCTATTTATGTTCACAATTTTAAAAAACAAACAATCTGTTCATATGTTTGTATGTATGTGTACTATAACCACAAAAGCTTAATTTTGCAAAACTATAAATAAAGAATCAATGAATTATTAAATATATAAATTATCCAGAATAGTAGTAGTAGTAGTAATAATAATAATAATAATAATAATAATAATAATAATAATAATAATACCATAAACAATATGCTATAACAAGAAAGGATAATTTCAGTAATTGTGCACACTTTTGAATAAAAAAGTTGAATGGGGAAAATCCCTTCATATGTCATCTTCGGTCCCATTCACACTCTACCTCCATTAACATCTCTAAAACAAGGAGAAGTTAGTTTCAGGTTCTTGACATTCCCATAGTTTTTGATGGCATAAACTTGTCATATTTGTTTATGTTCAGTTGAATGTTGGGCAGGACTGTAGAAAGAGACAGGCCATCATGAGATATTGCTACAAACACAAAGATCCAACAAACCTATCCTAAACTTGTGAGACAGACAATATTTCAAATCTGGTTCACAATCTAAACACGATGATCTAACCTTTGCTTCTTACAGCACATACTGTGTCTAATGCCATGTGCTGCGTTCATGTCTTGTTAACATGTATTTTCAAATTTAAGTTGCCAAACTGTGGTATGTTGTGAGTAACATAACACACTAATAAATTCTGCAAGCATAGATCATAGAGTATGTCCGGATGCTAACATCGCAAGAGACTGCTTAAACAGAAACTTTCAATATGGAGATATTCTAGGACTTGCTGCAGATACATATCTCAACTGCTGGAGGTAGCTGACTAATAAAGAGATGTATATTGTCAGTAATGTTAAACAGTCTATGCTGTGGAAACTGTGCCAAACTGTGGCATGACATGTGCAGTCTAATGGTTTGAATAAATTCTACAGGTAAAGATCACAGAGTACGCATGCATGCTCATATCTCAATGGCTTGCTTATACAGAAACTTCTACACGGACATATTCCAGGACTTTTGGCAAATACACATCCCAACCGCTAAAGAAAGCTGTCTAATGAAGAGATGTAAATTGAGATAATGCTGAGCAGACTACACTTTATTTACTATTTAAGAAATTTCTGGTATTTCACAAATTGGTTTTTAAAAATATAAATAATTATATTAACATACTATTTTTAACACCTGGTGACTGTATTTAACAATTGTACAATGCTGAATTTATTATGTCTTTTTGTCTTGTCTTCCTAATGCTATTTCATTACTACTGGTATGATGATAGTAACCAATAGTGCTGCATTAAGCACATACAAGGCAGAGAATAAAACACATCAACAGGATGTGTTCCAAAGAACCATAATTGAGTGAAAGATGTGGAAACCATAAAAGTTATCCCTAAATGTAAGCAATATTTACAATAAATAAGATAATGAAGGAAAAACAAAAAGAATCAGAGGAGAAAATCCATATAGCAGGTGTTGGCCTTTTCAAATGAATATTAGGCTGAATTCTTTAGGTACAGCAGGTCCAGCGTTAACTGTAATGTGACTTGTGCACATTATCGCGCCACATTCTTCCATGCTGCAGCAATAACGAGTGGCACTTTCCTGCATCATTTTCAAACAACCCACACTTTCTCTAGCATACATTCAAACATACACCCCTTGAATCTGCACCATATCATTCAAAACTGTTTGGACATGCAACTGTCATCTCAACTTGCATCAAAACATCCTCAAACATGTTACAACATACAAACTGTTAACACCACTGAGCCTCAAACCACCCACACAATGTAATAACATAAATATCACCTGCCAAACAAACCATCTTCAAACTGGTAAAACATATAAATAAATAACACTTCAGCACTAAACCATTCACACATTGTTAGAACAAACAAAAATGCCTGTCTATCAAACCTTTCATGAATTGTTTAACAAGCACACTTGTGCACAAAACCATCCACAAACTGTTTATCAAACACACCTGTACACCAAAACATCCACAAAATGTTTAACATATATATATATATATATAATTATGCACTAAACCATTCACAAGCTCTTTAACAAAAACATTTGTGCTCTAAACCATCGACAACATGTTTAACAAATTCACTTGTGCTCCAAACCATCCACAAACTATTAAAACAAAAAACCCTCATGTGCTAAATCAGTCACAAAATGTTATAACATACAAACAAACCTGCACCAAGTCATTCATAAACATATAACATACAAACAAACCTGCACCAAGTCATTCATAAACATATAACAAACAAACAAACCTGCATCAAGTCATTCATAAACATATAACAAACAAGTAGCACGTGAGTACCAAACCATCCACAAACTGTTACAACATAAACAAATACCACCTCAGACTGCATCAAACTATCCACAAACTGTTACAACATAAATAAATACCACCTCAGCCTGCATCAAATTATCCACAAACTGTTATAAAATATAAACAGTTAATACCTGTGGAACCAAACCAAACACAAAGTGTACACTTTCAAACACGCCATCGAATTTCAACACAAAGATTGATCCCTTATCGTGTACAACAAAGAGAAATTTAATAAACCTGTTTGTAAAGCCAAAACAAAATGTGACACCAATGTGTTTGCACAATAATGTAGCATTACATTACTGAATAACTGTCACAAAATCAAACTGCAACAAACTTGTACAGACTACATTCCCAAACTTAAACACAGCCACACACACACACAAACATTTCAAAACTGAATCCATCTCCATGGAAGTTCAGTAATCAAATGGTGCCAAAGGTTAATGTTAAACATACTGACAAACAAAATTAATGCATAAAAATATAGAACATACATTCAAAGTGCTGCATGCAGATTTGTTGTTTAAATGTCCTCAAACTACAACCTTCAAAGTAATAATTTTGTCTTGATCTGGAATTTTACAATCAGCACAACTTGTGTTCCATGTAAAGCATTTTGCTTTAAAAAGAAAATGAAGAGGGAGAGACTAATGGGGAAATTGGGAGAAAAGGAGATATTGAGAAAGAAAAAAAATGGCTATAGAATCAATAAGATTCATAAATTACACAGACATATGCAGGAACATTAATTACATTTTCATTACTTTACTACAACTAAAACAAGGCATGCCACTTAATTCTTTGGCTATGCTAAGACTGCTAGCTGTGGTAAGATATCATGTACTGTAATGTAACTTCATTTACTTTTGTTGATCTTCTTTTTTCTGCTGTTACCGTTGTGTTTTTCAATGTCAACATGTGTCCTCTCAGCATTGTTCAATGTTGTTGCTGTTGTTGTTCAACATTAATCATATTCTTCTTCTGCGTTCATTCTGAGAGTTTTTTTTCGGATGTGATTGTGTTGTGTCCGTTTACAGCTGAGCTGCGTTCTTGCGCCACTAGGCCAACACACCCGACTTATGTGGGTATTTGTTGACCGGGTTAACCTTCCCAGGATATTAATCATATAGTACCCTTCTGCATCACTTTTTTAATTGATTAATATAGCCACAAATTCTCTTGAAGATGTTTCATATGAAACTGTTAATATAATTGTCTGTGACAATTAACAGAACAATAGTTCCAGTGTTAACCTAATGTCACTTTTCAAATGCGTGTATATAACAGCATAACTATAGTTCAGTATGCTATTTGATCAAACAGTGATCAATTAAATACTCATAGTGACAACAAGAGAGTTTATTCATGAGAAAACATTACAAAGTGGACTCATAAAATAAAAACTAACCAACACAATCATTTAATTTAAAATATTTACAATAACACATCGATACATAAAATAACCACCTGTTACATAATGTAAACAATATCCATCGAAACATGTTGCTTTTTTTCTTAAATCAATGTTTTCCTTAAAACAATTTTCTATTCGAGAACCATGGTTCTTTGTCTTAACAATGCATTAAACTGTAAATGCAGCTAATACATTAAACTAATGAGATGTTGGATATAAGGAACTCAAGTGCCTAATGCTATCAATACAGACTAATTAAAGTGTTGCAAGAGGCTGCAAGAACCTAACACAAAAAAGCCAATAACAAAAGAACTCATAACAACTGCTGAAGTTCATGATAGCTATCACACTGATGTAAATGAATCAACAGCCTGGCATCAAGTATCTACACATAATTAACAGCCTTACAGAGGCTCATTATTATGAAGTATTGACTAATTGATGAACCACTATGAACATCCAAGTCAGTTTCCAGAAGTTACTCCCAAAAATAACACATCAAGATGGGATAAGTTCAAATGGAGATGGAATTTGCTGATCAACAATGCAACACATTTTCTGTTTCTCAAGACAAAGTAACTTTTACTAGAGAGTTCAACATACTCCAAGACGTTACAGGAAACGCTAGCATGTATTCCTTTAGTGTGTTCAACAGAATGATAAAATATGATAAGCAGCCTTGTAGACGGAATACTCACATAAACATAGATCAACGAGGACTAGATCAAGTTCTTAGCCACCCCCAATGCCAAATACATTGACATAATCATCAAATTACATTCTACAGATGTGGATCAATGAAAGAACAGCTAATATACCAATCAAGATTTCCAACTCACACATTTACTGAACACAGTATTAGAGATAATTGTTAGCAAATATGTACAGATTCATTTCTTTTTAAATATTCAAAGCAAACATTAAAGTCATTTATAAAAATGGACTTCTAAGAATTTATAACAAATTTTCCTCAGCAGTAAATTGAAACACCACCTGCATATCAATGTACCCAATAAATGAGGGAACAAGTTAAAGGGCCCTATACCTCGGACACAGACCCACTTCATGGTGTTGGCAAACTATGGCACTAATATTTGTTTAAAGAACACTTCCTTTCATCTGTTTACATGATAACCGTTTGATTACAGTTCAGCATTTTTTAAACTCTTATTGCCTTCAGTTAACAACATATGCTACCACTTGCTGTACTGACAAGTATAAAATATTACCATCCGTAACTGTTGTTAATATTTTAATATATCCTAGACCAGGTTGGTTATAGCTAAGATTTGGTAAATAAGGCATGGACACTATCACAGTTCAATCCCATTATAATGCAATACATTAAAATATCTGCTTATGATGCGGAGGTTTCTATTTTTCAAAAGCTGAAATGTGTTTACAATCAATAAGGACTGATATTTTTGTACCAATTTGTCTGAGGAAGGACTGCAGTTTGTGCTGTATCCGGTCATGAAAAAAACTAGGTAAAGTTAAGCTTTTACACTATCAACACTTTAATACTTCTGAAATGACAGTTCTACACTATATGAATATTTTTATGACCGCACAAAAAGTTTGCCCATATTTTCATATTCTCAGAGTGTTTATGTGCACTCATTATTTGACGAGTGTCTGTTGTTTTATAGAGTCCAATCTTCACATGCAAAATCACAAGGCAGGTATAAGTTCAAAAGAGAAAATGGTTCGAATGATCTTATAGGATCCATTTATACTATGAAATGACTCTTTAAACCCAGGCACTGTGACATAAAGAGACTGGGCTGTATTATTTTACAATTCCCAGCACATAGACAATCAGTTATAAAACAGTTTATCTAACAACGCATTAGCAGATGATTATAAACATTCAACACACCTATTTATATAATTATAAGATGTAATGCTTTATCTACAGCTTCATGCTACTAGAGAGATTAACAACAAGCTGAAAATGTGAAATGTCAAATGCTATGTATATTCAACACTTCTATATGGTGCAGAAACCTGGACAAAGAACAAGCAATTAGAAAGTTTAATAGAGGCACTGGAGATGGTGATATACAGAAGCATATTTTGTATTTCATGGAAACAAAAACAATCAAATACAGAGGTTCTAGAAAAACTGTGAATGCAAAGAGAGTTGACGAAAGAAATAAAAAACAGGCATGTGAAATATTTCAGCCACATTAGAAGACATAACAAGCTAGTTGCATATCCTTTACAGATGTAGCAGTCAACCCCAGCAATCTTTGGCTGTTCAAGATTGCTGGACAAGTTTACGTTCAGCAGTTTGCCATTGCTTTCCGAGCGACTGGCATCCATACCATTTCATTAAAAAAACCAACACAGGTTTACGAGGTACGTCCATAACCCCTTCTAAACGGAGCCGGTAGAAGACATAACACTATAACAAAAACCATACTGAAAGGTATGGTAGAAGGCAATCCAGCCAGAGGTGGACAACAATACAAATGGGAAGATAACATCAAGACATCAACAAACAGCAGTTTGACAGAATGTACAATCAAGGCCAGAGACAGACTGCTGGAGATTCAATTCAGCCAACCTTCATTGTGGAGATGGCACCTGATTGATTGTTTCGTGCTTTTTATTTTATTTAAATTGGTGTAATTTCATGTTCTAATGTTAACAACTTGAAGTTAAAACGGTAAAGACATATTCTAAACAGGCAAAGAGGTTGTACTAGCACAATATAACCTATACAAGAGAAACAAAGCTGTGCACAGAACTAACAACTTCAATATGAAATATACATGCCAAAGACAATTGTACTGCAGATATAAATGAACAGCTTAAGAATGAATCCCCCCAGTGACTCAGCGTGTGAATCTACACATAACTGTAGTAAAGTACATACCTACTACCATGAATGTATGAGTTTCATCCTGCTGTGAGGCTATGCTTTGTTATGACTTAGAAAATCAAGTGCTTGTGTATTTATACCAAAATAAAAAAGACATTAGCTCTATCTTTCTTCTATGGGGAGAAGAGGAGGAACCACAAAGAAAGAACCCCAAAAATGGCCATTCACAAATGGAACAAACATGTCTAATATGAGGACAGCAGTTGTTCAGAAATACATAACTAAATAATATAGCTATGTCATTTCACAGAATGGGTATGTGATCTCCAGTAAACTTAAAACAGAACATGTTTAAAATACCGGCTAATGTCAGGCTTGTGGCATATACTCATTCACCAGAAGATTTATATGATGTCTACACTGCATCAAGTCTTTTGAGTATAGTTTTGAATCAAGGACACAATATGGCAAGAACTGCCATACGTATGTGAAGTGTTAGGCCTTCACATATACTAAGTCGCGGCACAATGAGGTGAGGTGACAACCTTATTTCACCACTACTTTTCTGTCTCAGAACATTCTGAAATTATCTGCTACAATTTCACATGGCTGGGTCAACCCCTAGGGCTACACTGGTGAGGAAAAATGGCTGGAAACTGGATCCTGAAATCCTATGCCGATATGTAAAGGCATCAGCAACCACAGTAGCTCATCTTAGATATATAGTAGTATCTGCCATTTACTGACAGGCTGTGAGATGATAAAATGACATCCTTACAGTATCCATCCTCTTATTTAGGAATGAGCAAGAAGTAATGTGCTTTAAACATTCTGCTCATTGATGAACTATATCAGGTCTTGATTTACTACAGATAGGAGTAAGCAGTGATTTATCCCACAGACTATGTCATATGCCAAAAAACTGATTCACCACACATCATCATCATCATCATGTGCCATGCCTGTAAGTGTGGGCGGTCATGTTTTGCCATCTCACTTGATCACCAGAGTCGTGGATCAGCTCAGTGTTTCTGTCTCGACCACACATACTAAGTCACATATTAGAAAACAGTGATTTACCACAATTTTTTTACCAGCACCGCACTGGGATTGACAGAGTAAGCTTCACAAAAATGAGTACCAAAAATGTAACCATTTACAGCAGGGCTAAAATGGTATGGCAGAATCATCAATGTGGAGCTCCTACAGAGAACTAGACATATTCAGGTGAAACAAAAAGTGAGGAAAGTTGGATAGGGAACATATTAAGAAAACCAGTTAACAGATTAACTAGAAAGTTCTTCATAAAGAATCTAGAAGAAATTAAATATAAGAAGACCAAAACACATGGAGAAGAAAGGTGGAGACAGATATGATTAATATGGTAAGACACACAAGGAGCTACAAGAGATGGCAAACAATAACCTTCTGGTTTTTTTCTAATGTATTCTTTAATGTTTAAAAGGGATAGCTCCTTTCACACATAAATGACTTCCTTTCACACTAACTGAAAGCTAAATTTATGAATTTCAAGCATGAAAAGCAATGTATATATCATCTTTCAAAAGATCAAACCAGGCCCTGAAACCTGTCTACCTGTCCCATGTGAGGATAGTTTAACTTGGCAACAACTTTACTGTCAGTCTTGTTTTATGCAGGCACCGTCTGAAAGCAGAGAAGTAAACCATTGTCTAGTCACAAAATACACAGCAAATAATGACAACCTTCATTAAATAGTACAGAAGGTATCAAGACTTTTTATATGTCTAGATTATCTACTACGTCAAGAAAGAAAACAACAAAAATATAATGACAAGTAGAAGATGCACTTACTGAAAAGAAGTGTGATGCTTGTTCTTATTATTAATGCAAATGAGTAATGAAATGGTGAAAACAAAACTAAAGGCAGTGGATAACAACGTTCAGAATATCATTGACAGAGAAGAAAACTATCACTGACATATCGAGAGCTGTGGGAGTTACACGACCATAAGGCTGTACGATAAAATTTATGGGACTTACTAAAAGATGACGTGCAATAGAGAAATCAGCTATACACGGCAAAATATTAGGCAAGTAAGTCAGAGGAAGACAGTGAAAGATTATGTGGAAAGCCTGAACAGCTGGGCAACAACTAATACAATAGCAATATTAACTTCATCAACATATCACATGACAGAGAGGATTGGAGTCCCAACTGCCCACGTCTGCTCCAAACCAGGTACCTGAAGAAGACTATACACTGTTTTTAGATGTTTATATTTTCTTCATTTTATACTTTTACAATGCTGAAAACCACTAAAATATATCAAAGTAACTTTTCTGTCATCTCCACGTGCTTTCTAATTTCTATGGAGTACAAGTATTTTTTCTTAGTACATTGTCATCTGTCATTTTTAATATGTCATATTATTAGCTGTCAGTATATGAGGTAAAAGGTTATGACAAAGGCACTAGTACTGAACAAATGTGGCAGTTCTGAATGCAAGTACTGCAACTGACAGTTTTGCCAGTCAATAATTTTCTAACATGCCTTCCTTGCATCTTTATGAGATGCTGAAACATATTTGTTGAATCCCATGAGTCCATGCCAAAACTATTGCAGTAGATAACATTTATGTAACACGTGAATGGATACACCCATAACACATGAATCATATCCACACAGCTTTGTAGGCAAGTATCAAGACTCTTAGGAAGTGGGACTACGAATGAGATAAGCTATTCATTGCTAGAAACAAAAAGGTATGTTAGGATCCTGTAGGGAAAAAAGACAAGCACAGACCAGATAGGCAAAAATCATCATCATCATCCAGTGCCTTGACCGCTAGATCATGCCTCTCCACAAATTATGTTCTCCAATGTCATGGATCAATTTGTGAGGTGACTCCCCTCCGTGCCATGATTCAAGACTGTCTTCTAATGCTGTCTTCCTTTATCTCTCTTTCCGCCAATCTTTCCGGTTGTCACAAAATATTCCAGTTTTTGTCTTATCATAATGTGGCCCAAAAAAAAAACGATGATTGCCTCTTTGTGATGTTTGTAAAAGATGTCTTTGCGACTCAGCTTCCCTTAAAACGTTCTGATTGCTCTTTTTGGTGTCCAACTAATTTTCAGCATTCTTCTATAAAACCACATCTCCAAGGCTTCCAGGGAGTTTTTCACCTGTTTATTAATTGTCCAGGATTTGCAGCCGTATGTTAATACTGGTTCAATGTAACATGTAAGAACTCTTTTTCTATCTTTCAAGGATAGTGACTTATTGCATAAAACATTCCTCATTTGATAGAATGCACTGTTTGCTTGTCCTATACTGCTCTTTATCTCAGTGATGCATCTTCTGTCTGATGTTATCCATGTGCCTAGATATCTGAATTTCTGCACTTCCCCAAAATATCATCCTGTACTTTAATTGCACATTTAGGCACAACCTGTTTCTTTAATATCACTATGACTTCTGTCTTTCTATTATTCAAACTAAGGCCCATTTTTTCACTTTCTACGACAACTGTATCATTTCCTGTGGATCCTTCTGACTTTTTACTATCAAGACAGTGTTATCAGCATAATATAAGTTGTTTATTTTATGTCCACCAACCAGGATCATTGGAATATTTTCTGTAGATCTCATTATATATTCACTGTACAATAAGAACAAATCAGGAGACAATACACAACCTTGTCTGGCATCCTTCTTTATACACTGAAATGTCCCTACAAGGTTACTGATTCATATGGCTGCTGTTTGCTGCCAATATGTTTTTTATTATTCACAGATCTTTGCCGTCAATGTTCAGTTGTGTTAGTACTTTTATTATTTCCTCATGCTTCACATTGTCAAATGCTTGTGTGTAGTCTTTGAGTACAGATCTGTTTTTACCTCTATGGCACTTTCTAATAGTGTAGACAAAAATCAATGGGAAAAGCCTGGGTCTTCATGTATATGTGTTTGTGCATTTTTTTCTTGGGAGGATCTTAACAAACATTTTTGTTTCCTTTCATTGTCATATCCTGCTGCAGCCAAGATCTGCATCGGGGTCAGCAAAGCAGAGCTGACCAAGGCCATGCAAGGTTTGCTCTAAAAAGTATTGCACTTTTGGTGTAGAAAAATACAATTATTCTCCAGAACGCCTGAAACCCTAATCCCCTTTAAAGAACCCTCCTTAGGACTTCTCACCTTGGTCCAGCCACTGTTGCAAGCATTTCAGAAAGGCCTCTTTGGGAATGGAGTACAGTGTGGCTGCCATATGCCACATAATGTTTTCTCATGACTGAAATTGGGTCCTTTTAAGGGCATTTTCAGCTTAGGGAACAAACATAAGTTGCAAGGAGTCATACTGGGAGCTCAAAGAGCCTGACAAACCTGAGGAATATTATATTTAGCCAAAAGAAGTCTGAATCAGTGAAGAATAGAGAGACAAATGAATTGACCTGTGGGTTATGGCACCGTGGCAGCTTCATCATGACAATGCACCCGTCCATGCTTAGCATCTCATTAATGTAAACACAAATCAACCTCAATGCACTACTTAATTTTATCAGTGTCATCATCACAGATCATTACACCTATGTCTTTCTCTTAGAAAAACATGTACTTATAGAGTGACATCCTCCAAACTAGAACTATTAAAACATGGATGAGATGCTTACTGATTGCACTTAGCAACACATCTGGCAGCCTGCTCTCCCTTCTGGAACTGTACCACTGCTTTGTGCTGTTCTTGCACCAGGTTGACACCCTGGAAGAAGAAACAAGACTTACCTAACTAAACATAAAAAGAAAAGTATGTATGTTTCATGCCATGGGATGTATTGAGTATATGGTGCTAGCCCCATATTTTTTGTTATCAATCAGCACTTAAAAGTGACTTAGTCATTATTATGGTGGCTGCCATCACTTTCTAGGTAATTTTCTGGTGCCCACATTAAGCTGGGTCAACCAGAAGCTTAGGTTAATTAAAAATATCCGGCCTCAAGGGGATTCCAACACATAACCACAAGGCCAGCAGAGAAGTGTGTTAGTCACTGCTCATCCACAGTCCCCTCACTCGCAAGGCATAACAAAATTATATCAGCATGAACTTAACTGCCATTTTTCTCTAACGTTACTCCATGTCTTCTGTATACTTTTGGGGAGGAGAGCATCACGTCTAGGTATGCACCTCTCTGGCTCAGAGTTGAGTGTGCTCACTTCAACAACTATTTGTATAAGGTTTACTTTCTCTAGACAAATTTTACCCAAAGGAAACAGCAATTAGCTCCATCTGCCTGGAAAGTTTTCTTTCCGAGTAATTGTTTTACGGCCTACTCTTTGTGTTTTTCAGAGATCCATGGAATGTTTACAGAACCTAATAATGTTTGCCCTTATCTGAGGTTAAGTTTCCAATCTGCCTGTCCAAGAGATCAGGGGTCTGTGTAATTAGAAACCAATCACTGTTGCAAACATTCCCAGCCTTCATGCTGGCTGACCCCTGTCTTGTCTTCTAGGAACCATGCCTTCCTTTAGTTCTTTGTAAGCCACTGAGACATTTACTATGGCCAAACTAACTCAGTTTCCCCAGGACATGATGCTGTATACGAGCCAGCTTTCTTTGATGTTTACATCTTGCAGAATGTCAGTATCTTTCTGCTTTGGACCAAACAGACACTCAGATCTGCACACATAGTGCATCAGTTATAGAAGCTGGCTTCTCTCCCTGTCCGGGTTAGTTCCATTGGTATATCATCACAACCTGGTGACTTCCCTTTGTTCAGACCTTCTATTGCTGATTGTAATTCCTCTAATACAGGTTCTGGGTTTCTCTCTTCGCTTCAGGTCTGTTATCTGGGCTCTTTGTCATATCTTCACACATTTCTCCACAGTACTCCTTCCATCTTTCTAATAAATCTACTTTCGGTTAAAGTATTGCCATTTCTATCACTTATTACATGTCATGATGATCTGAATTTGCCCATTAATGTTGTATTCCTTGAATAAGCTCCCATCTTTACCTTGCAATTGGAGATATTCTATTCTATTACAAATATTCATTACAAACTGTTTCTTGTCTTTTCTGATCACACTTCTGATTTTTCTCATATAGTTTTTGTAAGTATGCATGTCTATCCTATCTCCTTTTGATGACATTTTTGTAATATTCAGCGTTCTTGTCATGTTCTGGAACTTATGTAACATACAATACCAAGTAATAGTTTTGTAAAGTTTTATATTTAATTATGAGATATCAAGAAACAGGATTAAATGAATATTTTTCAGAGAGCTGGTAAGCATTGACATAAAGTGAACAAAATTAAATAAATAATAATTATATAATGTATAAAGACTGTTATGTTATGCTGATAAAACTGTCTTGTTATTAATAATTCAGAAGCAACTAAAGAAAATAATTGTTGTAGAAAGTGGGGGAAAAGGCCTCAATTTTATTAAAAACAAGACAGATGTAACGGTAATTTCATAGAAAAAGCTCATGCACAAATGCATAATTAAAATAAAATGGTATTAATTTGAGCAAGCATAGAATTTAACTATTTAGGCATATATATATAATATCAGATGGTAAAAGTACTGTGAAAATAAACAGCACAATAGGACATGTATTTTGTAAACAAACATCATCTCATGCATCAAGTTCTTGTTACTAGAAGTTAGAAGAAAAATTCTTGCATGTTACATAAAACTAATTTTAAGATATGGCTGTAAATCATGGACAATAAAACAAAAGCTCCAAGAAAGCAATAGAAAAAGGATGTTACAGATGAATGCAAAAAATACTTTTGATAGCCAAAAAGAGTAATCTAAATGTTAAAAAGAAGCTAGGTCACAAAGGCATATTATAAACATCAGAAAGAGGTAGTCCAACATATTTTGTACATATTAATGAGACAGCAAAAACTGCAATACATTTCAACAAATGGAAAAATTAATGGAAGAAAAGACAAAAATGAAAGATAAAGGAGAGTGCAAAGGAGTGTATTTTTAAAAACAGGTAAAATACTAAATTGTGTCCACAGACTTCAAAAACCTAGTCAAATACTCTCTGTAGATTAGCTGATTTACTCATCATCATCATTAAGTGCCGTGCCGGCTGGCATAGGCATTCATGACTCTCCACAGATCTCGGTCTTTGGTGTTCTGGATTAATTCTGCTGATGATATTCCTCCATGCCACCGTCTCAACCTGTCCAGCATCATTTCTCTTGGTCTGCCTCTGCCTCTCTTCCCCTCTATCTTTCCAGTTGTCATGATGTTCTCTAAAGTCTCTCTTCTCATCACATGACCAAAGAAAGCTGTTTGTCTCTTTCTTATTGTTGTATATAGTGTTCTAGTTTCATTAGCCTCTTTCAGGCAATCATTGTCAGTTACTCTGGCAGTCCAAGGAATTCGCAACATTGTCTCAAAAACCACATTTCTGTTGCTTCTAATTTCTTCCTAATTTGTTTTTGTTGCTGCCATGCAGCAAAACTGGTTTTATATAGCATTTCAGTTTTAGTTTCATTATTCTCTTTCAGGCAATCATTGTCAGTTACTCTGGTAGTCCAAGGAATTCGCAACATTGTCTCAAAAACCACAATTCTGTTGCTTCTAATTTCTTCCTAATTTGTTCATTTACATTCCAATATTCACTGCCATACAGCAAAACTGGTTTTATATAGCATTTCAGCACTCTCTTTCTTACATTCATTGATAGTGACTTATTGCATAAGATACTCTTCATTTTCTGAAATGCGGCTTTTGCCTGCCCTATTCTGCCCTTAATCTCTGTTGTACATCTTCCATCTGATGTTATAAATGCCCCTGGGTATTTAAAATTATCCACTTGGTTAAGAATTGTCCCTTCTATTTCTATGTCACATTTTGGTGTCACCATTTTCTTTGATATCACCATTGTTACTGTTTTCTTGATATTCAAGGAGAGTCCTTTCTTTGCACTCTGTTACTACAATGTCCAACAATTGTTGTAGGTCTGCTGCATTATCCGCCACCAATACTGTGTCATCTGCATGGCGTATATTATTTATATTATGACCTCCGATTGGTATTCCTGGCTTCTCTTTGATTTCTCTCATAATTACTTCGCTATATAGGGAGAAGAGATCCAACGACAAGACACACCCCTGTTGTACTCCAAGCTTTATCTGTTCGTAACTACCCTCTTTACTTCCCATTTTAATTACTGCTACTTGATTCCAGTAAATATTCTTTATTATTCTTAAATCTTTCCCATCAATGTTGATATCTTCAAACATTTTAATCAGTTCATCATGTTTTATTTTATCAAATTCCTTAGTATAATCTATGAAGTCTTTCTGTTTCTCTATTGACCATTCTATTAGTGTTCGTAATATATATATTGCATTGCTTGTACCCTTTCCTTCCACAAAACCATACTGTTCTTCACTAATTCATTTCCATTTTTATTTTCTTGATGATTTACTGCTATGTTAAAATCCCATGACCTGAAAGTATTTTGAATCTTTGCATTGTTAATGAATCTTGCTTGCACAAAGTTCAGCAACAGCTTGTTTACACAACTGAAACAATTTTATTTGATTAACTATAATTTGTTAATGAGCGAGAAGGATGGCATCATTTATATAAATTTCTCACCAGAACTTGTCCAAAATGCCTGCAGATTTTGATCAAGGTTTCCTTGGTAGCCATGGCAGGGACATTCTGTATGAGGATCTTCTGAGGACCATCTAATACTTGCACTTGCCCATCTGTCACAGCCTGAACAGACAAAGAAAACTTAGAAGTTGATGTCTGTCAATGAGACACTGATGAAAAGTCATGTAAAGATATTGTAATGGACAACGGCTAAAGCACTCTTTACACTAAATAAATGTGTGCACCTTCTTCTTCTGCCGGTCATCTCCCTATGGAGCATGTGGCCTCAACCAACACAAGAGAAGACATTTGTAGACCGGTTCATTATTGGTTGGATTTTGCAGCTACAGTTTTCTATGTGATGAGGTAGCCAGTCTCATGTGATTAGCACAATGGATTATCAACATGGAAATATGGGGTTCAATTCCCAGCAGTGGTTGGACTGGATTTGTTTCCAACAACGGCTCTGCATTTGTACGTAGTTTTCTAAAATAAGTACTAGGTGGAAAAGTGGTATGAAACGAACTAGCTACCTTAACCTTGACAGAAAGAAAGAAAGAAAGAAAGAAAGAAAGAAAGAAAGAAAGAAAGAAAGAGAGAAAGAAAGAAAGAAAGAAAGAAAGAAGCACCTTAAGTCATGTACATTTCACCAATAACAAGAGAAACAACGAGGGACAGTCGATAAATGCCTCATAATTTTTAATTTCACTCAACAAGCACAAAAACAGATAAAATTCACATAGAAATTAAGCCCTAAGTCTGTACTTCAAGAATATATTTCTCAATGTAGTCTCCGTTATTGGTTATAGTTTCTGCCCATCTTCTCATAAGAGCACGTATCCCCCGCATGGTAAAAATGTGTTCCTTTTTCCTAAACCACTGAGGTATGGCGCATTTAAGTGTCTCCATGTCCTGAAAGCATGAAGATCATCTTTCAGTGGTCCAAACAGATGGAAGTCTGAAGATGCTAAAACGGGACTGTAAAGGGGATGTGGTAACAATATCCAGCCAAATTCTGCCATTGTTTAATGGTGCGTTTAGCGGTGTGTGGTGTGGCATTATCATGCAACAGTCCGCTTTGCGTCAGCCAGCAAGAATTGGCCTACTTCAGCTTTGTCACAATGGTGTACCCAACGTCGGAACAGTGCTAACATCCAATGTTGAATCTCCACAAACAATACTCAAATGTTCGTGGATGCGAATCGGGGTCTCGTCTTCAGCATTGAGGAATTCCATGACATTACGTTGCCAAACTTCTTTGGTGGCCATTTTTAAATCATTACTGTTGCACAACCTGTGACTGAAACAGGTAGGTAGTGATACACAGGGCAGAAAAATATTTGAGGAATTCCTCTAAATTAATAAATCGCACACCGATAAATTATTTACATAGATAAAAAATAGGAGGCATTACTTATTGACCGTCCCTCGTACTACTCACTCTATGTTTAAATGTTGGTGTTGTAATATAAATGTGTGTTTATAAAATAACTATGCAACACATCTGCCTCAAATGCCATCAGTCTTAGTTATTGACTGAAATTTCAAGCTTGTAAAAATTACCTTGCTTCCTGTCGCCTGAGACTGAATAAGACGGGCAGACTGATCTTTTGTGGGCTGGCTAGGCTGTGCTACCACATTATGTATGATTGAACGTATTTGAGTTCCTGAAACAGGTTGTACACGCTGACCTATTGTCTGGATGCGCTGGCCAACTGGTGTGTGATGCTGAACTGTACGCTGGTCACCAACAGGAGAGGGAGTTGCCGTGACCTTAAAGATGAAAAGGAAGATATGTACCAGGTATATGTACTATAGGACATAAGATAAACAATATAAGATATGCGGATGATAAAGTGTTGAAAGCAGAAAATTAACAGGATATGTAACATTTAGTGGATGCAGTGATTGTACAATAAGAATTAGGGTTGGATTTGTAAGAAAATAACTTATGGTCATCTTCAAGAAGAAAGAAATACAAATAACATTCAAGTAAATGGGAAAATTTTTCAACAGGCAATTCGATACAACTATCTTGGCGAAGTCATATGATGGAAAATGCCTTGAAATGAGAACAATGTAGTGGATGTGGAAATGTGGCTTCTGAGATCCCACACAAAAAAAGACAGTTCTTGTAGAAACAAACGAAAAATGTACATTGATTAGAGAAATTAGAAGACAGTCAACATTTTTGGATACATTTTGAAGAGAAATAAACTTGAAAATTTAGTGGCAAAATTGATGGGAAAAGATCAAGGGGAAGGGAAAGAGATTACCTAGATGACTAGGATGTAGTATCGTCTTTGTCATTCTTTTTTGACATTTCCATAAAGCCTATCAGCTTTTCCAATATAGTCAATGTTCACTTCTTATATGGTCAAAGAATGTTGATGCCTTCTTTCTGGTGTCTATGACAAGTTTCCTTTTTTTTGGGGGCTTCTTTTTGAAATGCTTCAAGATGTAGACTGCTGGTGATATTTCTGTTATAGAAAGAAAAAAAGAAAGAAAGAAAGAAAGAAAGAAAGAAAGAAAGAAAGAAAGAAAGAAAGAAAGAAAGAAAGAAAGAAAGAAAGAAAGAAAGAAAGAAAGAAAGAAAGAAAGAAAGAAAGAAAGAAAGAAAGAAAGAAAGAACAACATACCTGACTAGTAACTGTTTGGATAGGCTGAGGTTGAATGTAATAATCAACAGTTGTCTGATCATAGCTTGGATCAGGATTGCTGTATGCCTCTACTGGGTTCTGATAATGCTGAGGTGGGGGATTCTGGTAATGGGTAGCTTGGTATTGGGTAGCTTGGTATTGGGTAGTTTGGTACTGGGTAGCTTGGTACTGAGGCTGAGTCTGAGGAGGCTGAGTCTGAGGAGGCTGAGTCTGAGGAGGCTGAGTCTGAGGCGGCTGAGTCGGAGGCGGCTGAGTCAGAGGTGGTTGATAGCGTGTCTGTGGTGGAGGGACTTGGTATTGGGGCTGCACTGGGGCAGCTTGGTACTGAGACTGTGCTGCAGGAGCCTGGTAGTGAGATGCCCCGGAAGCCTGATATTGCTGCTGTGTGTCTGAATGGTACTGAGAAGCTGCAGGCTGGATGAAAGACTGGGATGTTTCTGGAGGAGGCTGATGAGTTTGGAGCTCATACTGATGCTCTGTCGGGTGAGAGTAGGTTGGATGCTGGTAACTGGTCGATGGGGGTGGGTACTGTGGAACAGTAGTGGTATACACCACTTGCTCTGTCTGGCTGGGCTGAGAGTAATGGCTAGGTGCATGAGAAACTGCAGCACTAGCTGGAGTGTAATGTGTAAGGTACTGCTGGGATGTGGGTGTCTGAACTGGTACCTGCGGTGGTGGTACTGAAAGAGATGCTTGGAATCGAACTGTCTGCGTAGGCGCAGGTGGTGGTGGAGTTGTGTATCGGATAGAATGGCTAGATACAGTGGATGCCTGTATGGTTGTCTGGTGTGAGGGTCCTCTTAATTTAGGCTCTGTCAAAGGTGGAGGCGCTCTCGGCCTCTGCTGTGTATTTGGCGGAGGAACTCTGAAAGAGTGATCTTGTGATGGTGGTGGTGCCTGGTATCTGGTATCAAAATTAGGTGGAGGGGTTTGGAATTGATTGCCAGCTGGTGTTTGAAACCTGGGTTTATTTGTAGGTGGTGGTGGCCCCCTGAATCTGAAGTTATCTGGGGGTGGTCCCCGAAGTCTTCCTTCATTACTTGGTGGTGGTCCTCTCATTCTGGGATCTGATTGTACAGGAACTTGAGGCCGATTAGGAAAGTTCTGAACAGGTGCTCTAAGCTGCATGGTCTGAGACTGCTGAGGAGGTGGAAACTGCTGAGACTTCTGGAAGGCAGAAGCATTGTGAGGTAAAGGTGGCCTTATCTTTGCCATAGCAGGTCTTGCCAGCTGTCCTTGCTGCTGTGGCTGGTGGACCTCTGATCTGTTGTTGAGTTGGTGGTGGTCCTAAGCGGGCCGCCACTGAACCGCGCATCTGCTTAACAGGAGGTACAGTTTGTTGTTGATGCTGTTGTTGTTGATGCTGTTGTTGTTGCTGCTGCTGTTGATATTGCTGCTGCTGTTGTTGCTGCTGCTGTTGTTGCTGCTGCTGTTGATGCTGTTGTTGTTCTGCTCTGACTTCAGGTTTTGAAATTCCCATAATGTCATCTAATGTTTTGCCTAAAGAAATATTTAAGTATACGTAAGCAAACATAAATCCCTAGTAGAAACTCCAACAGTATGCAAACAAATGCTACGAGGATATTTACAATGTTACTCAATTATTCCCTGCATAACACAATCATATTCGGTATCTATATTTCTGTCCACAGAAAAAATTAAAACTGTGTAGCCATTAACACAAAACATTATATCTGCAAAATATCATGTCAATTATTACCTATTTTTACTTTATAAATGACACAATTTACAATATTATTATATATAAAGTTTTTTTTTCTTTTAAATTGCATATCCTTTACAGGACATTGCAGTCAACACCAGCATTTTACTACCGTTGTTGTCTTGGCAAGTTTACGTTCAGTGGTTTGCCATTGCTTTCTGAATGACCGGCTCCCATACCAACATGTTAAAACCAGCGTGACACGGTCGGCTGCCAAATCAGTCGCCGCTGTGTTTCGAACGCGGGTAGGTGGCATTATGAATAACATTTGCAACACCATCGTCACAGAGACCAGCATTGAGTTTACACAATACATCAACAACTAAGAAGACATCCATTCCAACCAGTATTTCTAAGTGATATGAAAGGTTTATTTCAGTAGCTTTAAATTAATTTTTTACAGAGATGATTAAAAATTACGACACAGCACAAACTTCCAAAGTGTCACAATCCCTCATTTCATATTTTAAGCGCATTCCCACATGAATTTATAAAACAATTCTAAGCAAGTTTTCAATGCTACAATACATAATAAAATATGATTTTATAAAATAGTGTAAAGGACTTTTTGGTTTCAATTTGCAATTAAAAGAAGGACAATTCAGTTTATTTAAACAAGAAGGCCATTAACAATAGATTTAAAGTCACTTAGATAATACATTGTTTGGAATGTTAAGTTCACAAAACCACTAAAAACTATTTTTTAATACAAAATTAATTATTAAATTACAAATATTACCTTCTTCTTTCAGCCGTCTTTCCAGCTCCTTTCGTTTGATGGCAGCTTGCTTCTGTCTTGCAAGTTCTTTTCTCTTCTGAATTATCTCTCTCTGTCGTTTCTGCTCATCTAAGAGAGCTTTAATTTTCTGAGGATCCTCTTTCACTGGCTCCTTGAATTTCAAAAAATCAACAATAAAGTACAATATCTCAGCATGAAAATATATCCTTTTGGCACACATGCTATTTTTAAAAATGGCTTTATGGTATTTCAGACATTTCCTTACAATCCTCCCTCCTTCTACTGGCCAACTAGATTTTGGTGTTGCTATATTTCTTATAATCTTTCGTGCCACGTTTTTCTTAACTTCCCTCTGATTTCACAAACGACAAAAACTTTATTCATTCTGTTCTGCTGTTACAATAATTATCATGGCTAAACTAACCTTGCATTTAATGAAACTACTTATTTTGTACATTTTAAAAAGCTACACAAATTAATTAAAACTGTAAGCGATAAAAATTACAAATATCATGCAAAGGTTAAAATGTTATTCAGTGTGAAAAATCTGGTCTTACACTGGCAGTCTGAACAACTCTGGTGGATGTGGCCTCTGTCTTGACAGGTGTGCTGACATCAGGCTTGATAACTTTGACAGGCACAACTTCTTCACCAGTGGACTTGCGTTTCATACCAGCTTGAGCTGCTTGTGCTGGGGGTGGTTGTTTATTCTGGTTCTGGACATTTGGCCTGAAAATGAGAAGAGTTAAAGAGTTAATGCAAATAAGAGACTTCAATGCACTGGGTTTTATCCCATATAGCTCTGCCTTCTTTCCACAGAACAGCCTACTGAAAGCGACGCACACAGCACATAACTCCAGCAACAACCTCCAGGGGTCTCAGAAAAAAGAAACTGCCTTCATAAACCAAATAACAGAGTCTGCAAATGAACCAATGACCTTAGTAGCGTGAGGCAAGTGGCTTGACCACTTTGCCATGGAGACCCTTTCTAAAAATTAGAACAGATATGCATCTGTGCACATGCATGCATTAGAACAGATATGCATCTGCGCATGCGCCACGCACACATGCACACGTGCACGCACGCACATACACACATGTGCAGGCAGGATGGCATGTACACTCTCGTGTACTGAGACAGTGCTAGGGAGTTCACTCAAGAAAAGACCTCCAAGGTACACATACAATTACAACAGACAGGACATTGTAATAACAATATGATGCAAAATCAATGAAGGGCTGAAGACTTTTTAACCATGTTTCCAACAAATAGGGACATCAGCTAAGATATCAGCATAGCAAATGATCCTTACTCAACATCTACTTAAAATATGTTAAATATCATATACTTTCACATCAATTATGGACATATCCTTTATTTGACAAATATAAAGGTCCCTTTTACACACAGTGAAACATAATGGGTTTGTGGTTCTAGTCCCATATTATTATAGACCAACTGGCATTCAATGGGTCATATGGTCAATATCACGCCAACTGCCTTTACTTCCCTGGACATTCCTAGTGTCCATTTTAGCTGGATAGACCTGGGAGCCCAGGTCAATTTTCAAAATGCACCTCAATGGGGATTTAAACACTTTACCACCATGCTGACAGGCTACCACAGCTCCTACTTTATGACTATGTAAACAACAGTCTAGCCAAACAGTGTTCCTCCACATATCCCAGGTGCTCAGGGAAACCACTCTCGGCCAGGATCTAGTCGTGGGTGATGGGCCACTTTGACTGAGCTCCCACACTTGTTCAAGCAGATGGGGGGAAGCTGTGGCTGAGATGTTACAGTGTCAGCTCAGAAGGTACCGAGTTTAGATCCCAGGTTACAGTGTCTGCCTCAGGCTCAGGAGATATCAGGTTCGATCCCTGCATTGGGCTTGGATATTTTTCCAAGAAGCATTGGTATATAGTGATATCAAATACCTAGCCTTCTCAGATAAGGACAAAAATAAGAAGTTCACATGTGCAAGCAATGAGTGTTAAATTCCCACAGAAGATGGAAATCGCACAGAGAAGGCCATAAGGCTGCTCTCTTGACAAAATTGTTAGGAAAGGGAATCCTACTCATGAGTAGACAGCACATGTTACCTTGGACAGAATCTGTCTAGAGAAACTAAACCATACAAAGTCTGACACACCGACCTCTGAGGTGCATAACTAGGTGTGATGCACTTCCCTCGAAAGAGGAGCGAATAAGAAAAAGAAGTTCAAACAGTGATGATTATCATTCTGTACTAATGCTTCACCATGTTCACATAACTCTCATGTCCCACACTACAGCTGCTTGCAGTGTCATACATTTAATCCTTTTATGTTTACCAGCACTACTTGACCCACAATCATATACACAGACACAGACAAACAATGAGGGGTAGGGAGCAACCCATACCCACCCACGCACAGAGTATCTATACAGTCCTTGTGCATTTCATAACAGACAAGAACACTCTCACAAATTTACAATAAATGCCTCAAAACTAAGAAGGAAGATGCAGCAACAGAGATTAATACAGTTAGATATCCACTGCTTGACTGCTTTCAGCGGGTCAGTGTGCCAGAACTTATCAAAACAATACTCCACATCTAAATTGTGCTCCTGAAAACAGGCTGCATCTTTGAAGTATGGACAGGAAAGCCAGGACTGATGACGAAAGGCAAATGCAGCTCCAAACAATGCTCCTGATGTTGACTGTACTGGCGAAAAGGCTCCGTCTGATATGAATTCCTCTTTAAATTAAAATAGCGCAACCAATATTCTTTTCTGGACAAACTAGGAATAAGAACAAACTGGGGAGCATATATAGAAGGACTATCCTTTGTACAGTGAGTTAAGAATGATATGTGATACTCAGCTCCAAGCTGTATGGAACAAAAGAGAAACTTCCTAAAATAGCCAAGTTCACTGTGAGAGCAGTATGATCATCAAAGATGCCACCGTGAGGAGAAGATCAAAACTGAATAGTGATCATTACTATGACATACTTACAGATTTAAAGTATATACTAAAATACACCACATGAGCGGCTGGCCAAGTGTCTAGAATGCAGGATTCTCCTTCCGGAGACCCGGGTTCTTCTTCTTCTTCTTCTTCTTCGTTCATCCGGAGTTTTTTTTTCGGACGTGATTGCGTTGTGCCTGTTTACAGCAGAGCTGCGTTCTTGCGCCGTTAGGCCGACACATCCGACTTCTGCGGGCATTTGTTGACCGGGTTAACCTTCCCGGGGGTTTCTTAGGACGTTAGACTCTCACTGTTGTGTTATCTCCCATCCCAGCTGGCCCATATAGAACAGCCAAAGGCATCCTGGTCGGCCCTCAAGGGAAGGCAGGGGCAGACCATGGGCATTCCCCGCCATCCAAGGAGGCTTCCATAATTGCAGAGCCATCACACAGCGCTCTGGTACTGGGCTCACCCAAGGAATCGTCACGTCCTGCACATGGCTGCTTAGCCTCACTTCCGTATATTGGGCCTTCCGTTCACCATAGGCTGTTCTTCCAGAAGCCAGAAGAATGCAGTTTGCAGATGACATCCACACAGTGAGCTTTCAATTCGGACTTTCCACGTAATGGATTTGCTATCCAAGCAATATTCCATTTTGTGCCACTAGGACACTTTTTCCACCTTTTTTGAAGCCCACACAGTGAGCTTTTGATTCGGACTTTCCACGTAATGGATTTGCTATCCAAGCAATATTCCATTTCATGCCTCTGGGAGGCTTGTGTAACCGACATGCCTGTGGTATGAAGTGTGGCAGTCTAAATACTTCTTCATGTACATTTAAATGTCAACCTGAATACAGTTAAAGTAAGCTGCAGTCGACTTGAGCTTGTTGATATCTCCATAGAGCTTGTCCTCAAATGAAGCAGGTGTGGGCCAAAATATCTTTCTCTGTTCTGCATACGTTGGGCATTCCTGCAGCAAATGTTTTGCTGTCATTTTTCCAGTTCTACAATTACATTCATCGGTATCTCCTATCTTTAGTTTATTGAACAAGTGGTATTTCAGCCTGTTATGTCCTGTGCGGAGTCTGAAGATTGCTACTTGTTCTCTTCGGTCGAGTTTGTAATATGCATCATCCTTCTGATGGCCTGGATGCTCTGATTCCCATTTGGTTCTATAAGTGCTTTTTATCAACCTCTTTGCCTCATTATAGGTTATGTCTATGTCAGGCTATGGTAGTCGTCCGCCCTCTTTTGCCAGTCTGTCAGCCTCTTCGTTTCCAGGTATACTGCAATGTGATGGGATCCACTGTATTACAACTTTTTTGGATTTCTGGCATAGACCATGGAGTGCTGCTCTTAGGTCAGTTAGTTCTGTGCTGTTATTGCTCTTCAGTATTGAGACAGCTGACTTTGCATCTGTGAAGATAGCTATTTGCTTCTCTTTATTTTCCTCCATCAGGAGCATTTCTGCTGCAGTTTTCAAAGCCTCTACCTCCGCTTTGAAGTTACTTGAAAATTTTCCAGTTGCCACTGAATGTGTTTTTTTCACTCCATTTTTTAAATTTAGGAGAATTCCTCCTCCTCCATTCTCTATTGAATTTTTGGCTGATCCATCTGTATATGCATGGGTCCAATTCCTGCTTGGGTAATGTTCTTTATGTAGTTTAGGGTTATTTCTCTTCTTTCGGTTTCATGCTGTGTTCTTTTTCTCAATACCAGGAATGTTTTCTATCATCTCAGGCAGTTGCTGCTGTCTCCAAGCTGGGAACTTGTGTGCATTGTGTATGGGCTTGACTGTTGATATGTTAAGTATAGGATCTGCCCTAATCCTTTGTTTTGCAGTTTCTACAAAGTTGCTACGCTTCAGTCTTCCCTTTCCAAAACCATTAAATCTGTTGTACATAGGGTGGTCTGTCAATCTTCTAAATTTTTCTGCTTGTTGCTGGGCTCTGCTATCTCTTCTATCCTGCATTGGTTGTAAACAAGTGATCTTTTCTAGTTCATTAATAGGCGTTGTCTTCAGGCTTCCAGTTATGATTCGCATTCCTTGGTTTTGGACTCTACTTATTTTGTTAAAGTTTGACTTAGCTGCTGTTGCCCAAGCTGCAATGCCATAGTCCAGTACTGGCCTCACCCGTCCAGTATATAACTTCTTGAGAACTTTCTCATCTGCTCCCCACGTTGTACCAGCAAGCTTTTTCATTATTGCCATTCTTTGCCTTGCTCTTGTTCGATTTTTCTCAACCTGTGTTTTCCATGTCAGGCGACGATCAAAGGTGACTCCGATATAGTTTGGATTTTCTTCATGGCGCAATATTTTTCCATTCAATACCAGCTTAGGTTGTTGAGTTTTATTTGAGAGGGAGAACACTGTGCATGTTGTTTTCTCCTCACTTATCTTCACTAGCCATGATTTTGACCAGTCCTCTAGTGCTAATAAGGCTTGCTGTATTCTGCTGTTAGCTGTACTAATATATTCTTCAGATGTCCATATGGCTAAGTCATCTGCAAAGGATGATGTGTGTACTCTGGCTGGAAAATTTTCTGTGATGTCGTTTATATATGCTAGGAATAATGTTGGTGAAAGAACTCCTCCTTGGGGGACACCTTGCTCCAACAGCATCATTTTGCTGGTTTGTCCTTGTACTTTTGTCCTGGCAGTTCTGTTCTCAAGGTAGTGGCTGATCCATTTGTACATTTTCCCACAAACATGCATTTTTTGCAGTTTTACTTTCAGTCCTTCCTTCCATACTTTATCAAATACTTTTTCTAAATCTATCCAGACCGCTAGTGTGTGCTTTTTCTCTTGGAAGGCATCCTCTATTTCCTGAGCTATATAGGTTATTTGATCTTCAGTGGATCTGTACTTTCTGAATCCTGCTTGGTGTGGTGTTAAGAGATTGTTTTCTTCCAGATGCCATGTTAGCCTGCCATTGATAATGCGTTCCATTAATTTTCCTACACAGCTAAGTAGACTGATAGGTCGATAGCCATTTAGTTCTTCCAGGTCTTTTCCTTTCTTTGGGATTGGTATTAGTATAGCTTCCTTCCATGCCTGTGGGACTATTCCTCTCTTCCAGCCGTAATTTAGGACTGCTAGTAGTTTCTTTTTTGCCTTAGTGCCTAGTCCTATTAGCATTTCGTTTGTGATTCCATCCTTTCCTGGTGATTTCTTCTTTTTTAGGGTATTCATTGCCTGTTCCATTTCTTCCATTGTTAGATTTGCCATCATATATTCTGCTGCTGTCTCTGTATTTCTATGATGTATCTGTTTGTCTTTGATTGCTTTCTTCTGTTCGGTTGTAATATCAATGTGGTTTGCATTTGCATAGTGTTCCATTAGTGCATTTGCAGCCTTTTTTCCTGTAAGCAAGGCATTTCCTTGTTTAATTGTTATTTGTTTGTTGCTAGGTCCTTCATTGTTCATGGCTTTCACTAGTTTCCATAGTTTGTTTCCATCCGTCAAAAATTCAGGTTTTCTGTTTTTTTCCTCCAACAATCTCTTGTTGTTTGATTTACTGTTCTTTTATATTTTGCTGAGATGGCTTTGAGAGAGATGTTCGCTTCAATTGTTTGTTCTCTCTCTGCTGTCTTCCTTTGTCCTCCAAACTTTGTAGTTCTTCAGTCCAGTATGGTTTGTAATTTTTCCTCGCTCCTCTTGGAATGGACTCAGTGGCTGCCTGTATTATCGCTCTGTTTAGACTTTCCACCATTTGCTTTATGTTGCCATATCGTGTATTTATGTTTTCACAATATTTGTCTGTTAGTATGGCAAATCTGTCCCAATCTGCTCGTTTGTAATTCCAGCGGGGCAAGGGCTTTTGCTCCTGTGGAACATATTCCATATTCATTACAAGCTTGATTGGTCTGTGGTCACTACCTGCTAATTGGTCCAGCACATGGCGATCGATTTTGTGGAGGATGTCTCCTGTGCAGAAAGCTAAGTCTGGAGTAGAAGTGGTAAGCCATCTTCTGGAGTAGAAGCTCGGTGTGTCATCCGCTTTGTTGAGTAGATGGAGATTTGAGTCTATTTCCCAGTCCTCCAATTCATCTCCTCTTTTGTCAGTATCTGGGTATCCCCATCTTTCTGAACGGCTATTAAAGTCTCCGACAATAATGCAGTTTGTGTCAGTTATTTTCATGTTTGAGAGTGTAAGGTCCTTATCTGCTGGGCTATACAGATTGTAGATTCTTATTTTCACGTCCTTTATCATTATATCAACACCTATAATTTCCGTTTGGTTGTCAGAGATCACAGATACTTCGCTGCAAGGTATTGTATTTCGTGTAAGTATTAGAACTCCTCCTTTGTGTCCTTCGCGGTCGAAACGTGTGGCCTGATATCCTCTGACTGAGAATTTGTGATTGGCATTGAGGTGTGTCTCTTGAATGCATGCCACATCTATTCTATCTTTATGAAGACGCTGTGTTAGGGAGTCTTTCTTCTTGTAAACTCCTTCGGCATTCCACTGTAGTATGTTGAGTGTCCGGGGTATTTGGTCAATAGCTCTTAACCTACTCCTCTGTGCCTTGACTCCACAGCACAGGGGAAGGTGACCACCAGTAGTCATGGGTGACCCCCTCGAGGCAGGGGGCCCGGCACTATCGCCGCCTGATGGGACTTCACGGGATTAGCACCATAACGATTAATTTTGATTTGTGACATCATGAATTAAGTTATGTTGCACTGCTTTATCAAGCCTGTGGCTCAGTACATCCGATTTCGACAAGCATTTATTCGGGATGCTTTCCCTAGCCTTTGACTGTCCCCAGTCTACCTACAAGGCAGCAGGTTTTACGTTGCACTGCTTTGTCAAGCCTGTGGCTCAGTACATCCGATTTCGACAAGCATTTATTCGGGATGCTTTCCCTAGCCTTTGACTGTCCCCAGTCTACCTACAAGGCAGCAGGTTTGTGCGTCACTTTGTCTGGTCCCTCTCCCTTGACCTGTCCGACATGGGTGACCCTACCAGTAGCTGTGCTACCGTCGGCATAGCTCTTGGGGTCATTGGAACGCACAAGCCCCTCTACCTCGTCAAGGTGGACGCACGGCAGAGGGGGACCCGGGTTCCAATCCTTGGTAAGGTGTGGGTTTTTTTCTGTCAGGAGCAAAATGAAAACCCTAACCTGCACAGTTCGTGGTGACTGCACTAGCCAGGCGTCCTGAATACCTCATTCTCAAGACCCCCCCTGCCAAACACTATATAGGCAGTAAATGACAGTATTTGACAGTTTTTTTACTACAACTACCCTTTTTTCCTTTTCATTTATGCAACTTGGCAAAAAATTTAATTTTCCCAAATTTGAATCAGCTCATCTTCCCAAACCTTGCAATTATTTTTCACTTATACTGAGTCTTTAGCACCTTTCTTCCACTCCAGTAACAGAAAATATAATATGGTATCGGTGATCACAGATATATACATTTCACTCACTTCTGCTGGATAGGCGCTCCCATTTTTACAGTTCTCCCCTGATTAGGATGTCCAACGGGTGGCTGTAAACAAAGACATGAAAGTCCCATTCAAAAACACATACACGAATTATGCTCAAACTCAACATACTCATGCATGAATATATTTAATATATTACTGTGCAGTAGGCACCTGATGAAATGCAGTGAAGTATGACAGGCAATAAACTGTGCTACATGTTGTTTGTGGCTTCTGTGTTTAAATAAAAATAACATTCTAATCTGTTGGCACTAAACTGACAGTTAATGTACATCTTCAGCAAAAGCATATAAAGTTGAGTACAGCTAAGAAACAACATCACTGCACTCAGGACATTTCCACATGCGCTCCGCTCCATTCCTTCATTCAACAGCTAACAAAGAGTATAAAATAAAAATCTGCAGGGGACACAAAGGGTGAGGTGGGATTGCAGGATGGGATCTGAAATATTAGAAAATACCTCATATGCTTGGAGACGTGTCCACCAAGCGAGTCGAGGCACTATAATCTCTTTTCCCCTGGTAGTTGGGGCCCGGTAGCTAAGAACAGCAGCTTATCTAAGAGATGGAAAACTCCAATTATAAACCCCCAAGCTGGTTGTGAATATGGAACATCTGGTATGTGGGCGGGGTGGGGCCAGGCGTATGGACAACTGAGGAACATCCTTGCCTCTTCCCTAGCAGACAGGCTCTACTAGGGTGACCGGTTAGTTCTTGCTTTCAAATCAAAACGACTATGGAAATTAAATAGAATCGCCAGAGCCATGGAGTGTGTGCTCTGTGCTCGATACCTATTACAACTAAAATATATAAAATAATGTTCTAACCTGCTGGCCCTGGAACCTTGGGTTGATGTAGATCTTGTGCTTTTTGAGAGTCTGAATATCACCCTGACCGCCCACATGAGGAGGCTGTTGGGTATCTTGGAATGCGGGAGCACTGATAAGTGGTCCACCAGAACCTGGTGACCTGGCCATGAACCTAGGCCTCTGTGGTTGTCCTGTTGGATGTTGGAATCTGTTCTGACCCTGCATTGGTCCCAATCGGTGATGTGGTGATACACGGCGAGCATCTTGTGGCATCTAATGGGTAAAGCAGAAAAACAAAATAAAGAAACTAAAATTACACATAGAAAAATTTTTTCTATGAAGATAAAGAACTACTGACACAACGGTAAAAGTATATGAAAACTCCCCAACCAAAAGGCAACAACAACCTTAATATACTCAGAAAAGTAAAGATAGTCCAGTCCCATAGCAGATACTGCCATTATACGTTTTTACTGTTAGGCCTTCACATATTTCATACTATAATATCCGAGGGGCAGTCTCCGTGGCTAAGGGATTGCGGATGTGGTTCGTGAGCCCGTTTACCTGCGTTCGAAACACAGCTGTGGCCGATTTGGCAGCAGACCACGTCGCGCTGGGTTTTAACATGTTGGTATGTGAGCCAGTCGTTCAGAAAGCAATGGCAAACTGCTGAACGTAAACTTGCCAAGACATCAACAGCAGTAAAATGCAGGTGTTGACAGCGATGTCCTGTAAAATAGGATATGCAAAAGAAAAAATATATATCAGGTTCCGCTTGGCCAGTTCCCTTCTTTATCACCTTTTCTTCTCAGAAATTTCCTCAAAAATTCTTACAATTGTCTGGTGCCCATTTTTATTAGCTTGATTCAACATCATAGTTGCACTGGTCTGAAAAAATAATCCTGCCTCTGCTAGGGATTAAACCTGAACCAATGTCTTGGCATGCAGGCACACTAACCATCTGGCCACTGAAGCTTCTTATATACTCAGCACATATAAAGAAAAGATGAAAATAAAACAGACAATTCAACAATTCATATCTGCGGAAAATACCCTCACCTATATGAAACACAATATGAAAAATGTTCTAAGAAACATGCAACTGTCTATACTAGTTCAAAGTGACATTCGCCAAGTGCTATGTATGTCCTACATCAAGGGTGGCCAACGCGAGGCCCGCGGGCTGCGTGCGGCCTGCCGGGAGTCATGTTATGGCTCACGGAGCTAGGTCAAATGAACATTAAATGTTAACTTTATTGTACATATCACCAAAAGAACATTACACCATGAGTCGTGACATATTCCCAATATTGTATGCCTATCAATGACACTTGGATTCCCTATTAAACTCTGTATTCGAGGTCACAATGTTAATTCGAGGCCAAGCCCAATTTACTAACTAGAACACTTAAGCCGCCGGGGTGTTTGAAGTTGACAGGAGTTTGAAACTGCGTCCACATGACATATGAACATGTGCGACCATCTGGTGGGTGACAAGAAGACGGGAGATGGCAACACTACTGCCCCCCCCCCCCCCTTTCTCCAGCTCGGCCCTATCTGTGCCACCATCCCCATCAAGCTGTGTCGCATTCTGTGCCAAAAGTATGCCTAGGAAAGGTACATTAAAATAAATCGAGTGGGTGGATTGAATTGAGAAGTTTTTAAGGGGTGAAATTGAAAACTGTAAAGAGTCTGAGAAATGCTTTTCTAACGACCAGCTGTATTTTCCTTATTGAATACAGTGGGGTTCTTTGGACTCAAGGATGGTGGACTGAACCTTGGCCGAACCAGAAGCATAGTGCAAATACTCTAGTTCTCGTATGGAGTGGCTGATTCGTCGGCATACGATGAAAAGGATTCATATTGATGTAAGAGCCGAGTTTCCTTAATATTATTTGCTCTCCAAGTTTAAGGCAACCTCAACATTATAGAACTCCATTGAGTGACTGATCAATGTATATAAGAGGATGGCCTGGCTAACACCAATGTATCTACTACTCAAGTAAATGCACTGGCTGAGTTTTACCTTCATGACTAGTTATTAAGGTCAGGAAAAGTGTTATGAACATTGTCAAAACCTGGCAGTTATCCAAATGGACATTTACAAAACTTGGATTGTTTCCACCTGTACATTTTTAAAGCCTGAACTTTATCCATGAGGACATTTTTAAAACCTGAACGGTATCACTGTGGATATTTTTCACCACCTGAAACTTATTACCATAGATATTTGCCCGTCGTTTATCATTTATGGATAATTTCCATCCTTGACTAGTATCATTATGGATATTTAGAACTCTTGAAGTTTATCTGCCCTATGGATATGTATAATTTGAAGTTTACCAGTGGACATTTATAATGTCTGAACTGTATCTGAACGATGGACATTTATAACTCCTGAAGTTTATCTGTCCTGTGGATATTTATAACTTCTGAAGAAATTTATTATTAGAGATATTTCACCGCTTGAGGAATGTTGCACTGGATACTCCCAATTCCGGAAAATTTATCTGAATGAATATGTGCACCTTGGGAACTTATTAACCTGGCTAGTTCTACTCCAGTGACTTGAACATGAACATTCGTAAAAGGAATATTATGGACCACAGACTGTAGGAACCATGGTGTTTTAGTTTGTGAAAAGACTTTATGGTATAAGGTATGAACTCTGTGTTCCTGATATTTCTCTGAGTGGATGTTGTTGAAGGAAGAGATAATATTGGATGGATACTGGCCGAGAACATCAGTGAGAAAGGTATGATTAATATAGATTATTAATATTATTTTGATGTGGGTTTTTATTATATGAATATTCACTATGTGTATTTGAGGTATTATGTAACTATGGCGTCAACTAGTAAAGACGTTGGACCAAATAAGAGAAGAATCACAGAAGAATTAAGAAGTTGTCAAGACAGGTGGACTATAAATTATTTTTCTTTTTTCGTGGAAATTAAAACAAAGCCCATATGCTTGATATGCAACAAATCTGTTTCTGTCCTGAAATAGTATAACATCAAACGGAACTATGAGACTAAACATGCAAATAAGTTTTATAAGTACAAAGGGCAATTTCGACAAGACCAAGTAAATGACTTTTTAAAAAATTTCTGCACAACAAACGATATTTACTAGAGCGGGTTCAGAGTCAACATGTTATGTAAAAGCTAGTTATGCAGTAGCCAGGATACTAGAAAAAAAAATCAGTCATATTCAGATGGTGAAATGGTTAAGGAATGTTTGGAGAGCGTCTTTGAAATTATGTGTCCAGAAAAGGATTTCTCAAAAATAAGTCTGTCTCATCAGACTATTACTAGGCATGTGAACAACACTGGAAAACATATAAGATAGTTCGAAAATTCGAGCATCCAAGTTTATATTTTATGCTCTAGCAGTGGATGAAAGCACAGATATGGCAGATACTGAACAACTGGCAATTTTTATCAGGGGTGTTGATGTCCATTTTAAACAGACAGAAGAATTAGCGGCACTGTATCCACTTAAGGACACTACTAAGTCATGAGATTTGTTAGAAGCAGATACATCGACATTGAATCGCTTTTCGTTACAACTTAACAACTTATCGGGCTTAACAACGGATGGTGCTCCAGCAATGGTTGGGAAACACGAAGGTTTAGTAAAATTGATTGAAAATGAGGCCTCCAAAGTCGGTAATACTTCTATGGTAAATTTTCATTACATTATTCATCAGGAGAATTTATGTTCGAAGGCCCTCAAAATGGACCGTGTCATGAAAGTGGTCGTCAAAACAGTGATCTTCATTAAGTCGAACGGGTTGAATCACCATCAGTTCCAAGTATTTCTAAAGTCTTTGGACTCAGATTATAATGACGTTACATTTTATGCAGAAGTAAGATGTAAGATGGCTGACCCGTGCCAAATTGTTGAAAAATTTTTTTGAAATTGAAAAATTGTTGAGTGTTTGATTTGCAACAAGAAATACAATCATTCTTTGCAAGCAAGTCAAAAAGCATCCCAGAGTTTGAAGTCGATATAACTAGCCACCTAAATGACGTTAATACTCGCCTACAAGGGAAGAATCAATTAATTAATAAGATGTATTTGTTTTTTACCTTAAACCAGGCAAGCGTTTGACCACGATCTCACCTACTGGGAGGTGACAATGTGGTCGAAGCTGTAGCATGCTTGCTTGCTTACTTTAATAACACCCCCCAAAAAAAAATTGGTACGTGGCCCAGCAGGAAATATTATTTCTGAAATTTTGCCCGCCTGCTGAAAAGGCTGGCCACTCCTGTCCTACATCATTATATGATGTGAGACTTGGAATACAAACATCCAGTTGAGGAAAGAGAGAGTGTCGCTGGAATGTGAATATACAGAAAAGTGGGCAAATGAAGACATTCTCAACAAACAAGAATTACAAGTAAATTACTAAGTGAGATGAAGATTTAATAAATAAATATTCTGGGCACATAAACAAACACAATACCCTGGTGAAACTATACTAGATTTTAAGATGGCTGGCAAAAGTGTAAAAGAAGGGCAGTAGTTTAAACAGAATAGTATCAAAAGATAGACTGAAAAAAAAAAGAATTCAAAACTGAAACAAAACAGGAAGAATTCAAAACTGAAACAAAAAAGGATATGAGACTGCATCACGGTTTTGTGTGTGTTTGTGTGTGTGTGTGTGTGTGTGTGTGTGTGAGAGAGAGAGAGAGAGAGAGAGAGAGAGAGAGAGAGAGAGAGAGAGAGAGAGAGAGAGAGAGAGAGAGAGAGAGAGAGAGAGAGAGAGAGAGAGAGAGAGAGAGAGAGAGAGAGAGAGAGAGAGAGAGAGAGAGAGAGAGAGAGAGAGAGAGAGAGAGAGAGAGAGAGAGAGAGAGAGAGAGAGAGAGAGAGAGAGAGAGAGAGAGAGAGAGAGAGAGAGAGAGAGAGAGAGAGAGAGAGAGAGAGAGAGAGAGAGAGAAGAGAGAGAGAGAGAGAGAGATCCGACAACATGCCTGGTGGGTTACAGTGTTACTATTTTTTGCTTCCCTAATGAACCCTTGTAATGCAGGTCTACTTTGTGTTCACTAATAGCTGTGATACATTTTAAATGCACTTAACTTGTAAACACCTGGCAAAACCCCAAAACAGCAATATTAAATTTAAAAAAACAAAACAAAGTACAGCCATAAGAATGACACTGACAACTAAAAGTAGACAACACAACATCATTAGGATAGCAACTACAACAAGGATAAAATCGAGTAAACGTGCTCATATATGATTTATATCACATTTTCATCACTCCAAGTGCAAAATCCTAGCAATCTGATATTGTAAATGTGTACTTACAAGTGGATTCATTTGTCCTGGCCTAATTTGCTGATTTCCCAGTGAGGACTGTTCCAGATCTGTTGCAGGTCTTAAAAGTGATGGGATAGGTTCGCCATGTTTATTCAGTACTGACGGACGAACAGCTCTAACAAATCTCATACCAGCTTCAGGCTGTCCCATGAAAGGTCTGGGTCCTGCCATGCCTGGACCTGCCATTCGACCTCCTTGTTGTCTCATCTGTGGTGGTGGTTGTCTTAATTGTGCATGATTCGGCATCCTCTGATTAAAAGAACCCTGAGGTCTTAGATGATTTGGTGGTGGCCCACGCATTTGCTGATGCCCATGTGGAGGACTTAGTAAATTCTGAGGCTGTGAGTTGCCTGGATAAGGTCCCCTCTGATTGGGGGGTCCTGGGAATCTATCCTGCATATGAGGAAATGGTCCTCTTTGAGGTCCACCCATCAACATATTTAAATGCCCACCCGCAAATGAAGCTCTTTGTGATCCAGGTCGCAAAGGAAAAGGCTGTCTGTTGTTTTGTGGGCCTGAAAATGGCCTTTGTTGATTCATAAGTCCCAAAGGGAAGGGACCTCGTGGATTTAACAAACCACCTGGGAATGGACCTCTATTTGACTGGCCACCTGGAAAAGGAAATGGCATTTGAGCATTCTGATTGGCCATACCCCTAGGAAATGGGGCCATCCTTGAGCCTTGTGGAGTTTTAACATTCTGCTGAGGGCGATTATTAGACTTATTGCCTAGACGGCTGTGTGCGCTAGTGCGGCCTTGATTTTTGCCTTTACCTTTGCTCTTTTGAGTTTTATCAGACATGAACTGTTCAATCTGCGCTGCTTGTTCTTCATTAATTTCTGAGGAATGTTGTTAAAAAGTCATATTAAACACTGATTTGTACATCAGTAAACAAAATAAGTAACCTCGTACAAAATCTCAGACAGTTGAATTGTAAGGAACAATGCAGCAAAATAGACATAAGAAAGCATGTAAGTATCTAAACAGTAAAATTCTCAATCCCACATAACACCCTAGCTACAAAATCTAACCAACCATGAACAAGTCTAAAGATATGAAAACAAGAAAAACTCAGCCAACCAAGGAGAAAGTAGTATCTTTTCCAAGAAGTATGAAACAATGCAGAGAAAGAAGTCTTGATTGCCAATTTACATCTTTTCACCTAAGGGTGTCTCCAGAATTGGCACCTGGAATGTTAGAACTGCGTAAGAACTGCGTAAAAATTCGATTTTGGGATTATTTGAAATAAAATGGAACAAAAGCATGCAAAAAGCTTCTAAACACAGGTGAAACAATTTATTTCTCAGGAACTCTATAGGTAGGCCGGCTCTGTGGCAAAGGGGTTACGGACAAAGTTCGTAATCTTGCATACTCACATTCGAAACACAGCTGGTTGGCAGCAGATCAGTTGTGTTGTTTTTTTTACAAAATGGTATGGATGCCGGTCGGTATTAACCCTTTACAAGGCGTAGCGTCCTTTACCGGCCGGTCTCTAAATACAAGCGTAACGGCCGATACTATTATGCATTGTAAAAACGCGATCTCTCGGCTTTCCGACACTTCCGTCGGCTACTTTCACTTTCCCCATAGCTTGACAACGTGGCCGCCATTTGTAAACGCGCTACAATGACTTTGAACGGACTTTTACGGACTTGTTTTGATAGTTTTCGGGAGTTTTACGCTGTTTTTCAAAATGGATTTCGGCGATTCTTCAAGTGATAGCCGAGATTTCGCTCTGTTCAATTTAAATGACATTAAAGGGCACGAAGTTGATTATTAATCGGAGCTAGATATCAGTGCAAAGCGTTACTTTGCATTAGCAGTCGTGAGTCGGACTTTAAAGTAAGTGATTATGATTCTGAAAATGTGTTTGTAAATTGCCGTATAGATGACGGAAAATCACAAACAACATGCCGTATTTCGTAAATATTTGTGTTCATATATGGATTACCGGCAACAATCACGTGAGTAACATATTCTGCATGCTTTTCCCTTCATTGTGTTGTTTATTTAACTAAAATCGGTTGATTAACACCTTGTTTGTGATGTTTTTACTAACGCGACCCGAAATTTTTACAGAACCTGAAAAAATCTTGCCCGTTCAGGGCTACAAAACGGACAAGCGTCTGCCCTGTAAAGGGTTAAAGCAATGGCAAACTACTGAAAATAAACTTGCCAAGAGATCACAACAGCAAAAAATTCTGGTGTTGACTGCGATGGCCTGTAAAGGATATGCAACTAACTTTAACTATGGGTATACTTGTATGTGTGTCTCTCTTTCCCTATATATATATATATATATATATATATATATATATATATATATATATATATATATATATATATATATATATATATATATATATATATATAACACGATGTATGTATTTCCGTCCGTTCTTTAGGCGTTCGCAAACGGTCCATTCGATTGAGATGAAATTTTCTACACGTTTTCCTTTCATTCCTGTGCAACTTTCTGTCATAGTTTTTTAGTTTTTTTTCGGCTACTTACTTACTAAAATTTAATATTTCATTATAATTTCTATATAGCAAGGGGGCTTAACTCTAGAAAAGTTATTTCAAGGGGCATAACTTTTAATAACATTTCTATATACTTTATAGTCATATTGTTGCATCGTTTTCAAAGATTTATAAACTCTTTGTCTATAGCTATTTGCAGGCATATGAGTTATAATAAATAATGATATAATCTTTAAGGCATTTTCAAAGTTTCCATAAAAATAATGCATAAAGCATAACATTGTAACTCGTCTTTTTATGCTTAAAGAAGTTATCTACAGTCATGTAGGTGATTAAAAACAGTTTTCATTAAAAATAATGGATGGTGTGTGGAAGGACATTCTTTTAAGTTACTGTGTGAATTTAATGAGACGCTCCCCGCCAGGAGCTGGGCGAAGCCACGCCGGGTCAGATAGACAGACAGACAGATAGTCGGGAACGGGAGCTTATATGACTACTTATATGAATTAAATTAGATGCTCCCCACCAGGGACTGGGTGAAGCCGGGCCGTCTCAGACAGACAAGACAGATAGTCGGGAACGGGAGCTTATATGACTACGTATATGAATTAAATTAGATGCTCCCCATCAGGGACTGGGTGAAGCCGGGCCGGGTCAGACAGACAGACAGACAGTCAGGAACGGGAGCTTATATGACTTCTTATATGAATTAAATGAGATGCTCCCCACCAGGGACTGGGTGAAGCCGGGCAGGGTCAGCCAGACAGACAGACAGACAGACAGACAAACAAGCAGACAGACAGACAGATAGATAGATCCCCTCCAGGGAATGGGCGAAGCCGGGCCGGGATCAGCTAGTATATATATATATATAACATTCAGGAATTTAATATACAGCACCAAATAACCCTCCAGATATCTAGTCGAAGTGGAGATGGACATTAACTGTATAAAACCATCTAAACAACAATTTATAAAAGCTATCAAACTTCTGGAGGTGGGGAAAGCTGCTGGTCCAGATAGTATCCCAGCAGAAGCTGACTTTAGATTAAATTAAAAAGACAACAATAACTACCACCAGAAATGGAATTCAGAGCAGCCTGATCTGAACTTCACTGATGACATTGTCCTCCTATCCTACATACAAAACCAGGTGTAGATAAACTAAACACACTTGATGGGAGGTCACGACAACTGTGTTTTAAAATGCATATGGAAAAAAATGATGATGAGAATAAATCGAGCAAAATGATACCCATTGGTGAAACCTTATTTTGAGAGGTGGAATCACACACCTGTTTAGTTAGAAATGTAGATAAAGATGAGGGTACAAACAGATACAATAAGAATACAAAAGGCAAGAGGAATTTTCATAGCACTAGGAAATTTGTGGAAGTCAAAGGAAATTAACCTTAGTACCAACTTAGAATTATTAATTCTACCATTATATCAGTACTACTGTATGGATTAGAAATATGGAGAACAACTAAAACAATCACTAACTGCAAGCATTCTTTATTTGATGCCTGCGCAGAACAGGCTGAATAAAATGTTATGACAGAATCACCAATGTGGAATTCAAGGAGATAACTAAACAAAAACCAGTGAATCAAAGTTAGGAAAAAAAAGACATCAATGCTGGGTAGGACACATATTGAGAAAACCTGATAATAATTAACTAAGTTAAAAAAGACAGTGAAGTTTATACAAGAGACAACATTGCAGATATAGACAATAAATTTCAAGCAAACAAAAAAAATCAGTTTAACTATAATAATTTAACTATGTTAAAAAAGACAGTGAAGTTTATACAAGAGACAACATTGCAGATATAGACAATAAATTTCAAGCAAACAAAATAAAAAATAAGTTTAACTATAAAGTTCTTTGTCTATAACCCATAGGGTCAATACAATAGGAAGAGACCTAAAAACTCACGGAGAAGATGGAATTAGAGGCAGATAGATAATATGGGAGAAGATATGGAGGGAGCTGAAAAAACAGTAAAGGATACACAATAGCTTGGAGTGGTTTGGTTGAGGTTCTATGCCCTATGGGCAATAAAGGAGAAGAATAAGTAGAAGCAAAAGGAATGGAAGAAGAAGGAGAAAAAGAAGAAGTCAGTAGAAAGAAGAATGAGAGAACACATACATACCTAAAGTGTCAGGTATTGCCTCTCTTGTGTTTAGTGGAGTCAATGAAATAACACCAGTTCTCTCACTTGTAAACTTCCCACGATTATGACGAGAGTTTTCATTATCACTGTCGCTTTCACTTTCGTAATTTTGCTTCGGCTGCCCACATTGAAAAAAATGAGAGCCAAATTTAACATTATACTGACAATTTTTAAAGCAAATCATTTTTATTTTATCAAACTATTTGTACATAATTCTGCATCACTGTTGGTGTCTGCCAGAAGTATTTTGCTGACAGTTGAGAAAATAAGAAAGGCAGGTGCCCAGGCAGTTAACATGTAAAATGTAAAGATCTCTTTTAAATGCCTAAGCTTCTGGCCTAGAGAAACAACAATGGAAGATACACTTTATGGACCACTGGGTGAACTAAAAAAGACAGCAAAGATTATACATGAGACAATGTTCATTGCAGACATGGATGAAAAATCATAAGCGAACGGACGAAGAAGAATAAGAAATGTCTAAGGCACATTGAGCATATGGAGCTAGACCCATATTTCTGTATACCAACGCCACACATGTGATGATGTGGTCGGTATCATGCTGTCCCCCACGACACTTCCTCGTACCAATTTTGGGTTGTGTCGACCTGGGAGCCCAAGTCAATTCTTAACATTTAAAACCACCATGGTGCAGAATCAACTGCAGACCGCTGGTACAGCAGGTTAGCATCTAGCTGCTACACTACCACCGCTACCTTTACAGGTAGTTAACATAAAGGTTTTATTTTATTGTATCTTAGAAGAAAATTACATGACATTTGCATGACGTTGCAATCAATCCCAACCTCTATTGGCTGGTTGTGATATACTCAGCAATTTTGTGTTCAGTTGTTCGCCATTGCTTTCTGAAACGGCAATAACATTTACGATCAAGTGACCATTACATAAACTAACACTACACTGAGATTCTATGAATAAGAACCAATGTCTATAGATTTAAGAGAATAGTATCCTAATCACTCAACTCCCTACTCCACAAGTAAGGTGTTGGAAGAGATCAGAGGCTACAGCATCCGCCTTTGTCTTAAGCAAACCAGGTTAATTTCAAAACAGTGGCCTGGGTCAGTCCCCAACAGAGGCAGAATTATTTTGCTTGAGCAGTAAGGCTCTGAGGTCAAACCAGTTGTTTTTTTTTAAAATAGATACCAGAACATTTTTCAGAATTGGGAATGAAAGATGACAAGGAAGGAATTTGACCACACCACCTCATAGTCATGGCCTAGAATATGTGAAGGCGTCAACCCAATGGCTGTGGGACTATCTTTACTTTACAGAATGAAAAACTGGAGAAGGAAGAAACCCAACACAGACCACCAACTTTATCAGATCGATAAACATAGCTATCTGACAGTGAATGAAGAAGCAAAATCACTGTAATAAAAAATCATTGGTTAAAACCAAAAACAGCGAGTAGATGAAAATTTAAGTGTTGAAAAGTTAACACTGAATATTTGATCATTAATTTCTTCATACATGTTTATTTTTTACTGATGAATTCACAAAGTAGTACAGTCACAACTTAAATACAATTTAAAAAGAAGTAAATAGTTTACCTCTTCTGATTCAAGATTGCCATCCTGGTCTATATTGTGTGAGTCATCATACTCCAGATGCACCTTAAAACAATGAAATATAAAGACTAAAAGAATGAAACCATTAGAAACCTCATTTGCACCTCTGCTCAAAACTTACTTTTCTCTATCCCTCCACAACCTGAACTTCCTGTTTAGAATGGATTTGGCCGATGTGTGGTGATAACAATAATCAATTAACTAATTAATACATTCTATTCTCACAAATGACATTAATGTTTACCTTTGCTCACAATACTGTGTGATAATAACATTAATTAAATTATGATATATTACATATTATTTTGGGCAATGAATGACTGAAAGATTTCATTAGTCAATTAATCAATCATGATGAGTTTCTAAAGTCAACAGCAACAACAAATTACTATTATAGAGTTTTTAAATATTTTTAAGCAATCTATATTACAATTAGCCGGCGCCGTGGCGAAAGAGTTATGGACACAGTTAGTAATCCTGCATACCCACATTGGAAACACAGCTGTGGGCAATTTAGCAGCAGGCCACCTTGCATTGGTTTTTTATGAAATGGCTTGGGCGCCAGTTGTTCAGAAAGCAATGGCAAACTACTGAACATAAACTTACCAAGAGATCACAACAGCAAAAAGTGCTGCTGTTGACTGCGACATCCTGTAAAGGATATGCAACTAACTTTTTTTTTAAATATTACAGTTAACTATTTTAGCAACCATGAAAAAGTCTCATGTTCATGTTTGAACAAGACATACCAGAGTTATCTATTTATTTTTTTTATCTATTTATCTGGGTTTCAGGACCCACTGCAGGTTTGCTGCATTAACTTTCTAAGAATGGCACGGGGCAACCCAGCAGCTTTGTCACAACCTCTGAAACTTCCAGATTATGTTTAGGTAGTGAATACATATCTTACCAAAGTTTGAATATTTAATTCTAATATCAAATCATCATGATCAAGTGCAATGACAAACAATTACTAATAAATTACAAACATTCATTAATAGGTCCCTGCAGACAATAGTAAAAGAACTATTTTACATGCCTAAAGGTACTGGGCATATGGTGCTAGACACATATTTGTATAGGTCAGCTGACACTCCAGGAGTGATGTGGTCAATATCATGTCAGCTCCCTTTACATCCCAAGACACTACTTGGTACCTACCCAATTTAGGCCATGTTGACTGACAGCCCAGGTCAATTTTAAACACCTGCCTTGATGTGAATTCAAACTTCATGACCCCCAGGCAGCAGGCAATTGTCTAGCCACTATGCTACCATGCCTGCACAGAATATGGGGATTAAATGTTATGACAGAATCACCAGTGCAGAGCTCATGAAGAGAACTAAACAAATCCCAGTGAACCACAAAGTGGCGAAACAAAGATGGTGCTGAATAGAATAAACACTGAGAAAATTTGTTAATAGCATAACTAGAAAGGCCTGTCTCTGGAACCCACAAGGCTTAAGAAATAAAGGGAGACCTAAAAAAACACAATGGGAAGAGAATAGGGTGAATAATATGGGAAAAACAGATGGAACTGCAGGAGATAGCAAATGATAGGAGGGGTTGGGGTAGGTTAGCTGAGAGCCTTTGCTCCACTGGGGAATAAAAGACAGAAGAAGGAATGTCTTACCTGCTCATCATGTTTCATGAGCTGTTCATACTCTAAATCAACATCAGACACATCCTCATGAAGACGTCTCACCTGCTCATCATGTTTCATGAGCTGTTCATTCTCTAAATCAACACCAGACACATCCTCATGAAGACGTCTCACCTGCTCATCATGTTTCATGAGCTGTTCATACTCTAAATCAACACCAGACACATCCTCATGAAGACGTCTTACCTGCTCATCATGTTTCATGAGCTGTTCATACTCTAAATCAACACCAGACACATCCTTATGAAGACGTCTTACCTGCTCATCATGTTTCATGAGCTGTTCATTCTCTACATCAACACCAGACACATCCTCATGAAGACGTCTTACCTGCTCATCATGTTTCATGAGCTGTCAATACTCTAAATCAACACCAGACACATCCTCATGAAGACGTCTTACCTGCTCATCATGTTTCATGAGCTGTTCATACTCTAAATCAACACCAGGCACATTCTCATGAAGACGTCTTACCTGCTCATCATGTTTCATGAGCTGTTCGTACTCTAAATCAACACCAGACACATCCTCATGAAGACGTCTTACCTGCTCATCATGTTTCATGAGCTGTTCATACTCTAAATCAACACCAGACACATTCTCATGAAGACGTCTTACCTGCTCATCATGTTTCATGAGCTGTTCAGTACTCTAAATCAACATCAGACACATCCTCATGAAGACATCTTACCTGCTCATCATGTTCCACGGGCTGTTCATACTCTAACTCAACACCAGACACATCCTCATGGCTTTCATGAACTGCATCACCAATGTAGTCTCCACTGGCTGAGACATCTCCAAATTCAGCACCATTCTCATCACCGTATGTTGTCTCATCAGCCATGTAGCCAATTTCTCTACTATCAGATGAGCGCATTCTAGTATTGAATAAGAACACAGACATATTGTTGTTAAAGATCTCATACAGTAACAAAGTAACATTCTTGTCACTACCCTATTTTCATTTTTTTAAACTGCATGTCCTTTACAGGAAGCTGCAATCAACCCCAGGTTGATCTTCAGGCAACTGTACATTAACCCTTTACAAGGCATAGCGTCCGATTCCGGCCGATGTCATAAAACGCTCATAGCGTCCGATCCCGGCCGATACTATTATGCATTGTAAAATCGCGATCTCTCGGCTTTCCGACACTTCCGACGACGACTTTCGCTTTCGCCGACAGCTTGACAACGTGGCCGCCATTTGTAAACGCGATAGTATGAATGTGAACGGACTTTTAAGGACAATTTTTGATAGTTTTCGGGATTTTTACGCTGTTTTTCAAAATGGATTTCGGCGATTCTTCAAGTGATAGCCGAGATTTCGCTAGGTTCATTTTAAATGACATTAAAGGGCACGAAGTTGACTATTAATCGGAGCTAGATATCAGTGCAAAGCGTTACTTTGCATTAGCAGTCTGAGTCGGACTTTAAAGAAAGTGATTATGATTCTGAAAATGTGTTTGTAAATTGCCGTATAGATGACGGAAAATCACAAGCAACATGCTGTATTTCGTAAATATTTGTGTTCATATATGGATTACCGACAACAATCACGTGAGTAACATATTCTACATGCTTTTCCCTTCCTTGTGTTGTTTATTTAACTAAAATCGGTTGACTAACACCTTATTTGTGATGTTTTTACTAACGCGACCCAAAATTTTACCGAACCTGAAAAAATCTTGCCCGTTCAGGGCTAGAAAATGGACAAGCATCTGCCCTGTAAAGGGTTAAGTAGCTTGCTATTGCTTATTCCGGTGTAGGGATTGAACCCCTAACCTCGCCATCAGCGCACTAAAAGTTTTTAAATATATTCATTACATCCATAAAATTAATTGCTTGATATAAATATTTATGCAATCTGCAAATACTTAGTAAACAACACAGAAATAATAATTAAACCAAGACTACTGAGTTACTCATGTCAGCGTATCACCCTTATTTATCTTTTGCTCAAACATCAATCACAGAAAAACATAGCTGTTTTTAGAACTGATGGTCGTATTAAATACAGTTTTAAAAAGACCAAAATAAGACTCATTATTGCTATTGCCTAGTCTTGCATAGAAAATAAAAATGGAGTGAGATGGTACTGACATGTTGTAAACATGAGTACATATTCTAATTACAACTCATGATTAAACAATACAACGCATGCATACAGACTGTCAGTAGGAACTGTCTATCACTACTTTTTTTGTTTGTCTTAGGCATAATTGCATTGTAACATCTTAATCTTATAGCCACACTTTTCAAAAGACACTGATTTATGAGGCAAAATAACTAATAAATAATGACCAAAATTCGCAGCAGAAGAATACAATTCACAGAAATGACTGGCCTCACCCATGGACTGTGAAGTCTACATGACGATCATCGCTAGAACTAATGACACCTGCAGAGCTGCCTTCACCACCTCGGTGATATAATCCTGCTGAATATTCATCTCCTCCGACGTGGTAACCAGACCCGTCGTCCTCCTGGCCCCCAACGTTAAGTTCATCTTCTAAATCTGCTGTGTCGGTCTCTTCAAACACAAATGCCTGCTCACTGCCCGCAGCATTCTGCTCCTGGTCATGATCATACAAAAGATGGTGTAGAGATCCAACACTTGTAAAATAAGCATCCGATCTCTACACGGTCCTGTTTTTAACATGTTGTTTAATCACAAATAAAAACTAACAAAATTAAACGCAGCAAATTAAACCACTGGTAGCAAAGTTCAGAGGTTATGGCATCCGCCTCTGGCAAACCAGTTTTGTTTCACAGTGTTGACTGTTTGGACTTTCGTAAAACAAGAAAAAGAATGGTAAACTCTCATGAGATCTTGGGATCATAGATTAGACATCTAGTCTTCTTGAGCAAAGGCAAAAAAGGTCATATGTGCATGCTGTCCACACTAAAAATCCCTCTACAGCTGAAAATCAAACAGAGCAGACCGAATAGGCCGCTGTCCAAGCAAAGTTTCCAAATTAGAAAAGCTACCTACAAAAAAATGTATAGCAAGTGTCATTTTGCTATACACACATCTGGATCCTAGCAGGTGCTATGGTGTTTGTGCACTGTGATGGAATTCTCCTTGTGTGATCTATGGGAAGAGACTTGAGCTTGCAATGAAAGTGACCCTTTAAAAACCAAATCAATGAAACCACCAAGATATTAAAAACATTATTTAAATGCACTTAAGTCTGTGTGGTGGAGTGGATAGCCAAGCAGAATGCTTGGGTTATACTTGTAGACACACGTTCTCAATGTGGCTATGCCACAAGTTTTTTTTAATAAACTCAACTAAAGATACAATAAAATCAACTAAAGATACAATAAAATAATTAGGATACTGTTGCAAGCAATGGCAAATGGTTTTTATACCATGACATTCTCCAACCAGATGAAATCAATAAACAAATGATGTCACAAGTTTTACAAAACCAATGTATGCCTCCAATTAGTTTTATATATTACAACACATCCATGCTAAATACTTAAGAAATTTAAAAAGCAGTTAAAACACCTGCAACCTATAAATCCAGTGATTCAGTGGTTCTTGAGCGTTTGTAAAATGGTAAATGGTGTGTGAACCCTGACAGTATAGCCCACGTGAACAAAAGCCCATTGGAGTGCTCATTATTCCTAAGTCAAGTATGTTCTAGAACTGCTATCCCAGAAATTATTACCATCAATAAAATATTGAATAATCAAGAGTTTTGCTCTTGTTTGTTTACTCAATGCATAACATACAATAGCATTATATGACGGCAAAGAATGCTAGAACTTTCAAATTAGTAGTAGAAAGATTATGAAAATATTTTATTACAAGGTTGATAGCCAAATTCAGCAATCTTTTCGATGAGGTTTTCAAAGTTTTCTCAAGATACCTTTTGTATGTGATGTCCTTTTGCCTTTTCATTGTTGTGTTGGGCTCAAGAACATGTGTGTCTGTGTGTATATAGACACACACAAAAGACACTAAAACATTCAATTTTTAACATAAAAACAAAAGTAATGTTCAAAGTCACTAAAACATTCAATTTTTAACATAAAAACAAAAGTAATGTTCAAAGTCCACTACATACATTCTACAGGCTTCTCCACTATGTTTTTAAATATGTATGAATATAATTTCTCTGTAGGGGTCACATTGACAAAACAATTTATAAGTTGCAATGACAAAAGCATGAGCGTAGTCAGATGAGGGTTTGCCATTCAATACGGGAGAAAAAGACTGGCCTTCTATTTTTCGGTGCACTCAGGCCTACAAAATGTGTTGGTCCTAACACTTCACAGACTGGGCTGAACCGTTCAAGAATCCAGTGGTGCCCACTCTATGACCACGAGCAGCATGACGATGGAGGTGATGGCAGTTACACAGGCTTTCATATGGCTGGAATCACAACATTATACCAACGTGTGTGTACTAAGTGACTCAATGAGCATGATTCAGAAGTCGAAGCTGGATCTGTACGTAGACAGTGGACTGAGTCGCTGCGGAAGTCTGTTGTCCGTAAAGTCACCTTCATCTTCGTCCCGGGACATGCGGGAATCGAGGGAAATGAACGAGCTGATAAACTAGCTGGCTCTGCACCCTCTGTAGATGGCCAGCCCATGGATCGTGCCGATGTTATTAACGCCCTCAAAGATATGGCAAGAACAGAGGACTTTGACGTCAGTGAATCCACATCGCTGTCCAGGTTGAAAGACTTGGGAGTAAGAATCGGCACAGCCAGACGCGAGAGGTACATCGGGAAAACGAGGTGCCTCGTCAACCAACACAGAACTGGCACTATTAGCCACCGGACGCTGATGCATATGCTGGGGGGAGGATCTGAGCACCTATAGACCTGTCCGGAGTGCAATGAAGATACCCCAACTGATAACTGATAACTTCACAGACCCCTAGCAGCCTCCTGCTTCAGGACTTGTTTTTTTTATAATGTCCTTCCCGATATGAATGATCACCTCTTGAATATATTCATATTTCTTGTTTACATTTACTGAAACGAAATATCTGATGCTTTTTGTTCTACACTGAAGTAATCTTTTGAAGCTTTTTTTCCCGTGTCTAGCCAATCCCGAAGCACTCTTCTCCCCGATGCTAATACATCTAGCATCTATTACTCTATATCCTTGATACATCTGGGCAAATCTAGCCAGTTAGGCTTTAATCACCAACTAGGCATGTTTTAGTTGTAGTTTGAAGTTTGGTACACAGATGGCACTAAATTGACATATTACTGAACACGCATCCTCGAAACAAAATGAACAATAGATGATCAATAACTCAGGCACTTGCAGTTTACCAGAAACAATGCAACATCTTTGAGCAAATGACGGCAGCCAAATAATCCCCCATATCTCAAAACATGTTTCTAAAATTTTGCTCTTTCATTTTGGGTTTCCTGGTTACACTGCACCCATTTCAAAATATTTTGGCTTATTTTTTTATCAACCTTCAAACTCTAAATTGCCTTTATCAAGTTTCACCAATTTTAAGGTCCGCAACGACCCGTTATTAACTAAATAGAAATTAATCAATGATGAGTCCAACAGTGGATTCACCACAGAGACTGAAGAACTCATGAATCAAATTGTGGATTTATGAGCCAGTTACTAAGGGCACTAAGACATATATAGATAATCAAATTTAACACTCTATCTTTTTCTATCACTCCTCTTAAGCAAATTCTGTGGTTAAAATCTTAAACAATCACAAACATACCTGCTGACTAATTGCATTCTTAGATCTTTGTCTGGTAGGAGAAAAAAAAATAAACACATAAAATGAATGGCCATGATTTTCCATAAAAGAATCTATTACCCTTCACAACAGACCCAAAGAAATTATTTTTAGTATACAACTTACAAACAACTGTATCTGCCATTTTAATAAACTTCATTTCTTCTACGTCTTCTTTCTGTTGCTTGAAATTTTTTGTCTATATCTACAATATTATCTCTTATATAAACTTCACTTCAAGCCTTAAACAGGGCTCAGCATATAAATGAGAACAAGGAAAGACTAAGACTGATTTAACAATTTATATGCCAAACGAGGTAATAAATGTCAAGCGGAGTATATGAGCAATTACACATGACAACTGTCAATACTGTCTGATAGACAGGAAACTTTTAGGGTTTTAAATAAAGCCCCTAATCTTAATTTTTTTAATGAGCTATGCCACTTTAAAAGAGATTTGCTGCAAATAGTGTAATCCTATAACTGTCTTAACAGCTGATGACCGTTCATTACGTTTCTTACATGGGGCTGAGACGATTAAAACAGCATTTACTAAAATCATATATACAACTGCTAATCAAATTGTTTCTGTTAACAAATGATTGACAACCATGAAAAACTCAATTTGTCTTTCTGTCAGTAATCAGGCATGGTGTAAACATCTGGTTTTGTCACTAGTATTGTGTTCGATCAGAATCTGAAATTATGCTCAATTCCTTAACAGCCAAGGCCTTAGGAACAATCTATCATTCTTCTTTAACATTATATATGAAAGGAGACTGATAGGAAGGGGCAGTATATCAGACAGGCCTATGAGCCAAATTCCTAACCCTCTTAAATTAATGCATGTTTGTTTGTTCCTCTTCTGCCTCATACCTCCCAATGGATCACAGGCTCTCAACTAGCTCATGTGTGACCCTCCTATCCTTTGCTGTCTCCTTCCATGTCCTCTCTATAATTGTGATCTCTGTCTCTAATTCTTTTCCATGACTTTTTTTTAAAAAGTATTCCACTATTTATTTTACCTTGTGGATTCCAGAGAAGGAACTCCTGTTATACTATTGCATGAAATACAAAGACTATGAGATTAAACCAGCCAATAACAACCCAATCTCTCTTGATAAAACCACCTTTACGAGGCAGAATCATACACCTATTTAGGTAGCAATGTAGACTAAACTGGGGAAACAGAGATATTAAAACAAGAATAGAAAAGTCAAAAATAACTTCCATAGCACTAGGACATTTGTGACATCAAAGGAAATTTGTGACGTCAAAAGAAATTAAACTCTGAACTAAACTTAGAATATTTAACTCCAATGTGAAATCAGTACCACTAAATGGATAAGAAACATGGAAAACAAATAAAATAAAAATATACATTAATTAATACCTGTGCAAAATAGTTGTACTAAAATGGTATGATAGAATCGCCAATGTAGCACTCTTGGCTAGAACTAAAATTCCAGTGAATCAAGAGAAGAAAAAAACAACGGCACTAGAAAGAACACACTGAAAATCTGAGGATAGGATAATAGTGGCAGACCTAAAAACAAATGGAGAAGAGAATTAACGACAGAGATGAATATGGAGAAAACATGGACTGAGCTGCAGGAGATAGCAAAATGTAGTACATCTTGGTTAAGTTGGTTGAGGACCTATGGGTAAAGAACAAAGAAAGAAGAAGAAGGAGGAGAAGAAGAAGAAAAGAAGAAGGTGCATCAGACGGGGAAGCAATGGTAGCACAGTAGCTTGCATGCTTGCCTGCTGACCCTGTGGTTGTGTTCTAATCCCTATCCAGGCCAATATTTTTATGACCTAGGGAGACACACATATTTTTTTACTGACCTAGTGTGCAGGTCACCCCAACCTAAAATGGGCACCAGGCAATGCTTCGGGAAATTAAGGTGGCTGACATAAAACTGACCACATCACTAACTCAGTGAGTGCACAGCTGGGTGTGATGCATACCCCTCGAAAAAGGAACGATGAAGTTGGTTATAAAAGATGTGACAAACCATACACTTGATCAAACTGGTAGGAAGCTGGGAATTTTTATGATTTTATATATAGTTTTTCAAAAAACAAAATGAGAATTCACAATGGCAAAGTTTTTTTCCCCCCTGATTAACCAACAAAAATCACATTTATTTCTTTTTTAAGAAAGAAATGACACTTAGATAATGGTGCATATACATTAAGAATAAATTAGAAAATAAGCAAACAACATGCCTGGTAGTGAGTGGCCAGAGAGAATCATTGTTAAATGATATGGTGGTAGTTTTTGTGCCTGTCTCATCAACACCCAGCAGGGCATCTTCATCCAACTCGCCATCATCTCCAAGAAGATCCAGCTGATCAGCAGGAAGTGCAAAGACAATAGATATTAAATCACAGTGTATTGTCTCATGGAGTAAGTGTGTAACAAACATTTGTAAAGCTCACTGAGATGCAAAGCTTCTGTTGATGATACTATAAGTACTTCAATAGACTAAGTGCATCAATGTGTTCATTAAAATCTTAAATGAAACATGATATCCAGCAATATACACACCTATAGCATAAACAATTGTGTATACAAGGTTTGTTTTTGTTTGCATATCCTTTACAGGACATCGCTGTCAACATCAGCATCTTTCAGCTGATTGTTGATTTCTTGGCAAGATTATGCTCAGTAGTTTGCCATTGCTTTCTGAGCGACTGGCTCACATACCCCGTAAGTTATCGATGCAGATAGAACCACCACTAATTCTCGCGCACATCACGTTACTCATGACAGTATGCAGGGATTACGGAGAAAGTCACTAACTCCTGGGCCAGGGAGACCAGAGTATGCAAGTGACATAAATGAAATACATGAGTGCAGGTCTACATGGCCAAATTGATAAGAACGTGTGTTCTTAAACATCCGGTGTGCTGATGCCGAGGTAAGCGGTTCAACCCCTACACCGGACAGCTGGACTAAAATGTTGACCTGTCGTCCTTGACTTGGGGACGTTAATTATAAGTACCTCTGAAGTCGGAGTGGGTTCACCTGAAGGCAAGGGACACTGTTCATAGGGAAAGCTAACCCACGCAAAATTCAGTCCATTCACTACTGAAAATAGTATGTATGGACTACGTTTGAGTTAAAAGCTGAGCGAGCGCAAAAATAAAAAAAACATGAGCTATTTAGTTATGAATGCACAATGTCTTCTATTGTTTATCCACCATTGGAGTTTAAGCCTTCAACCAGCTCACACTAAGCCATCCTACCTTTGCTATCTCCTGCGTTCTCCTATTTGTCTCCAATTCTCTTCTCCTTATGTTTATAGGTCCTTTCTTGTATTTTCCTTATGTGTTCTAGAGAAAGGATTTTCTAGTTATAATATACCAGGTTTTCTCATAGTGTGATCTATCCAGCGACAGCATATTTTCCTCACCTTAATTCATTAAAATCTGTTTAGCCTCACTCCATAAAATTCACAGTGGCGTGTCATACAATTTAAGTCCTTTTCTGCACAGCATTTGTGTGTTTCCCAAAGGGGAAGCAAAGAATAGTAACACTAGATCTTCTGTGAATGTAATAAAAGGCAGCTAAAGAGGGTTGGTCTGAGAAAGGCTATCTCATACTGTAGGGAAAAAATCTGCCAATATCCAACTAACCAAGTCTCAAGGGCAAAAGAAGAAGGAAGAAGAATTTTGTACAGGCACCAGTTAATGAATTGTAGTTTATTAGTAACTTTTGTAGTCATCCTCCATGTTTCTGATCCATATAGCAGTACTGATTTCACATTACAGTTGAATAATCTAATTCTTCTTCTTCTTATGCGTTCATCCGGAGTTTCTTTTTTCCAGACGTGATTGCGTTGTGCCTGTTTACAGCAGAGCTGCATTCTTGCGCCCTTAGGCCGACACATCCGACTTCTGCTGGCATTTGTTGACCGGGTTAACCTTCCCAGGGGTTTCTTAGGACATTTGACTCGCACTGTTGTAATGTTATCCCCCTCCCAGCTGGTCATATAGAACAGCCACAGACATCCTGGTCAGCCCTCAAGGGAAGGCAGGGGCAGACCATGGGCATTCCCCGCCATCCAAGGAGGCTTTCATACTTACGGAGCCGACACACAGCGCTCTGGTACTGGGCTCACCCAATGAATCGGCATGTCTTGCACATGGCTGCTTAGCCTCACTTCTGTATATTGGGCCTTCCGTTCACCATAGGCTGTTCTTCCGGAAACCAGAAGAATGCAGTCTGCAGATGACATCCACACAGTGAGCTTTCGATTCAGACTTTCCACTAATGGATTTGCTATCCAAGCAATATTCCATTTCGTGCCACTAGGACACTTTTTCCACCTTTTATGAAGCCCACACAGTGAGCTTTCGATTCGGACTTTCCATGTAATGGATTTGCTATCTAAGCAATATTCCATTTCATGCCTCTGGGACGCTTTTGTAACCGACTAATCTAATTCAAATGTGTATGGATCACAAACTGGAAGAATGACTAAAACAGTTACTAATAAACTACACACATTTATTAACTGTTGCCTGCACAAAATAGACTGACTAAAATAGTATGAAAAAGTCAATCATGTCAAGTGTATAGTAAAAACTAAGCAAATTCTAGCACATCAAGAACTAAGGAAAAGATACTGGAGCTAGAAAGGACACATGTTCAGAAAACCTGTTAATAGAACTGGAAAGTTGTTTCTCTGGAACCCACCAAGTAAAATAAATAGTGGGAGACCTAAAATACATGGTAAAGAAAATCAGAGTTAGGGATGATACATATGGGGAGGACATGCAGGCAGCTGTAAGAAGTTACAAAAGATAGGACAGCCTGACTTCAGTTGGTTGAAGGCCTGTGCTCCAGTGGCGAATAATGAGCAAAAGAAGAAGAATAACAGTCATAAATCTTAAAAAGTTAAAAAACATAACACCTTCCACTAAATATAAAACCTGGAGAATTTTACCTCTGATGCTTTTGGAAAGGCTGTAATTGCACTTCCAGATGTGTCATTCAGAAGCTCCTCATCACTGGCAAATAGAAAGCAATGGGGCATTAGGTAAATGTGCATGGGCATTATTTTCTAAACACAAAATTATCTAGAACTGAAACTACTAGAATGTTTCTCTAAGAGTACACAATGTATCCCTTTTAATTATTATAAGCATGCTGAATATAATCTAGCCATGAATTATAACTGTCTCATAACCAAGGCATTTATTACAGTTGCGACACGATGCTCAATGTAGTTGAACTCTCAAATAACTCACTGCTGAAGGCTGTAAACTAATTTTTCAAGCATTATTAAGATTACAAAATAATATGAATTCTACGTTAATTGATAAGATTTTCGAATTACAGTATTCACGGATCAATATCAGACCTAATTATTTGAAAACAACCTGCATCTGTTACATGTGTGCTAAGGCCCATTCACATTGTACAAGCAGATACAATTAATGGAAGGAAAACAGAAAGAACAGCGGGAAAAATGTCCACTACCAGTATTTCATTATATAGCATGAAAGGTTACATTTTGTTGAACAGCGCCCACATCAGTTGGCAAAGCACTTGATGAAAATGATGTACACAGCAGGAAAGCAAATTATTGCATGCAAGAAACGCACTACTTGTATTAATGCTAAAAAAAAATTATTATTTACTGTTTATTTGATGAACTCTTCAAAACAATCAGTTTAACACCACGACTGACTTTATGTTTAATAAGAACATGAAGAACATCACCTATAACACTGAACATCTCATAATATCACAAATGTAAAATAGGAACATACATACATACAAGATGGGTTTTTTCCCCGCATATTCTTTACAGGACATCGCTGTCAACATCAGCATCTTTCAACAGATTGTTGATTTCTTGGCAAGATTAAGCTCAGTAGTTTGCCATAGCTTTCTGAGCGACCGGCTCACATACCCAGTAAGTTACCAACGCAGTGAGAACTGCTACCGATTCTCATGCACATCACGCTACTCGCGAGAGTATACAGGATTACGGAGAAAGACGTTAACTCCTAGGCCAGGGAGACCGGCCACAAGATGGATAGGATCTGCTATATGTGTAGACTAATTACTTTGCTGCCACAGAGGTGACCCATTACACCAATGAAAAAGAAAGCTATTCACTTTATGAGATTGGTGACCAGGACTCCACACATATGCGGTCAATACTGTGCTACTAGTTGAACCGAGAAGAACAATCAATGCGTTTTGCACTTTCAATGGTGTGGAGGTAATTAAAATACCATCTTAATAATTGTGACGTTCATGATTCCTCTAACGACATATTTCTAAAAAGAACAGCCTGTGACTTATCCAAATCTTCCTCTACCATCTTCTTACGGTGAAGGCCTAGAGAATCAACAATGGAACATAAACTTTATGGACCACTGATTAAACTAACAAAGACAGATGTTTATACAAGAGACAACACTGCAGATATTGACAGTCAATTTCAGGCAAACAAAAGAAAAAAGTACTACTATGCTCCATCAACTGTGACAAGCAGAAGTGACAGATGACAGGTGACTTGAAAGTTATTGCCATCTGGATTGAAACAGGGCCGATTTTATGCATCTTTGTGATAAATTTCCAAGACCTGGTCAGACTAAAATCAAAGGAAGTGTATTTGCACACAGACAAGGATGGCAGGGAATGTCTGTGTGTTATCCCTGCCTTTCGTTTATGGCCAGATGTCACGTACTAGTTATTTTGTGTATAGGAATTGTGAATCTGAGATAAAGGCTTTGTCCCGTCTGTGCAGTGGAATGTCAGAAGTCACACAATAAATTTTAATCTTGGCGATAATAGCAGGGGCAATGTCCTTGCATTGGATAAAATAGCAAACGACTTGATGGCTCTATTTAGTAAAACAATCGCTGGATCTTCACAGAATTTGTTCTTAACTGTTTGGCAACCAATAATAAAATGTCACAATTCCCTTTATATCTTACCTATCCCAGGAGCTTTCAGCTGGCCGTTTCTTGGACATCTTAATACTGGTCTTTCTTCTATCCCTGCATTAAATTAATGTTACCTACACGAATAAAGGAAATTTGAAAATTACTGCACTGGTGCAAAACTTTGAAAAGAAAAAAAAAACATATATATAAAAATATATTATGCAAATATATACATAATCTATATACATAATCGTCATCATCATGTGCCATGCCGATAAGCGTGGCCGGTCATGTTTCACCATCTCACATGATCACCAGAGTCGTATATCAGCTGCATGTTCTTGTCTCGACCATACTACGTGGCCAAGCCTTCCAGATATTTACTTCTCTACCTTCCCCTTATTTTTTTTCCCTCAATCTTGCCAGTTGTCACGAAGTTCTCTAATGTATTTCTTATATTTTTTTATAGTTGCACATCCTTTACAGGACGTTGCAGTCAACACCAGCATTTTACTGCCGTTGATGTTTGGCAAGTTTTACGTTCAGTAGTTTGCCATTGCTTTCTAAACGACCGGCTCACATACTTTCTGTAAGAAACCAACATGACGCGATCCGCTGCCGAATCTAGTGCAGCTGTGCTTCGTACGTGGGTATACAGTATTACGAACAGGGTCCTTAACCCTTCACCAGGAAGATCTGCTTCTTCTTATAACGTTCCAAAAAATGCTGACTGTCTATGTCTAATTTCTCTAATAAACTCAGTTTCAATATGTTTCTTTTAGGACGAAAGATGATTATCAAAAAAGAGTTCTTGTGTGTTAAATAGAACCAGTTTTAACAAATGGCTGCAAATCCTGGACAATTAGTAAACAGGCAATAAAATCCCAGGAAGCCTTGGAGATGTGGTTTTATAGAAGAATGCTGAAAATTAATTGGACAGCCAGAAAGAGCAATCAGAACGTTTTAGGGGAAGCTGAGTCGCAGAGGCAACTTATCACAAACACCAGAAAGAGGCAGTTGCCGTTTTTTTGCCACGTTATGAGAAGACAAAATTTTGAACATGTTGTGACAACCAGAAAGATCTGCAGAAAGAGAGATCAAGGAAGACAGCAAAAGAAGATTCTTGACAGTCTTATGGCATGACACGGAAGGGAGTCAACACACAAACTGATCCATGATGCCAGAGATCGTAATCTGTGGAGAGGCATGATCGCCCATGCCAGCCGGCAAGGGGCACTAAATTATGATGATATATATTGATCTATAAACATATGGGCCTAGCACAAAGGTAGAAAATCCTGGGGGAGCTTGTTCGCCATGGTGCTGAATACTTAAGACTGTACATGAAAAATATATGCCTGTTTCCTTTTTTTTTACGTATAACAGATGATGGCAGAAGTGAAATGGAAATCAAAAAGAGAATAGGAATGGCATGGCATTAATCAGTATTAACATCTAGAGAGATTAATAACGCATTAAAAATGAGAATTGTCAAATGCTACGTATATTCAACACTACTGTATGGCCCGGAAGCCTGAACATTGAACAAGCAACTAGAAAGTCGCATAGAAGCCCTGGAGATGTGGATATACAGACGAATAGGTCATATTTCATGGAAACAAAAACAATCAAATGCAGAGGTCCTAGAAAAACTGGGAATGAAGAGAGAGTTGATGAAAGAAATAAAGAGGATGCAAGTGAAATATTTCGGCCACGTTAAAAGACATGATACTCTTATAAAAACCATACTAGAAGGCAAGGTTGAGGGCAAGTGAGCAAGAGGTAGACAATGATACAAGTGGGAGGATAACATCAAGAGATGGACGAAGCATCAGCCTGACAGAATGTACAGTCAAGGCAAGAGACAGACAGTGTTGGAGATCCATTGCAGCCAACCTTCATTGCGGAGGCGGCGCCTGATTGATTGATTCCTTTCTTTTAAGGGGTGGAGGCAGGCTCTTGAACTATGATTAGGTTTTTCTACATCTGGCCTTGCACCATATACCAGTACCTTTTACTTTTTATATTTACATAGGCTCTTAGGTTAAACTAATAAACAATCCTAAGAACTATCATTTATTTGTAAAAATCACATTTCACACAATGTTCAGTGAACATAAGTTTTATTGGTGTTTATACTAAAATATACTATTACCCCACCAGTATTGCTACAGATATTTTGACAAGCTGCTTATAAATGATGTTATATCACAAATTTCTTTATGGCTTTTTTTGTACGAAAGTTCGACCAGGTCTCGATAAGGCCCACTTTCTCTCAATGAGTAGTGGGCCTGCAATCAGTAAGCTGGCATTGCTTTTCGGTCAGTCCTGCCTGGCATAGCTTGAAAGCTCGTCAGTAGGCGTCCAGTGGTTTTGCATGTATCACCGGGTACCGAGGGAGCGCTCTGGGCAATTCTACACTTGGCCTGCGTGCGCTTGAATAGTCTGTCTGTGCGATAGATATCCGATTGATCCTGCCAGTAGTCATATGCTTGTCTCAAAGATTAAGCCATGTATGTCTAAGTTCACAGTCTCACAGTGAAACAGCGAATGGCTCAATCAGTCGAGGTTCTCTAGATGACACGATCCTACTTTGATAACTGTGGCAATTCTAGAGCTAAACCATGCTTACCAAGCTCCGACCCTCACGGAAAGAGTGCTTTTATTAGTTCAAAATCAATCGTCGTTGCTCTTTGCGGGGTGCAGCCTTCCCACTGGTGACTCTGGATAACTTTGTGCTGATCGCATGGCCTTATGTGCCGACGACGCATCTTTCAAATGACTGCCCTATAAAATGTCGATTATATGTCTTCTTCTTCTGCTGCGTTCATCCGGAGTTTTTTTTTTTGTGTGGACATTATTGTGTTGTGCCTGTTTACAGCAGAGCTGCGTTCTTGCGCCGTTAGGCCGCCACATCAGACTTCAGCGGGCATTTGTTGACCGGGATAACCTTCCCAGGGGTTTCTTAGGACTTTGACTCTCACTGTTGTGGTGTTATCACCCATCCCAGCTGGCCTATTTAGAATAGCCGAAGACATCCTGGTCAGCCCTCAAGGGAAGGCAGGGGCAGACCATGGGCATTCCCCGCCAACCAAGGAGGCTTCCATAATTGCAGAACAGACACATAGCGCTTTGGTACTGGGCTCGCCTAAGGAATTGTCACATCCTGCACATGGCTGCTTAGCCTCACTTCCGTTTATTGGGCCTTCCAGTCACCACAGGCTGTTCCTCCAGAAACCAGATGAATGCAGTCTGCAGATAACATCCATACAGTGAGCTTTCGATTCTGACTTTTCACGTAATGGATTTGCTAGCCAAGCAATATTCCATTTCATGCCTCTGGGATACTATTGCTACCTACATATGTGTGGTATGAAGTGTGGCAGTCTAAGTACTTCTTCATACACCTTTAGATGTCAACCTGAATGTAGTTAAAGTAAGCTGCGGTCAACTTGAGCTTGTTGATATCTCCCTAGAGCTTGTCCTCAAATGAAGCAGGCGTGGGCCACAATATCTTTCTCTGTTCTGCATATATTGGGCACTCCTGAAGCAAATGTTTAGCTGTCATTTTACCAGTTCCACAATTACATTAATCGGTATCTCCTATCTTTAGTTTATTGAACGAGTGGTATTTCAACCTGTTATGCCCTGTGCAGAGTCTGAAGATTGCTACTTGTTCACTTCGGTCGAGTTCGTAATATGTATCATCTTTCTGGTGGCCTGGATGCTCTGATTCCCATTTGGTTCTATAAGTGCTTTTTATAAACCTCTTTGCCTCATTATAGGTTATGTCTATGTCAGGCTGTGGTAGTCGTCCGCCCTCTTTTGCTAGTCTGTCAGCCTCTTCATTTCCAGGTATACTGCAATGTGATGGGATCCACTGTATTACAACTTTTTTGGATGTCTGACATAGACCATAGAGTGCTGCCTGCTAGTTCTGTACTGTTTTTTCTCTTCAGTATTGAGACAGCTGACTTTGCATCTGTGAAGATAGCTATTTGCTTCTCTTTATTTTCCTCAATAAAGAGCATTTCTGCTGCAGTTTTCAAAGCCTCTACCTCTGCTTTGAAGTTACTTAAAAATGTTCCAGTTGCCACTGGCTGTTTTTTTTTTCTCTCCATTTTTTAAAATTTAGCAGAATTCCTCCTCCTCCATTTTCTATTGAATTTTTGGCTGATCCATCTGTATATGCATGGGTCCAATTGCTAATTGGATAATGTTCTTTTATGTAGTTTAGGGCTATTTTTTTTCTTTCTGTTTCATTCCGAGTGTTCTTTTTCTCAATACCAGGAATGTTTTCTATCATCTCAGGCAGTTGCTGCTGTCTCAAAGCTGGGAACTTCTGTGCATTGTAAATGGGTTTGACTGTTGATATGTTAACACTTTACAAGGCATAGCGTCCGTTACCGGCCGATCTCTAAATACGAGCGTAGCGTCCGATTCCGGCCGATACTATTATGCATTGTAAAAACGCGATCTCTCGGCTTTCCGACACTTCCGACGACTACTTTCACTTTCGCCCGATAGCTTGACAACGTGGCCGCCATTTGTAAACGCGCTACAATGACTTTGAACAGACTTTTACGGACTTGTTTTGATAGTTTTCGGGAGTTTTACGCTGTGTTTCAAAATGGATTTCGCCGATTCTTCAAGTGATAGCCGAGATTTCGCTCTGTTCAATTTAAATGACATTAAAGGGCACGAAGTTGATTATTAATCGGAGCTAGATATCAGTGCAAAGCGTTACTTTGCATTAGCAGTCGTGAGTCGGACTTTAAAGAAAGTGATTATGATTCTGAAAATGTGTTTGTAAATTGCCTTATAGATGATGGAAAATCACAAACAACATGCCGTATTTCGTAAATATTTGTGTTCATATATGGATTACCGGCAACAATCACGTGAGTAACATATTCTGCATGCTTTTCCCTTCATTGTGTTGTTTATTTAACTAAAATCGGTTGACTAACACCTTATTTGTGATGTTTTTACTAACGCGACCCGAAATTTTTACAGAACCTGAAAAAATCTTGCCCGTTCAGGGCTACAAAACGGACAAGCGTCTGCCCTGTAAAGGGTTAAGTATAGGATCTGCCCTGATCTTTCGATTTGCAGTTTCTACAAAGTTGCTACGCTTCAGTCTTCCCTTTCCAAAACCATTAAACCTTTTATACATGGGGTAGTCTGTCAATCTTCTAAATTTTTCTGCTTGTTGGGCTCTACTATCTCTTCTATCCTGCATTGGTTGTAAACAAGTGATCTTTTCTAGTTTGTTAATAGGCGTTGTCTTCAGGCTTCCAGTTATGATCCGCATTCCTTGATTTTGGACTCTTCTTCTTTTCGTTCATCCGGAGTGTTTTTTCAGATGTGATTGCGGTGTGTCTGTTATGCGCCCTTGGGCCGAAACCCGTAGGCCAACACATCGACTTTAGCGTGCTTTTTTGACCAGGTAGCATTCCTGGGGATTTTGGACTCTACTTATTTTATTTTTATTTTTTTGGACTCTGCTTATTTACTCTTTTTATTTCAGGGGATTAGCACCATAACGATTAATTTTCATCAGTGGCATCATGAATTGATTAGATTACGTTGCACTGCTTTGTCAAGCCTGTGGCTCAGTATATCTGATCGATGAAGGCTAACCTCATTAAAAAAAATGCCCGCTGAAGCCGGAAGTGCCGTCCTACAGGTGGCAAAATAAAAATTGGCACTACGCAATTACGTCCGAGTGAATAGTCTCGACCGAATGTCTCTCGTGCTAGGAACAGCTCTGACTAGGTAGTTTTCCGAATGTCTGTCGTGCCTGGAACAGCTCTGACTGGCGCAACGACAAGCACATGTCCATGTCGAAAACTCACTGAGTGGATACCGTCTGTAGACCATCTGGTTTGTGTGGGAACGGCCTGGGGTTAACGAAATGCCCAATATATTGAAGTGAGGAATCAAAGCAGCCATGAGCAGGATGTGACGATTCCCTCGGTGAGCCTAGCACCAGAGCATTATGTATCGGCTCTGCAATTATGGAAGCCACCCAGGATGGCAGAAAATGCTATGGACTGTCCCTGCCATTCCTTTGAGGGATATGACCGTGAAGTCTCCGACTATTCCAACTCGACCAACTGGGAGGTAGATGGTACCACAAAAGTGAGAGTCTCCCAGGAATGCAAACCTAGTCAAAAATGCACGCTAAAAGCCGGATGTGTTGACCTAAGGGTTTTGATCCAAGGGTGCCTAACCAGACACACCGCAATCACATCTGAAAAAACACTCCGGATGAACGCAAAGAGAGAGAGAAGTATATCTGATTTCGACAAGCATTTTTCGGGTGTGCTTTTCCTAGCCATTGACTGTCCCCAGTCTACCTACAAGGCAGGCAAGTGTGTGTGTGTCTTGGTCTGGTTCCTCTCCCTTGACCTGTCCGACATGGGTGACCCTACCAGTAATTGTGCTGCCGTTGGCATAGCTCTTGGGGTCAATGGAACGTGCAAGCCCTTCTACCTCGTCACAGTGGACACACGGCAGAGGGTCGATGGTATGTGATATATCCACCAAGTTTGTAACGGGTAATAAGGATTAGATTCCGGATAGAGAGCATGAGGAACGGCTGCCACATTCAAGGAATGCAGCAGGCGCGCAACTTATCCACTCCCTACACAGGGAGGTAGTGACGAAAAATAACAATACTGGACTCTATCGAGGCCCCGTAATTGGAATAAGTACTTTAAACCTTTTAACAAGGATCTATTGGAGGGCAAATCTGTTGCCAGCAGCCATGGTAATTCCACCTCCAATAGCGTATATTAAAGTTGCTGCAGTTAAAAAGCTTGTAGTTGGATCTCAGGTGTGAGCACTGATCTGGTTCGCAAGATCAGTCCTGCATCTGGCGTTTGTTGTCTCAGATGGCTATGTGAGGTGCACCCCAATCAGGAACTTCCCAGCCGACGCAAGTTAGCAAGGCAGGCGTTTCAAGAATGTGACCGCAGTGCGAAGCCGGAGTCGCGTTTTGAGCGGGCAAAAGAGCAATTTTGTAAGAAAGTTTAACCAGGTCTCGAGAAGACCCACTTTCTCTCGATGAGTAGTGGGCCTGTTGTCAGTAAGCTGGCATAGCTTTTCGGTGAGTCCTGCCTGGCATAGCTTGAAATCTCATTGGTAGGCATCCAGTGGTTTTGCGTGTATTTCCAGGTACCGAGGGAGTGCGCTGAGCGATTGCGACTCTTGGCCTGCATGTGCGTAAATAGTCCGTCTGTGCGATAGATATCTGGTTCATCCTGCCAGTAGTCATATGCTTGTCTCAAAGATTAAACCATGCATGTCTAAGTTCACACTGTCTAACGGTGAAACCGCGAAAGGCTGATTAAATTGCTTGGTCCAGACACTTGTTCTACGACTCTCAGCTGAGGGATATGGCTGAACGCCTCCAAGTCAATACCCATCAGATGTGAGGGACTGGTCGTTACACACCCTCTGCTACATGGGGGTGAGATGCTGAGCCGGCAGCATCTGCATTTCTTGGAAAATCCAAACCTAAAGCTTGCTGAGTGGATGTCCTCTGCAGACTGACCGTTCCTGGTTTCATGGGGAGCGGCCAATAGCAAACGAAATTCCCAATATACGGAAGTGAGGAAGTGAAGCAGCCATGCGCAGGATATGACGATTCCTTGGGTGAGCCCAGTACCAGAGCGCTATGTGTCGGCTCTGTAATTATGGAAGCCTCCTTGGATGGCAGGGAATGCCCATGGTCTGCCCCTGCCTTCCCTTGAGGGTCTGACTGTGATGTCTTTGGCCGTTCTAGCTTGACCATGGGATGTGGACGACACCACAACAGTGAGAGTCGAATGTCCTTTGAAACAGCAAGAACGCAGCTCTGCTGTAAACAGGCACAACGCAACTCCGTCCGAGTGAGAGTCAAATGTACTTCAAACACCTGGGAAGGCTAACCCGGTCAACAATTGCCTGCAGAAGTTGGATGTGTCACCCTAACGGTGCAAGAACGCAGCTCTGCTGTAAACAGTCACATCGCAATCACGTCCGAAAAAAATTCTCTGGATGAACGCAGAAGAAGAAATGTACCAAACAGGCAATTCAATTTTCCACACTATATGTGTATCTATTATTAACTTCCACTCTTTACTAATGAGATAAATTATTAATATCTCTACTTATAAGCAATGCAGAGGCTCAAATGAGGTATCACTGGATTTAATTAATAAAAGATATTGTAATAAACCTAATAAAATTATAACCAGAAAGTCCCTTGGCTATAATGCACCGGACCAAATAGAGGAACCCTGGGAAGGTTAACCCGGTCAACAAATGCCTGCAGAAGTCGGATGTGTCTGCCTAGCGGCGCAAGAACGCAGCTCTGCTGTAAACAAGCACAACGCAATCACGTCACACAAAAAAACTGGATGAACGCAGAAGAAGAATAGAGGAAGACCTAAAGTGGAGAAGAGAATTAGAGACAGAGATGGAGGCCATGGATGGAGCTGAAAGAATATGATGGCTCTGTGTCAGTTGGTTGACTAGACCGAGGTAGTTCATGTTCCCTCCACAGGTTTTAAATATTGCATTATCAACAAACTCCAACTCAATGCCCAGAAAAGCTGACCACTTTACAACAACTGAATGTATACAGTAAAGAAGACAAGAGTAGTGAAATAACTGAAAGCACACCTAAAGAACCCCATCCAAAGTAGGCAAGCACACAAATGCATAAATATTTGGTAATATATTATAATATGGTAATATCTGTGAATCAGTCAGTCATACGTGTTAATGTAGCAAAGGTAGAAACTTCAGGCTAAATCAGGTAACATATGGGTGTAGTGCTTTGGTAATGATCCTGGAGCTGAAGTTCTTTTTTTCATACTAAGGAACTTGTCAAACTGGATCTTTACAAAGCCCACTAATTACTGATTTTTTTTTTCCTTCAGATCTTGCTTTTTTTTCATATTTTAAAATTTTACAAAAGTATCTAGATTTAACTTATTATTATTTATACCAACCAGAACACTATACATGTATTCATACTTGATACAAACTGTGATTTCCTTTTAATGACAGATTTAGTTTTATTATTTTATATTATTAATATTAATATTATTAACTCATTCCATCCAGGAAAATTAAATGATTATCCCTCTCTATTCTCTATCACTACCGGAGTTTCAAACGTTTTACTTTAGTTTTATTCACTTTGTATCCAAGTGTTAATTTTCATTATTTTAACGCTTTCATGTAAGGTCAAAATTATTACTGAGGGTAATAACTACCTCCTGGCCACGGGGTTAACGTCTTTCTCTGTAATCCCATATATTCTCATGAGTAACGCAGCTGCGCGAGAATCGGCAGCGGGTCGCGGCGAGCTGGTAACTTTAAACTTACGGGGTACGTGAGCCGGTCACTCAGAAAGCAATGGCAGCGTAATCTTGCCTCGTACATCAACAGCAGCTGACAAATGCTGGTGTTGACTGCAACGTCCTGTAAGGGATATGCAACATTTTAAAAAAAACTGCCTGGAATAGAAATAATTAATGTAACAAGTAACAACTGCTGGGGCAGAAACAGATTTCAGAATTTCACTGCGCCATCGCTGCAAAAAAAATAAAAAAGATTATCTGATCTTCTCTATCTAGCGTCTTTTCTATCATATTTTGTATCTCAGATCTGTTTTTTTTTCCTCAGGATATATAATTTGCTTCTGATTAATCATTTTCAGACTTTATAGAAAATAATAATAGAATAATACCAAACATCAGACAATTCCACACTCTGCAGTGAACGTGTAATATTTCTGTGTACTAGATGTGAAAGTATCCGCCATTAAAGACTGTTGCCAGATTTTTAACACTTCGCTTTTTAAATAACATGCTTCAGCTACGGTTGGCCCTCTAACAGCATTGGAAACTAATAATTCCAGTGTTAACGGTATTAGAAATCATCATGAAACCTTTATCTCTCACATGTTTAACTTGTGCGTATCATCTGTTTGATGATAGTTACTACTTCAACCAATGTCGTACTTTGAATACACCAATTTATGTTCAGCTTCCACAAGATACTGGAAAATACCATTTCTTCTTCTTCGTTCATCCGGAGTTTTTTTTTCGGATGTGATTGCGTTGTGACTGTTTACAGCAGAGCTGCGTTCTTGCGCCGTTAGGCCGACACATCCGACTTCTGCGGGCATTTGTTGACCGGGTTAACCTTCCCGGGGGTTTCTTAGGACGTTTGACTCTCACTGTTGTGGTGTTATCCCCCATCCCAGCTGGTCCATATAGAACAGCCAAAGATCCTGGTCAGCCCTCAAGGGAAGGCAGGGGCAGACCATGGGCATTCCCCGCCATCCAAGGAGGCTTCCATACTTGCAGAGCCGATACATAGCGCTCTGGTACTGGGCTCACCCAAGGAATCGTCACGTCCTGCACATGGCTGCTTAGCCTCACTTCCGTATATTGGGCCTTCCGTTCACCATAGGCTGTTCTTCCGGAAACCAGAAGTATGCAGTCTGCAGATGACATCCACACAGTGAGCTTTCGATTCGGACTTTCCATGTAATGGATTTGCTATCCAAGCAATATTCCATTTCGTGCCACTAGGACACTTTTCCACCTTTTATGAAGTCCACACAGTGGGCTTTTGATTCGGACTTTCCACGTAATGGATTTGCTATCCAAGCAATATTCCATTTCATGCCACTAGGACGCTTTTCCACCTTTTATGAAGCCCACACAATGGGCTTTTGATTCGGACTTTCCACGTAATGGATTTGCTATCCAAGCAATATTCCATTTCGTGCCACCAGAACACTTTTCCACCTTTTATGAAGCCCACACAGCGAGCTTTCTATTTGGACTTTCCACATAATGGAGTGCTGCGCTTAGGTCAGCTATTTCTGTGCTGTTATTGCTCTTCAGTATTGAGACAGCTGACTTTGCATCTGTGAAGATAGCTATTTGCTTCTCTTTATTTTCCTCCATCAGGAGCATTTCTGCTGCAGTTTTCAAAGCCTCTACCTCCGCTTTGAAGTTACTTGAAAATTTTCCAGTTGCCATTGAATGTGTTTTTTTCACTCCATTTTTTAAATTTAGGAGAATTCCTCCTCCTCCATTCTCTATTGAATTTTTGGCTGATCCATCTGTATATGCATGGGTCCAATTCCTGCCTGGGTAATGTTCTTTTATGTAGTTTAGAGTTATTTCTCTTCTTTCGGTTTCATGCTGAGTGTTCTTTTTCTCAATACCAGGAATATTTTCTATCATCTCAGGCAGTTGCTGCTGTCTCCAAGCTGGGAACTTGTGTGCATTGTGTATGGGCTTGACTGTTGATATGTTAAGTATAGGATCTGCCCTAATCCTTCGTTTTGCAGTTTCTACAAAGTTGCTACGCTTCAGTCTTCCTTTTCCAAAACCATTAAATCTGTTGTACATAGGGTGGTCTGTCAATCTTCTAAATTTTTCTGCTTGTTGCTGGGCTCTGCTATCTCTTCTATCCTGCATTGGTTGTAAACAAGTGATCTTTTCTAGTTCATTAATAGGCGTTGTCTTCAGGCTTCCAGTTATAGATTCGCATTCCTTGGTTTTGGACTCTACTTATTTTGTTAAAGTTTGACTTAGCTGCTGTTGCCCAAGCTGCAATGCCATATTCCAGTACTGGCCTCACCCGTCCAGTATATAACTTCTTGAGAACTTTCTCATCTGCTCCCCACGTTGTACCAGCAAGCTTTTTCATGATTGCCATTCTCTGCCTTGCTCTTGTTCGATTTTTCTCAACCTGTGTCTTCCATGTCAGGCGACGATCAAAGGTGACTCCTAGATAGTTTGGATTTTCTTCATGGCGCAATATTTTTCCATTCAATACCAGCTTAGGTTGCTGAGTTTTATTTGAGAGGGAGAACACTGTGCATGTTGTTTTCTCCTCACTTATCTTCACTAGCCATGATTTTGACCAGTCCTCTAGCGCTAATAAGGCTTGCTGTATTCTGCTGTTAGCTGTACTAATATATTCTTCAGATGTCCATATGGCTAGGTCATCTGCAAAGGAGGATGTGTGTACTCTGGCTGGAAAATTTTCTGTGATGTCATTTATATATGCTAGGAATAATGTTGGTGAAAGAACTCCTCCTTGGGGGACACCTTGCTCCAGCAGCGTCATTTTGCTTGTTTGTCCTTGTACTTTTGTCCTGGCAGTTCTGTTCTCAAGGTAGTGGCTGATCCATTTATACATTTTTCCACAAACATGCATGTTTTGCAGTTTTACTTTCAGTCCTTCCTTCCATACTTTATCAAATGCTTTTTCTAAATCTATCCAGACTGTTAGTGTGTGCTTTTTCTCTTGGAAGGCATCCTCTATTTCCTGAGCTATATAGGTTATTTGATCTTCAGTGGATCTGTACTTTCTGAATCCTGCTTGGTGTGGTGTTAAGAGTTTGTTTTCTTCCAGATGCCATGTTAGCCTGCCATTGATAATGCGTTCCATTAATTTTCCTACACAGCTAAGTAGACTGATAGGTCGATAGCCATTTGGTTCTTCCAGGTCTTTTCCTTTCTTTGGGACTGGTATTAGTATAGCTTCCTTCCATGCCTGTGGGACTATTCCTCTCTTCCAGCTGTTATTTAGGACTGCTAGTAGTTTCTTCTTTGCCTTGGTGCCTAGTCCTATTAGCATTTCATTTTTGATTCCATCCTTTCCTAGTGATTTCTTCTTTTTTAGGGTATTCATTGCCTGTTCCATTTCTTCCATTGTTAGATTTGCCATCATATATTCTGCTGCTGTCTCTGTATTTCTATGATGTATCTGTTTGTCTTTGATTGCTTTCTTCTGTTCGGTTGTAATATCAATGTGGTTTGCATTTGCATAGTGTTCCATTAGTGCATTTGCAGCCTTTTTTCCTGTAAGCAAGGCATTTCCTTGTTTAATTGTTATTTGTTTGTTTCTAGGTCCTTCATTGTTCATGGCTTTCACTAGTTTCCATAGTTTGTTTCCATCCCTGTCAAAATTCAGGTTTTCTGTTTTTTCCCTCCAACAATCTCTTGTTGTTTGATTTACTGTTCTTTTATATTTTGCTGAGATGGCTTTGAGAGAGATATTCGCTTCAATTGTTTGTTCTCTCTCTGCTGTCTTCCTGGCATCTTCAACTTTGTCCTCCAAACTTTGTAGTTCTTCAGTCCAGTATGGTTTGTAATTTTTCCTCGCTCCTCTAGGAATGGACTCAGTGGCTGCCTGTATTATCGCTCTGTTTAGACTTTCCACCATTTGCTTTATGTTGCCATATCGTGTATTTATGTTTTCACAATATTTGTCTGTTAGTATGGCAAATCTGTCCCAATCTGCTCGTTTGTAATTCCAGCGGGGCAAGGGCTTTTGCTCATGTGGAACATACTCCATATTCATTACAAGGTCGATTGGTCTGTGGTCACTACCTGCTAATTGGTCCAGCATTTGTTCGATTTTGTGGAGGATGTCTCCTGTGCAGAAAGCTAAGTCTGGAGTAGAAGTGGTAAGCCATCTTCTGGAGTAGAAGCTCGGTGTGTCATCCGCTTTGTTGAGTAGATGGAGATTTGAGTCTATTTCCCAGTCCTCCAATTCATCTCCTCTTTTGTCAGTATCTGGGTATCCCCATCTTTCTGAACGGCTATTAAAGTCTCCGACAATAATGCAGTTTGTGTCAGTTATTTTCATGTTTGAGAGTGTAAGGTCCTTATCTGCTGGGCTATACAGATTGTAGATTCTTATTTTCACGTCCTTTATCATTATATCAACACCTATAATTTCCGTTTGGTTGTCAGAGATCACAGATACTTCGCTGCAAGGTATTGTATTTCGTGTAAGTATTAGAACTCCTCCTTTGTGTCCTTCGCGGTCGAAACGTGTGGCCTGATATCCTCTGACTGAGAATTTGTGATTGGCGTTGAGGTGTGTCTCTTGAATGCATGCCACATCTATTCTATCTTTATGAAGACGCTGTGTTAGGGAGTCTTTCTTCTTGTAAACTCCTTCGGCATTCCACTGTAGTATGTTGAGTGTCCGGGGTATTTGGTCAATAGCTCTTAACCTACTCCTCTGTGCCTTGACTCCACAGCACAAGGGAAGGTGACCACCAGTAGTCATGGGTGGACCCCCTCGAGGCAGGGGGCCCGGCACTATCACCGCCTGATGGGACTTCACGGGATTAGCACCATAACGATTAATTTTGATTTGTAACATCATGAATTAAGTTACGTTGCACTGCTTTGTCAAGCCTGTGGCTCAGTACATCCGATTTCGACAAGCATTTATTTGGGATGCTTTCCCTAGCCTTTGACTGTCCCCAGTCTACCTACAAGGCAGCAGGTTTTACGTTGCACTGCTTTGTCAAGCCTGTGGCTCAGTACATCCGATTTTGACAAGCATGTATTCGGGGTGCTTTCCCTAGCCTTTGACTGTCCCCAGTCTACCTACAAGGCAGCAGGTTTGTGTGTCTCTTCGTCTGGTCCCTCTCCCTTGACCTGTCCGACATGGGTGGCCCTACCAGTAGCTGAAAATACCATTTTAAATGTATCCTTGAGAGCTCATGTGTTATTGGGTCACATAACAGGGGATGAGGGAGATTAAAGAACATTTGTGTTTTTGAACTTAATACCTTGAGAAGGTTAACCCGGTCAACAAATGCCCACAGAAGTCGGATGTGTCCGCCTAACGGCGCAAGAACGCAGTTCTGCTGTAAACAGGCACAACGCAATCACGTCCGAAAAAACTCTCCGGATGAACTGCAGAAGAACGAATGAACGAACAAACGAACGGACTTTATTTTCAAAGGGTAACAAATTGGGCACTCAGGCCCGTCTTACATTCGGCCTTTCTAATCACTCATCTTTCGTTCATCAATAGTGCATAATACATTCACATAGGAAAAAAACATTGTCAAAAGAATGTTGTAAACATAAACAATGCATATTACCATGTTATGAGACACATCCCCCACCCACCCAATCATCCCCCATCCACCCACACATCCCCCACATAGACATCTCCACACAGACATCCCCACCCAACCACGCACACAGCCCCAGGCACACATACATTCCCCCACCCATCCCCCACATCCCACACCTACACACACCCCCACCAACACACATCTCCCCACCCACTCACACACATCTCCCACTCACCACTCATCCCCCACACACACACATCACCCGCTCACCCACACACCCTCAGTCACACATACATGCACCCACCCACTCATCACCCACCACTCATCACCCACCCACACTACCCCACCTACACACATCTCCCCACCCACACACACACATCCTCCACCCACCAACACTCACCCACACACATATCCTCAACCACCCACCCACACACCCCCAACCACCCAGCCAAACACACATCCCCCAACCACACATCCCCCCGCCAACCCCCACATCCTGCACCTACCCACACACAAAAACCGCACCCACCCACAGTTCACCCACTTACACACATCCCCACTCACACAATCTCCCCCAACGCACCCACACATCCCGAACCCACACACACACACACACACACATCCCCAACCATCCCCCAACCTACACACACTCGCCCACCTACACACACTCGCCCACCCACACAGCCTCCACCCACCCACCACCCCAGTCACTCATCCCGCAATCACACATCCCCAACCCACACACCCCCAGCCACACACATCTCCGCACCCACACACACACATCTCCCCGCCCATACACACATCCCCACACACACATCCCGACCTAACAAAAAGAAAAAGAAGAATTTAATACTACAGAACAGTTCTTAGAAACTTAAAGCAGATGAAGAAGAAAAATAATAACATTCTACGAGATCTGTGCATCAACTAAAACTGGCTGATAAACAGCATTGTGTCCCTGAAATCTGAAACTGAAACACTTTGACCATATTTTAAACGTCACGATGTCTTGGAAAGAAATGTGACATCAAGAATTAACAACATGGACTTGGGGACGTAAATAACAAGTACCTATGAAGTCGGAATGGGTTCGCTGATGGCGAGGAACACTGTTAATAAGGAAAGCTAATACACACGCAAAATTCAGTCCAAAAAAGAATCAGCATCATTGCATTCCCACGCGCGCGTTGTCCCCTTCATCGGTAGCAAACGAAAAGTCGCCATGATGATGGTACCAGTGCAGTATGAATGAACGCATAGCTGCTGTTTCTTCTACACGTTGAGTATCGTCTCTCCCGGTGACCCAATCACTGAATCATTCTGTCAAGATGAGGCTTTGTTTTGTTACTTTTCCACTCGATCCAAGAGAGCCTTCACCACATCAGCATTATCATATTCTAGCTCACTGCATAGAGGAGGAGGAGCAGCCATATATTATTCTCATACCCCCATGTTCTGGACAGAAAATCCATTTGCTCTTGACCTATTTCTTTTCGAGCGATGCTAGCTACTCCACGAGGAAGATGTTAATTTTTATGTTGCGTGGCGCGTCCATCACAAAACCCACGTGTTCTGAACTACCTTTCAGTCACCGGAACACAGTCGTCATTTTACTCTACCCCCATTCTTATGATGAAAGTGGAAGTCGTGATATCATACTTCAGACTCTTTCTATTTACACGGCGTCCCTTAAGTTCCTTAACCTTTTCAATTAAGCCCCACCAATTCCGTTTACCTCGCAACAAGGTCTGGAATAGGAGACCGGGGGCGACCAGCAAGGAAAAGGTTACGGGACATTGCAGACGTCATGGACATGAGGCAGGAGAATTGGCAACGGATCGAGAAACTCTTCAGCGGGCGCTTAGTAAGAGCAACGTCTGCAAATGACAAGCTGCATGATGATGATAAGATGGAAAGCAAGAACAGTAACACTGTTGTTTAGTTTAGTTTAGTCGATGGATCAACATCACGGCACACGGGTGCAACCCATAAGTGCTCCGTTCTCCTCCTAACTTAAACCTGAGTCTGGAGACACTCAGCTCAGTGCACGAACTCCGTAGCACCGGCGAGGATACTGAAATACTGTTGCCTATCATGCATGTTTTAGTTTAGTTTTCCTTACTACCAGTGTCCGTCGCCATCAGGCGAACCCACTCCGACTTCAGAGGTGCTTGTAACTTATGTCCCCAAGTCAGGTATTGCTATCCACATCACAGAATGGTATAGAAAACTTAATAACCTCAACCCAAAAAAATAGTGAATATCACAACTTATATCTTAACATAGCAAAATCAAAGATAATGCATACAGATAAAACTGATATTCATTCATTCATTCAGTAGCATGTCCTTTGCAGAACCTCGCTCCCATAACAACCTTCCGGAAAGCTTCTCGATCACAAGCAAGATGTCCCGCGTCTGATACACCCATCTCGAGATCATCCGCCACATCCTGCACCCATCTTCTCTTTGGCCTTCCTCTTCCTCTCTTCCCAGGCATATACTCTTCCATTATTGTTCTCTCCAAACTTTCGTGACGTTTCAAGTGACCAAAAATACTTCAATTTTCTTTGTTTTATCGTCTTTAATAGCCATCCCTACTCAATATTCAACTCTTGAAGTATGGATGCATTTGTTCTTTTCTTTACCCAAGATATTCTTAGAACTCGTCTATAACATTTATATTCAAAGGCGTTTATGCGCTGTTCAGCTTGTTTAGTAAGTGTCCATGTCTCACAGGCGTATGTTGCAATGGGAAAGATGCATGCTCTTAAAAATCTAATCTTTGTAGTTCTGTCTGTCCCACTCCATAATTTATTCATCTGCTTTAGTCTTTGAAGAGCAATGGACAGTCGCCGTTTAATTTCTTTCATTGTGTCACCGTTATTGGTAATCAATGACCCAAGATATTCAAAATTTTCCACCACCTCCAATTTTCCCCCATTAATGTATATTTCTTTCTCCATAGTAGTTTTATCTGTATGCATTATCTTTGTTTTTGCTACGTTAAGATATAAGTTGTGATTTTCACTATTCAATTGGGTTGAGGCTATTAGGTTTTCTATGCCATTCTGTGTTGTGGATAGTAATACTGTATCATCAGCATATAGAATCTCTGGTATGTCATGACCGCCGATATTTAGGGCATCATATGGCTCCCTGTTTATATCATTTCTTATATTTCTCATTATATTTTCGGCGTACAGGTTAAACAAATAGGGTGACAGCACGCAGCCCTGACGGACTCCTTGCTTGATGTCAAACCAATCTGATGCCTCGCCATCTATTCTAACTGCTGCTTGTTGGTCTAGATATAGCATTTTTATGAGATGTCCTACATGTGATGGGAAGCGGATATTCCTCATGATTTCCCAAAGTTTATGATGTTGTACACAGTCAAATGCCTTTGAATAATCCACAAAACGTTGAGAATAGGTTTACATTAAATTCTCTGCACTGCTCTATTATTAAACGCATGTTGAATATGTGATCTCTTGTTCCTCTTCCTTGTCTAAATCCAGCTTGAACCACGTTAATCTCTTCTTCCATTTTCTTACTAAGTCTTCGCATTATGACTTTCAGTAGAATCTTACTTGCATGACTGATCAGGGCAACAGTTCTATAGTTGGTGCATAATTTCAGGGTGCCCTTTTTTGGTATTGGAATGAACATAGTTCTCTTCCAATCTTTTGGCCATATACCATATTTCCAAATCTTTGTACATAATGCATGATATATGTGTATGCTTTCTTCTCCTCCCGCTTTAATTAGTTCAGCTGGTATCCCATCACATCCAGGTGATTTACCATTCTTCAGATTCTTTATAGCCCAAGCAATTTCATCTAATGAGGGTTCAGGTTCTGTCTCTACTGTCATTGGCTCATGTATCTCATTCATATCCTCACTGTCACTCATATCATACATTTCACTGCAGTACTTCTGCATCTTTCTAGAATTTGTCTAGATTCTGTTAAGGTATTTCCCATCTGGCCACAGATAACATTCAATTGAGGTTGAACATTTCTTGTCAATAACTTCATTTCTTTGAACATTTCATAATCTCTTCCAGCCTTATGATATTGCTCTATTCTGGTACAGCAATCTTGTATATATTGATATTTGTCCTTTCTTGTGTTCTTTCTTATTTCTCGAGTTAAAGATTTATTCTTCATCCTGCGGTTAATTGATTCTTCTCCTTTCTGTTTCAGCTCCCTTCGTTGTTTTATTAATTCTAACGTGCCTAATGTAATCCATGGCTTAAGTTGCTTTTTCTTGGTCGGAATTAGATCTTTGGCTGCATTTATCAAGATATCTCTAGCTTGTACTGCCAGTTCATCAGGTGTCATTTCCTTCTTGTACAGACATCAAGACCCCAGAAGCGATTCCTAACTTCTATGTTGTATGCGTCTGGTATTTTTGTGAGATCAAAACGAAGTGGCCTTGGTCCTCGGGTAAGCTTTTTGAGTTTTAATTTCAGATCTGCTTCTAATAACTGATGATCTGTATCACAGTCTGCACTTCGTAGGGTTTTTGCAGATGTTATGCTTGATCTCCATCTTCTTTGTATTAAAATATAATCTATCTTTCTGTTCTTTTTCGTTCACCCGGAGTGTTTTTTCAGATGTGATTGCGGTGTGTCTGTTATGCGCCCTTGGGCCGAAACCCGTAGGCCAACACATCGACTTTAGCGTGCTTTTTTGACCAGGTAGCATTCCTGGGAGACTCTCACTTTTGCGTTGCCATTTGCTACACCGCTGGCCAAGTTGGAACGATCGAAGACAACGGTCATCCCTCAAAGGAAGGCAGGGACAGTCCATAGCATTTTCCGCCATCCAAGGTTGCTTCCATGGTTGCAGGGCCGACACATAGCGCCCTGATGCTGGGCTTACCGAGGGAATCGTCACGTCCTGCTCATGGCTGCTTTGATTCCTCACTTCAATATATTGGGCATTTCGTTCGCCCTGGGCCGTTCCTGCACAAACCAGACAAGTCTGCAGATGGTATCCACTCAGCGAGTTTTCGGACATGTGCTTGTCCTTGCGCCCTTCAGAGCTGTTCCAGGCATGGCGGACATTCGGAAAACTACCTAGTCAGAACTGTTCCGAGCAAGAGCGGCAATCGGAAACTAGGTAGTCAGAGCTGTTCCTAGCACGAGAGACATTCGGACGAGACATTTCACTCGGACGTAAATGCGTAGTGCCAGTTTTTATTTTGCCACCCGTAGGCCAGCACTTCCGGCTTCGGCGGGCATTTTTTTACTGAGGTTAGCCTTCCTCGGGTTTCGAGGCACGTTAGACTTATTGTTGTGATGCCGCCCACATCTCAGCTGGTCAAGACAGAACGAACGGTCAACGACATCATGGTCAACCCTCAAGGGAAGGCAGGGGCAGATCATGGGCATTCTCTCGCTATCCAAGGAGGCTCCCATACTTGCAGAGCCGGCACATATTGCTCTGAGACTGGGCACACCCGAGGAGTTTCCACGTCCTGCTCATGGCTGCTTTAGTTCCTCACTTCCATGTGTTGGGTATCTCGATTGTCACTGGCCGCCCAAGCACACACCAGGATCGGTCAGACTGTGGGCGTCATCCACTCGGTAAGCTTTGCTTTTGACTTCGGACCACGTAATGGGTTCGCTAGCCGTGCGTTCCATTTCGTGTTATTGAGATGTTTTTTTCCACTTTTGTCTACACTCTCTATGAGTTAGATAGTTTTCGTAACCATTCCATTCGACTGGGGCACTTCTGACTTTTTTGTACTCGCTCAAGAGGTAGGCTACATGTGCTGCCGGCTCAGCACCTTACCTCCGTGCAGCAGTGAACGAGAAACGGCCAGGCCCTCTCTTCCGGGAATCCCTCATATCCCCCAGCTGAGAGCCTTTGAACTAGTATCAGAACTGGGCATGTAGCTGCACAGTATCTCACCTCTATTTTTCGGAGGGTGGGTATAGGCCCGGCTCTCAGATCCGAGGGTTTGTGGCTTAGAGGCGTTTAGCCTCAACCCTCGACAGAGAGCCTTAGAGTATTGTCCGGACCAAATCTTTTGCCTTCGTGCGCCTGATTTAAATTGTTGACTGCTATCCTCAGTCTAACCTGCAGAGCAGCAGGTTGTGTCTCTCTTGGTCTGGTCCCTATCCCATAAGCTGTCCGATATGTAGTTTTTCACCCATCGGCAAGCAAATGGGGTCGTTGGGACACGCAAGCTCCCCCACCACGTCAAGGTGGAGACACATCGGGGGAGATATAATCTATCTGATTTTTGGTAAAACTGTCTGGAGACTGCCATGTGAAGAGTCTTCTTGGATGTTGTTTAAAAAGTGTGTTGGCTATCGTTAACTCATTTTCTGTGCAAAATTCAATTAATTTGTCACCTGCATCATTTCTATTTCCTAATCCAAATTTTCCTAAAACGTGTCTCTCATTTTCAGCTCTGCCTGCACCTACTTTTGCATTAAAATCTCCCATTATTATTGCTATATCATTATGACCAATCTTATTTAATGTGTCTTGTAGTGTGTTGTAAAAATCTTCAATTTTGTCCTCCTCTGCTGCTGAAGTAGGTGCATATATCTGTATGAGAGTTGTGTTTTTGGACGGCCTTTAAGTCTAATAGTGAGGATTCTATCACTAACTGGATTATATCCCATTAAAGTTTTCGCAGTTGTCTTATCTAAACAAAATGCCACTCCACTCTGGCCTCCGACATCTCTACCAGAATAAATGAAAATACTTCCATTTTCAGTTGTAAAATGTCCCTTGCCGCTCCAGCGATGTTCACTAATTCCTAAAATTTGAATGTTTAACCTCTCAATCTCATCACACACTACTTTAAGCTTTCCCTCATACAAACTTCTCACATTCCACGTTGCCATTCTCACTCTGTTTCTTAGTCAGACACAGGGGATTTCCTTGGTAACACAGTCAGGATTAACTCCGTCATCACGATTACTAGTACTGGTCCCTGCGTCACACTCTTCCCCAGTGTTATCTGATCTGCCTGGCCTGGGGGTCTCGCCACCAGATCTCTTTCTTATTATGTTTTCTTTCATGGTTGTTATGGTTTCTTGGCAAGTTTGCAGAAGGTAGTTTGCCATTGCTTTCCTTCTGGGCAGTGACTGTACTAGTTCGGTGGCCATAGCCATTGTCTCTACTGATGAGATCATCTGCCTATCGCCGCAGAGTGCAAGACCATAACCAACAACAATCTGTCGGCTACTCTCACATTCCATCCACCACCTGCTTCCATGGCTTCACGTAACCCTGATCGGGTGGATAAACGGGTACTCCACCTTGCCCAAGGGTGTCCCGTAGACTAACGGAGGAAAGGATGCGTCTTACATCTCCTTTGATAGGGGATACCCCTACCCCGCTAACTGCTATGGAGAAAGAAATATATATTAACTAGCGGACCCGGCCCGGCTTCGCCCAGGCCCTGGAGGGGATCTATCTATTTATCAGTCTGTCTGTCTGCTTGTTTGTCTGTCTGTCTGTCTGTCTGTCTGTCTGACACGGCCCGGCTTCACCCAGTCCCTGGTGGGGAGCATCTCATTTAATTCATATAAGTAGTTAAATAAGCTCCCGTTCCCGACTATCTGTCTGTCTATCTATCTGACCCGGCGTGGCTTCGCCCAGCTCCTGGCGCACAATAACTTAAAAGAATGTCCTTCCACACACCATCCATTATTTTTAATGAAAACTGTTTTTAATCACCTACATGACTGTAGATAACTTCTTTAAGCAGAAAAAGATGGGTTACAGTGTTATGCATTATGCATTATTTTTATGAAAACTTTGAAAATGCCTTAAAGATTATATCATTATTTATTATAACTCATATGCCTGTAAATAACTATAGACAAAGAGTTTAACAATAGTGCAAGTAAGTCCAACAATATGACTATAAACTATATAGAAATGTTATTAAAAGTTATGTCCCTTGAAATAACTTTTCTGGAGTGAAGTCCCCTAGCTATATAGAAATTATATAATGAAAAATGAAATATTAAATGTTATTAAGTAAGTAGCTGATTTTACACTAAGAAACTATTACAGTCGGTTGCACGGGAATGAAAGGAAGACGTGTAGAAAATTTCATCTCAATCGGATGTACCGTTATCGAACCCATCCAATACATAGCCAACCACCCACATACATACACTCTGTTTTATAGATATAGATAGTGAAAAATTGGAGGTGGTGGAAAATTTCGAATACATTGGGTAATTGATTACCAACAATGGTGACATAATGAAAGAAATTAAACGACGACTATCAATTGCTCTTCAAAATCTAAAACAACTGAATAAATTTTGGATGGGACAGATTTTTAAAAAAAATATTAGATATTTAATTTCTTCTTCTGCTGCTTTCATCCGGAGTTTTTTGTTGTTGACGTGATTGCGTTGTGCCTATTTACAGCAGAGCTGCGTTCTTGCGCCGTTAGGCCGACACATCCGACTTCTGCGGGCATTTGTTGACTGGGTTAACCTTCCCGGGGAGATTTTTAATTTAAGGGCATACATCTTTCCCATTGCAACATACGCCTGTGAGACCTGGACACTTACTAAACAAGCTAACAGCGCATAAATACCTTTAAATACAAATGTTATAGACGGGTTCTAAGAATATCGTTTGTAAAGAAAAGAACAAATGCATCCATACTTCAAGAGCTAAATATTGACGAGGGTTGGCTATTAAAGACGATAAAAAAAAAAAAATTGAAATATTTTGGTCACTTGAAACTTCATGGAAGTTTATAAAGAACAATAATGGAGGGGTATATGTATATTAGTCACGAGGTCAATACATTCCGCTCCTTGTTCTCCCAGGAACGTCCTGAGAGGTTTAGACATTTGCTTCTTCAGCTGGTCGACCACCATGAGCTCTTCCAGACTCTCATAGTCATGTGCGAACCCAGCCAAATCCATCAACTTATGGAGATAAGATTTTAGACGCAAACTGTAGGCGGCAAATAACTCCCCCGGTTCTCGTTTCGCTGCTCGAAATGTTTTCCGGTAGGTATGTGACGTAACCTCCAATCGTTTCAACAGAGCCGTCTTTAATTCGTCATAATTGTTCTCATGTCCTGGTGGCAGGCGAGAATAAACCTCGTATCCGGTCCCGCGTAAACCCTGGGATAGCTTGAGATTCCATTTGTTACGCTCCAGACCCATAGCAACTGACATAGCCTCGAAGTGTTGAAGGTACTGGTCAATCTTCTCTTTGTCCTCCTCGTAGACCGCTAAAGGAAACCTCATAGCATGGTACCCATGTCCACCTACTGGTGTTAAGCCTGGGATGGAGGAACCTCCAACTGCTCCCTCAGTCTCTCCATTAAATTGACTCTTGAGCTCGAGTTCCCGCATCCGGTACTCGTGCTCCCTTTTCTGTGCTTCCTGTTCAGCTTCTAATTTCCTAGCTGCTTGCTCAGCTTCAAACTTCCTAGCTGCTTGTTCCAACTCAATCCTTCTCAATTCCAACTCGACCTTTCGATCTTCCCTTTCTGCTTGACGATACTCTCTCTCCACTTCCTGTATGTAATCCGTTAGAGCAGAACCCGCCAATCCCATTTCTTCCCCCTTTGCCTTTAATTCTAACGTGCTTAGTTTAGGGTGGCCATTTTACAGAGAGGTAAGCTAGCAGGTCGAGTACAATATAACTGCAAATTACTATACAGATATATGAACAAGTACTATAAATCTAGATATTACCACACACAGCACATTCACTCAGTGACAAGAGTAGAATCAGGACCACAGACCTATGCAGACGTGTGAAGTGTGAACAGGTAAGATATTAGTCCTAACCCCTATCCACATTCACTCTAGCTGGATTCTCCAAAATGATATCTCCCTCTTATAACTAATTATCCCGTGTCAAAAGACCCCGTTGTCAGAGGATCCCACTGTCCAAAGATTCCTGCTTGCAGGAGATCTCGCTGTCCAAGGATTCCGTTTACGGGAGATCCCGCTGTCCACAGATCACGTTATCGAGCCTCCAATAATGTCGTGTCCTCCTTTAAAGTGTCGTCCCTGGAGTGAGGAGAGTCAACACCCACATTATAATATTTTTTTCCTTATCAATTTCCTGGAGAATCCACCAGCTTCCGTCCAACACACTCCATCAGCCAATGGACACCTTTTCCTATCACTCTCTCACTGTCGTACTATGCCCCCTCTCATACTTCCCCAACGCAACATACTCAACAACTCTTGCCTTCTAAAAATTAACAAAGATTAATTTATTAAAAGAAAAGTGTAACGTATATGAGACGTGTATGCGAAGAAAATGGGTGTCGTGTATTATAACATAAATGTATGTGTCAGCCCTCAAAGTTCAGGATCATAGTGTACACATCATGGCAAGGATTACACGACATCACACGAGTCAGTACACTAGACCTCACCGAAGTCGTATCCTTCTCTCCAGACATGTCCTCTTCCAGGAACTTTGATGACCATGAGATCTGAATCCCATGTAAATGTATAATCCGTGAAAAAAACTATTATTGTTCCTAACGCAACTGTTCCTAATAGTTTATAGAAACTCCGGCTTCATAATTCCGGCGCAGTGAAACAAACATGGAACACTGTCCTATGAACAAGACTTTTTGTCTCTTGATAAATGTTCTCTAGTTCTCACTATTAAACAGTTATTGTCTATACTCCACTAGAGTCCTTTATTTTTGTTCTAGTCATAAGTGAACTGAATATCCATCACTACTGGTGTGTTAAAACTGGTATGACCTAAACTCATTCGGTATTTATCCTGTAGGATACATATACCATTCAGCTCCACTGAGCAATGTTGATCATCTTCCTATAGCATAAGCTCTGTTGTAAAGTTGCTGGCCAATCTTCCTGCGCCAAACTTTATCCGGGATCGGACCTTTCCTTGGCTCCGTGTTCTTCATTCCAACCAGAGGAAACCTGTAACATAAATCATATAACCGGTGATAGCCTCCCCGTCACTGATCTCTATTAGATGATTGTGGCCATCGGCCTCGCTCAGACAATACAGTCAACCTGTCAGGGACAGATGAACTGACCACATAGGGTATCATCAGGCCAAGACAAGAAAAAAAAATCAGCAAACAGAATGCGGAAACCCCCCCCCCCCCCCCCCCACCAGGGAGCACCCACTGGAATATCCCAATTATCCCTCATTACTCAATTCTCAACTAGTAAAGCTTATCAACACTTCACTAATCTATTTTCAACTAACAGAGTCAAGTATCACTTCCCTACTCTAGCTAGTTTTCCACTAACAGTGCTAATCATCACACTTTAGTTTTAACAAGGCTACAGCCTATATTAATTAGAACTAATTATAATAGGTTCTACCTTAGGCAACACTGCAGTTAGATCAAATTACATCCACTCTTGCCATGACAGGCACGTGTAAAATTAAATTAACTCAATTCGCACACGGTAGACATTTTCCAATCAGAACCGCAGTTCCGAAACACGTCCACTAAAATCCAAGGTTTTAGTTCAACTGTCCTCTCCAATCATGGTTTTCTGGCAAACCCCTAAACTTGGTCACGTGACATGGTTGATGTCCTGCAGGTGTTATTTGGGCATATCATCCATTGTCAAGAATCGATTTTCCCTGGCTCCATCAATGTCAAAGTTGTCATCAGTGGTTTTGACTCCCCCAACAAACTAATGAGTTACTGTATGATCCCAACAACAGTTTTCCCCAACAAGCTGCCAATCTTCTTTACGTCCGGAAACTATAAATTGACAGATGGACTGTTTTCTTCCGAGCTGAGTACTTCCGCTTCCAATCTGACTTGTTTATAATCTGTCAAAGCGATGTATGATTCAGCTCATTCACTTCTCCTACACATCTGCAACTGTTAATTTTGCCCGACATGTGATGGCCGACATCCGATTGCCACCATGATCCCACGGGTTCCATCTGTATTCAAATGTTGACAACCTGTCAAAGCGATGCCGGGATTTGTCTCACTCACCACCGAACGTTCCCAATCTGTCCACCAGATGTAAACACGTGCCGCTACATTTTCTGGATTTGTTGAAACAACCTTTGGCCTCGAACATCCGCTAATTCAGATCGCCCTTTATTCTCATCACTGGTTAAATTATGTTGGACCATTATGTGACAGTGACATGCCCCAATGATGATTCCGTTAATATCTTCTACACCCCGGGAAGGTTAATCCCGGTCAACAAATGCCCGCAGAAGCCGGATGTATCGGTCTAACGGCTCAAGAACGCAGCTCTGCTGTAAACAGGCACAACGCAATCACGTCCGAAAAAAAAAGTCCATGATGAACGTAGAAGAAGAAGATATCTTCTACATTTCTGAATATGTTCACTGTACAGGGAAAAACGAGGTTTGGAGATAATACACATCCCTGTCTCACACCTCTCTTAATATATTTCCTTATCAATCTTTTATGGCAGCTTGTTGTTTCAAATATATGTTTTTACAAGTCAAAGAAAACTGATGCATATGATATTGCCAACTCGACCGAAGTGATCAAGTAGCAGTCTTCAGACTCTACACAGGACATAACAAGATGAAATACCATTTAAAGATCACTTGTTTACAACCAATGCAGGACAGAAGAGATAGCAGAGCCCAGCAACAAGCAGAAAAATTTAGAAGATTGACAGACCACCCTATGTATAACAGGTTTAATGGTTTTGGAAAATGGAAGACTGAAGCGTAGCAACTTTGTAGAAACTGCAAAACGAAAGATTAGGGCAGATCCCATACTTAACATATCAACAGTCAAGCCCATTTACAATGCAGACAAGTTCCCAGCTTGGAGACAGCAGCAACTGCCTGAGATGATAGAAAACATTCCTGGTATTGAGAAAAAGAACACTCAGAATGAAACCGAAAGAAGAAAAATAACCCTCAACTACATAAAAGAACATTACCCAAGCAGCAATTGGACCCATGCATATACAGATGGATCAGCCAAAGATTCAATTAAAAATGGAGGAGGAGGAATTCTCCTTAATTTAAAAAAATGGAGTGAAAAAAAACACAATCAGTGGCAACTGGAAAATTTTCAAGTAACTTCAAAGCGGAGGTAGAGGCTTTGAAAACTGCAGCAGAAATGCTCTTGATGGAGGAAAATAAAGAGAAGCAAATAGCTATCTTCACAGATGCAAAGTCAGCTGTCTCAATACTGAAGAGCAAAAACAGCACAGAACTAGCTGACCTAAGAGCAGCACTCCATGGTCTATGCCAGAAATCCAAAAAAGTTGTAATACAGTGGATCCCATCACATTGCAGTATACCTGGAAATGAAGAGGCTGACAGACTAGCAAAAGAGGGTGGACGATTACCACAGCCTGACATAGACATAACCTATAATGAGGCAAAAAGGTTTATAAAAAGCACTTATAGATACCAAATGGGAATCAGAGCATCCAGGCCACCAGAAGGATGATGCATATTACAAACTCGACCGAAGAGAACAAGTAGCGATCTTCAGACTCCGCACAGGACATAACAGGCTGAAACACCACTTGTTCAATAAACTAAAGATAGGAGATACCGATGAATGTAATTGTGGAACTGGTAAAATGACAGCTAAACATTTGCTGCAGGAGTGCCCAATATATGCAGAACAGAGAAAGATATTTTGGCCCACGCCTGCTTCATTTGAGGACAAGCTCTATGGAGATATCAACAAGCTCAAGTTGACTACAGCTTACTTTAACTACATTCAGGTTGACATCTAAAGGTGCATGAAGATGTATTTAGACTGCCACACTTCATACCACAGGTATGTCGGTTACAAAAGCGTCCCAGAGGCATGAAATGGAATATTGCTTGGATAGCACATCCATTACGTGAAAAGTCCGAATCGAAAGCTCACTGTGTGGGCTTCATAAAAGGTGGAAAAAGTGTCCTAGTGGCACGAAATGGAATATTGCTTGGATAGCAAATCCATTATGTGGAAAGTCTGAATCGAAAGCTCACTGTGTGGATGTCATCTGCAGACTGCATTCTTCTGGTTTCCGGAGGAACAGCCTATGGTGAACGGAAGGCCCAATATACGGAAGTGAGGCTAAGCAGCCATGTGCAGGACGTAACGATTCCTTGGGTGAGCCCAGTACCAGAGCGCTGTGTGATGGCTCTGCAAGTATGGAAGCCTCCTTGGATGGCGGGGAATGCCCATGGTCTGCCCCTGCCTTCCCTTGAGGGTTGACCAGGATGTCTTTGGCTGTTCTATATGGGCCAGCTAGGATGGGGGATAACACCACAACAGTGAGATTTAAACGTCCTAAGAAACCCCCGGGAAGGTTAACCCGGTTAACACATGCCCGCAGAAGTCGGATGTGTCGGCCTAACGGCGCAAGAACGCAGCTCTGCTGTAAACAGGCACAACGCAGTCACATCCGAAAAAAAAATCCGGATGAACGAAGAAGAAGAAGAAGAAGAAGAAGAAGAAATACCATTTGTTCAATAACATTAAGTTTGCATAATGATAAATGTAATTATGGAAATGATAAATGTAATTATGGAAATTGTCAAATAGCAGCCAATCATTTTCTGCATGAGTATCCAACATACGCAGAACCTAGAAAATCGTTTTGGTCTATACCCGCTCTGCTTAAAAGGACACACTCTATATAGATATCAGCAAGCTCAAGTTGACTGCTACTTTCTTTAAAATATTAAGAAGAAATATATAATTTAGAATCGTGGACAGCTCACGCTTATTTGGCACTGCTCATGATGAAGACCAGGAGCCAGAGTTGGGTTGATGGTATAGGGCTTTTGTTTTAATTAAGAACCCAGTTTTGATCTAACAAAATTGTTCGTGTCCCCCTTACTCACTCTTTTATTAAAGCAGCAACAACTAAGATTGTGCATGCTAATTACATAACACACAGCGGCAGTGGCGAACCATAAACACTGTACGCAATCCCTGCTGCTAGAAGCCCAGATATAGAACATTCGGATGTAGATTACAGAAAAGGATCCAATAGATTTAAACATAATCATCTTCTTCCACTTTTGCCGTCAAGCGTCGTGGGGAAGACTAGTTGACGTTCCAGCACCGATGAGTGGCAGTGGATAGTGACATTCCATGTGATCGTAAAATGTCTTTGGTGTCAATCAATTTTCTTCTCGAGTGTCCTCTTCTTGCTCTCGTATAACATTTTCTTTGATGTAGCTAGTGCTGGTAGTCGATGGTGTTGCATTCTAACGAGATGGCCGAACCATTTGATCTTCTGCTTTTCAATAAATGTGGTACATGTTGTTGATATACTATCTGTCTGATAACATCAGTTCTTATTCGGTTTCGGATTAAGTTGGCAACTCTCCTCACGCATCTCATCTCGCAGGTGTTGATTTTGCGTGAGTGTGATTTAGATAATATTCAACTTTTTCCCCTCGATGTGTCTCCACCTTGCCGTGTGTGTGTGTGTTTGGGGGGGGGGGGGGGGCGGCTTGCGTGTCCCAATGACCCCAAGAGCTATGCCGACGGAAACACAACTATGTATCGGACTTGGGTTAGGGACCAGACCAAAAGAGACACAACCTGCTGCTCTGCAGGTTAGACTGAGGATAGCAGCCGAAAGGTCAAATTAGGCGCACGAAGGCAGAAATTCTTGGTCCGGACACATACTCCAAGACTCTCAGCAGAGGGATATGGCTGAACGCCTCTAAGCCATAAACCCTCAGATGTGAGGGTTGACCGTGATGTCTTTGACCGTTCTACCTTGACCAGCTGAGATGTGGGCGACACCACAACAGTAAGAGTCTATCGTTCCTCGAAACCCAGGGATGGCAAACCCGTAAAAACGCTCGCTGCAGTAGGATGTGGTGGCCTAAGGGTGCAAATAAATCAGGCACAACGCATAAACGTCCTAGTGAAATGCTCTTCGTGCGGAACAGCTCTAACTAACTAGTCTTCCGAATGTCCTTTGCGTCATGAACAGCTCTGACTAGCTAGTTTTCCGATTGTCCTACGTGCTCGGAACAGCTCTGACTATCACTATCTAGTTTTCCGAATGGCCTTCGGATCCTGAACAGCTCTGACTAGCTTTTTTTCCAAATGTCCGTCGTACCCGGAACAGCTCTAACAGTCTCGTTTTCCGGGCACAGCGACTAGCACGCGACCGCTCGCTGAGTGGATACTATCTGCAATCCGACCGTCCTTGGTTTGTGCTGGGAGCTGCACGTAGCGAACGAAAGGTACATTGAAGTGAGAAATTAAAGCAGCCATGAGCAGGACGTGACGATTCCCTCGGTGAGACCAGCACCAGAGCGCTATGTCTCGGCACAGCAACTATGGAAGCCACCCTGGATGGCGGAAAATGCCATGTACTGTCCCTGCCTTCCCCTGAGGGTTGATCGAGAAGCATTCGACCGTTCTAACTTGACAGCTGGGATGTGGAAGGCACCACAAAAGTGAAAGTCCACCGGGAAAGCTAACTGGTCAAAAATGCACGCTAAAGTCGGATGTGTTGGCCTAAGGGTTTCGGCCTAAGGGTACTTAACCCTACACATCACAATTACATCTGGGGGAAAAAAAAACACCCCGGGTGAACGCAGCAGAAGAAGAATATCCAAGTTTTACATTGGTAGCATAGGGTTGGTGTGAGGATGCTATTTATTATCTGTCGTTTGGAGGAAATCGGTATATTTGGATGTCTCAGTACTGGTGATAGTTGGTATAAAAGTGCAAATGCTTTTTGGTATCTGATTTCAATTTTTCTATTGTTCCATCTTCTGTGGTTATATTTCCTAGATATTTAAATTCTTTAATTTATTTGAGAAATGTGTTATTTATCAGTATACTTAGTGGACCCGGAGATCTGCTAACCTGCATTACTTCAGTTTTGGTTGTATTTATATTGTATCTGGTGCATGTTGGACTCAGCTTATTTGCATATATGATTTTGCAGTATGCCCTTGTTGCTATAAAACAGGTGCTGATCATCTGCAAATAGAGTGTCTGCCTGTACGGCGAGGTACCACCAGTCTGCACACCAATAAGCCAGACATGGGATAACGGATACTCACGCAAACCTCAGGTCCTGTATGACATCACACTGATGTTGGACAACAGGATGCCTTCATCCGACATACAGGACTTCGCGTTGGAGCTCAAGCCAACGAACACAAGCAAGCAAGCAAGCATCTGCAAATACTAGTTCATTTATTACGAGTGGATCTTCTTCTTCTTCGTTCATCCAGAGTTTGTTTTTTTCCGGATGTGATTGCGTTGTGCCTGTTTACAGCAAAGCTGCGTTCTTGCGCCGTTAGGCCGACACATCCGACTTCTGCGGGCATTTGTTGACCGGGTTAACCATCCCGGGGCGAGTGGATCTAATTGTTCATCTAAAGAGTTCGAAATTTTTTCTGAATCGATTCTGTCATGGCTGGCTTCTTTGCATATTTTCTTTACGTAGATGTTAAATAAAACGGGTGCTGGGGATGAGAAAACTAACTTTAATGGGAGAGGGGGGGGGGGGGTGAAAACAAGTAAAACCACAATATTGATAATTTCATCCCATCTGATAAGACAATTCCAGCAATCTCATCTCATCTCATCTCATCTCATCATGTTCCTCTTGTACCTTGCGGTGTCGAGGTGAAGTATAAACATCGTGAGAGTGCCCGATTATGGGCTTCATGTATCGATATTCCCATGGACTCTGCTATTCCCTCCGTCCAACGCTTACGTGGTCGGCCTCTTCCTTTGTTTCTATCTGGTCTGTACATCATTGCTTGTTGTGGTATGCTGTTGAATGGTAACCTACTTGCATGGCCAAACCATTTGACTTGCTGCTTTCTAATAAAATCTAGTGCTGCTATCACCCCCCCCCCCCCACCCCTTTAGTCCTGATTTCTTCATTTCTGATCTTATCTCTTCTTGATACGTTGAGTATTCTTCTTGTGAGGTGTTAAGATAATAAATGAGAATAAGGACAAGTTTTACTAGGAGTATTCCGGTTGGAATTGGGTCTCATTCCCAAACACGTCCTCTAGAGGAAATAATATACTGGCTCAAGAAACCCCCAAGCATTGAACAAGGCAAGAAAAGGGTGCAAGTTCAACACTAATATAAAAGAAATGTTTCCCATAGAAGGCCGGGAGATCCGGGAAGTCTCCCACAGACATCCGAGTAACTAGTCACTCTACCAAGAAGGTGTGTCTATGTGTAATTCTCCCGCCTCACATTTAATCTCCCACATATATATATATATAGAGAGAGAGACAATGACAGGTATCACTGCCATGCACAATCACTGTATTACATAACAGATGTGAACAACCACTGTCATATACAACAACTGTATTACCTAACAGATGGGAACAACCACTGTCATATACAACAACTGTATTACCTAACAGATGGAACAACCACTGTCATATACAACAACTGTATTACCTAACAGATGTGAACAACCACTGTCATATACAACAACTGTATTACCTAACAGATGTGAACAACCACTGTCATATACAACAACTGTATTACCTAACAGATGTGAACAACCACTGTCATATACAACAACTGTATTACCTAACAGATGGGAACAACCACTGTCATATACAACAACTGTATTACCTAACAGATGGGAACAACCACTGTCATATACAACAACTGTATTACATACCAGATGGGAACAACCACTGTCATACTACAACAACTGTATTACCTAACAGATGGGAACAACCACTGTCATACACAACAACTGTATTACATACCAGATGGGAACAACCACTGTCATACACAACAACTGTATTACATACCAGATGGGAACAACCACTGTCATACACAACAACTGTATTACATACCAGATGGGAACAACCACTGTCATACACAACAACTGTATTACCTAACAGATGGGAACAACCACTGTCATACTACAACAACTGTATTACATAACAGATGGGAACAACCACTGTCATATACAACAACTGTATTACCTACCAGATGGGAACAACCACTGTCATATACAACAACTGTATTACATACCAGATGGGAACAACCACTGTCATACTACAACAACTGTATTACCTACCAGATGGGAACAACCACTGTCATATACAACAACTGTATTACCTAACAGATGGGAACAACCACTGTCATATACAACAACTGTATTACCTAACAGATGGGAACAACCACTGTCATATACAACAACTGTATTACCTAACAGATGTGAACAACCACTGTCATATACAACAACTGTATTACCTAACAGATGGGAACAACCACTGTCATATACAACAACTGTATTACCTAACAGATGGGAACAACCATTGTTAGACAAAACAACACAATGAATCACTGTATTACATAACAGATGGGAACAACTACTGTTAGACAACAACAGCAACTATAGATTGACTATACACATCAACTTTGGAACAAGACGTTCACAATGAATTAACTTCAAGGCTTGGTTAAACAACAAACAGACCACTGTATTGTGTAAACATTTGGGTCCTGGAAAAACCCTGCTGGTTGAACAATGGAGACATCTTCATCAATGAAGCAGTGATCATATTAAAGGTAACTACACAGGTTTTGCAACCAAAATAGTCCTCCCCAAAAATGTTCACAACAAACAACAGATGTCACACACACACACAAACTAAAAACAACACACTGTATTGTGAAAGCATCTGGGCCCTGGAAAAACCCTGCTGGTTGAACTATGGAGACATCTACATGAACAGCAATGATCATGTTTAACGAAACTCACAGGTTTTGCAACCAAAACAGTCCTCCCCAAAATCCCAAAAAAGGTTCACAACAAACAACAGGTATCACACACAAAACAAAGCAAGTGAAAAACCAATCCGTACAAGACAAATATAAAGAAAAGCTATCTAATCTGTCTCTGATAATTCTAAGGTGACTATTGATGACTCCTTCTTCCTCATTATCCATCAAAAAAGGTCTGGCCATAACCCCACTCGCTATAATCCAGAAAACAGCTGATATATACATTCCCTCGTATCCAAGGAATTTGGAATTGTACACACACAAATGGGTAATCCAACCGAATCAGATATCCAAGGCTAAAATCGATGAAGGGATAATCCATCATAATATTCACCAAGAATGTACAGTAATCCACTAGTCACAGCTGCTAAGTAGCTGGGTTAGAGGCATTCCGGCGTGGCGTAACAGGTCGAAGTATAATTCTCCAGCTGTCTGTATTAATATATCCAAGATTAGGCACAGAGTTCTTCAGTCTCTCATTAATGAAGAAGGATCACACAGTCTTCCTAGTGTTTCATAAAAAATAGTTAACCTGAAATTGGGCCTAAAATTTCTAGCCCCTTGTTCTGGATAAAGATGTAGGCTATATCTTCCTTCAGCTAAACATACGACTAGCATTGTCCTTAAGTATAGTGCTTGATTGCCCATGACTGGGATATGCTGGATGATGAGATTCAAAGGAAGCTGGGAGTTCGCAAAAATAGTCGGCGAATCCATACTGTTAATTGCTAGTGAACCCCAGACTATCCATGAGCCTCTTGTATAGACCAGTTGAACGTGAAAATCCGGAATTGGTTAGTAAATAGGGTATCGCTCTGAATCAAAATGGGCCAGGCAGATCCCATGGCTCTCGAATACAATGTATAGTTGAGCAATGTCCGGAAGCTCCAAGATGTAGGGAATCCACTTCAACATATTCAAAGTCCAATAGGTACCCAGGCACTGACATACAGGTTCAGTGTTCGCGGCAGTCATAGTAGCACTTTTAAATCTCTAGCAGGTCTCAAATTAGGGGTGGGCTGATATCCCAGTTTCCCGCCTCTAAATACAAGCCTGTTGACTATAAATCCGGTTCAATACGCCACCCACATCTCTCTAGCGCCTACATAATGAAGAAAAAAACCAGGTCGATATACATTAGTAATAAAACCCATAATTTGTTAACAATGTATCATAATAAAAATGAAGGAAACAAACAGGAAGAAGAAAGAAAGGTGTTTCCTGTTTCCTAGCACTTGTCGCCTACTGTAGAGTTTTGCCTCACTCCAAAAGTGAGTGAGATATCTACTCAATATGCACATCTTTTCGGGACCGACACTGGAGCTTCCTGAGGGGTTATTCACCTCCTAAATATCCAAACATCTTGATAGTACCGCTGTCACAACATGTTCCAAATCTCTGAGACAATAGCCTCATGTAAACAATTCATACATCTCTTCTCCATAGTTACAAACAGCATTAGGTACGTACCACTGACAAATGGCAGAAGGCTAGCTACCAGATCAGTCATCTCCTCTTGCATCATCCTCATCATCATCATCATCATCATCATCATCATCATCATCATCATCATCATCATCATCATCATCATCATCATCATCATCACCACCACCACCACCACCACCACCACCACCACCACCACCACCACCACCACCACCACCATCATATTCATCATCATCATCATCATCATCATCATCATCATCATCATGTGTCTGTCTCCACTTGGGTGAAATTATGTCTACTCCAGTAGTAACAATCACGAACATAAAAGGTAAAATAGTCATAAAAGAGAAAGCATGTGAATCTTTTCCCATACAACGTAGGAATCACTGAGTGGGCAGTTACCCAACATCTCAAAACCAGGCACTCTTCCGACAGACGGGTCTAAATAGTTCTGCAGTGAATAATTTTATATAACTAACACTAACCCTAACCCTAACCCTAATCACTTATTCACTGCAGAACTATTTAGACCCGTCTGTCGGAAGAGTGCCCAAAACCAGAATATAAGAACAGATGATTCTCTTCCTCCTAGACTATTAAAAGTAGGGTGTTTAATGAACGCTGTTTCACATCCCGCCAAATTCAACCATCATAAGAAATGCATGTAGCCTATGCACCTACAACAGGGGTACAATACAGACGGAGCATGCACGTCCTGCTAAGCCCTTTAGTTATTTGGTGCAGGTTTTCTTTCCTCTCATTATAACTAACTGACATTTCCTTCGTTCCCAGAACATCATGTATGAAAAAGATTACAAGACAACTACACCTCTGTGTATTTACAACAATGTAAATAAAAGATTAACTCCCAAGTGCACTAAAAGCGAGACCATTTCTCTCTGCATAACAGACTATTTAAGTTGTACACAGATAGTAAAATGTTTCCAATATAAGAAACAAGTACAAAAGATGCACTCAAAGAGACAACACTTTATAACACAGAGACAAGTTTCAAAAGATATGCACCTGAGAATCAAATATGTTCCAAAGCATATCAGAACGATTACACATAGCAAGATTAGATTGTAAGCCTTAGGAAAGCTGGCAGGACAAAATGGGGATGTCACAGACTGCGCAACTCAAGCCAACTTTTCAATAAAACGTCATTCTCATCTTTTCTCACACACAACTGCAATCATGATACTAGTTGCATCAAAGCACTCATCCCAATACATAATATTTCTTCTTCTTCTTCTTTCGTTCGCTTGAAATATGTCTATATCTGCAATGTCGTCTCTTGCATGAATTGAACTGTTTTTTCCTCAGTTCACACAGTGGTCCATAGAGTTTATCTTCCACTGTCGTATCTCTAGGCCAGAAGGTTTGCCTGGATATGTTATATTTTGGGCAGTCTTGGAGTATGTGCTCTGCTTTCTGCGACGCCAATCCACATGTGCACATGGCTGTTTCACCAATCTTGAATTTTGTATACATGTGGTTGCGTAATCTATTGTGTCCTGTTCTGAGGCGCAGAATAATGACTTGTTCTGGTCTGTCCATAACGTGGTAGTCATCTTGAGCAGGTTTTGGTGGCTTTCTGACTGATTTGATCATTCCTTTCTTTTGGTGGTATGTAACGGGCACATCAGGCTGTTCTTCTTTGGCTCCTTCCTTAGTCAATTGATCAGCTCTGTCGTTTCCGGGTACTCCACAGTGGGATGGTATCCACTGTATGGTGACTTTATGCTGACTGCTAAGTTCAGAAAGTAGTGTCCTTAGTACTGGCAATTTCCCAGACAGATGCGCCTCGAGTACTGATTTTGCATCTGTCAGTAGCACCACAGGTTGTGTACCATTGCTGTTATTTAGTAATTTCTCTGTTGCTGTCTTGATTGCCTCAATTTCGGCATCATAGTTATGGCAGTACTTTCCTGTCGGTACTCTGGCTGTGTCCCTAGTATTATTTGGGTATTCTATGTACACTCCCGCTCCTCCATTTCGAACAGCATTTTGTGCTGACCCATCTGTGTAGACTCGGATCCAGAGGTCCTGTGGGTATTCTTCATCAAGGAAGCTGAGAGTGGCTGTTCTGCGCTGCACACTGTTCTGTTCTTCATTGTCAAATATTCTTCTCACTTTTGTCTGGATTTGTAACGATAGTCTATGCTCATCTTTCCATGGAGTTCGCTCTGGAATAGTTGTTAGGGGGATACCAACTGTGGGCAGATCAGTGGTTTCTCTGCAGAGTCGTTTGGCCTGGTGGATAAAACTACTTCTTTTCAACCGCCCCATTGCTAGGTTTTCAAATCTGTTCTTCATAGGGTGGCCTGGCAAGCTGAGGAACTTTTCTGCTTGTATTAGCGTTTTCGTATCTCTGCGCTCACTCAGTGCTTGTGTCCTCCCCATCTTCTCCATTTCCACTATAGGGGTTGATCTCATCCCTCCTGTGGTGACTCTAAGTGCTTGATTTTGCACCTTGTCCAGCTCTTGTAGTGTGGTTTTTGATGCTGAACACCACGCAGTTGACCCATATTCCAGGTGTGGTCGTATGCTCTGTTGGTAAACTTTGCTAAGTATTTTCGTACTGGCTCCCCATGTGGTTCCACTTAGCTTTCTCAGAATGGCTATTTTCCTTCTGGCTTTAGCTACTGATTTGTTGATGTGCTTTCTTCATGTCAGCCTGCCATCAAATGTTACTCCAAGGTATGTTGGTTCTTTATCATCTCTTAGGGGTGTTCCATTTATCTGGATGGTCCCTGCCTTTTGTTTTGGAGAGAGGGTAAATAGGGTGGTGCTGCACTTGTCAGTGTTTATGCTGACACACCATCTATTTGCCCATGCAGCAAATGTATCTACAGCTCTTTGTAGCAATCTCGTGGCCACTGATGCATATTCATTTGTGCTCCATAGAACCAGGTCATCGGCGTACATTGCCGCTTTAATTCCATGCGGTAGGTGAGCAACAAGATCATTGATGAAGATTAGAAAAAGTGTGGGGGACAAGACTCCACCCTGGGGAACACCGTGACGCAGTAGTACTTTCTTGCTCTTGAGTCCGTCTATCTGTACTCGGGCTCTTCTGTTGTGCAGCTATGCTTTCACCCATTCGTACATTCTTCCATTGACTTTGCAGTTTCTCAGTTTCTTCATCAGACCTTCTTTCCAGACTTTGTCAAAGGCTTTCTTCAGATCTATCCATACCGCAAGCACCAGCTTTTTCTCTTGGAATGCATCCTCAATTTCTTGAGAGAGGTAGGTTGTCTGATCTTCCGTAGAGTAGCACTGCCTAAAGCCAGCCTGCTGTGGCACAAGGATGTTTTTACTTTCAATGTACCACTGCAGTCTGTGATTGATGATGCGCTCCAGTGTTTTGCAGAGACAGCTGGTGAGGCTAATTGGTCTGTAGCTAGAGGCAATGGAACCATCTTTCCCTGATTTTAGGAGGGGTATCATGATTGCTTCTCTCCAGGCTTGTGGAACACTGCCTAAGGTCCAGCTGTTATTGAAGATCTGCAACAGCTTTGTTTTGGCCTCTGTTCCTAGGTTCCTGATCATTTCATTGGAGATACCATCAGCTCCTGGTGACTTTCTCATTTTCAGTTTTGATATGGCTAGCTCCAGTTCGCTGATTGTGATGAGTGCCTCCAGAACCTCATGTACTATTTCCTTCTGTCCTGTATGTTGTCGTTTCTCTCGAATCTCTTGTTGTTTCTCTGGACTAATTTTTCCATCTTTATGTAGCGCAATTTTTGAGTTTCTCCCTGTGCCCTCGTCATTAAGCTGTTTTATTAGCTTCCACAATTTCCTTGTGTCTCTTTCAAAGTTCAGAGACTCCGTTTTCTCCTGCCAGCTTTTCCGTCTAGCCTGCAGCTTGGCCCTTTGAAATTTGGCTTTTGCATGCTGGAATTTATTGTGGTGCTCTTGGCTGGGTGTGGCCTCTACTTGCTTTCTACACACTTCCACATCGTTATGCAACTATTCCAGTTCACTACTCCAGTAGGGTTTATATTGTTTACGGGCTCCTCTTGGTACTGTTTCTCGCGCTGCCTGTAGCATGCATTTCCCAAACTCTTCAACTACTTTATTTATGTCTTTCTCAGTGTTCAGGTTTCTAACCAGTATGCTGGTGCGATGCTTGTACATTGCCCAGTCTGCTTTCTTGTAGTTCCACCTCGAGAGGGTGCTGCTTTCACTTACAAGCTCATTTTCTACGGTTAGAAAGACTGGCCGATGGTCACTGCCACCAAGTTGTTTCCCAACAATTCGTGTAATGTTCCACTCCAGGTCTGGTGAATGAAAAGCCAGGTCAGGTGTAGTTATAGAGTGCCATGATCTCGAGTAGAAAGTATGTGGGTCGGACGGCTTGTTAATCAAGATGAATCTATTCTCATCCTGCCAGTCTCTCTCCTCTCTGGTCCATGTGATCATAGCCCCAGCTCTGCGAGTGGCTGTTGAAATCGCCACACACAATCATTTTTTCTTTTAGTAGTAGTGTGTCCAGTGCCTGTGGGCGGTCACTTGGACAGTAATAATTGATCAGATGTAGGTCTGTATTACCTGTCTTAAGTTTAAGTGTTTGATACTCAGCCCCTTCCATGTAGACTTCGATTTGGGAAGCCATGATGTTATTTTTTTACAAGGGTCAGTATCCAACCTTTTCGCCTGTCCTTTCGGTCAGATCGGTAACACTGGTAGCCTCTGATTTTGAAGGCTATATTTTCATTGAGGTGAGTTTCTTGCAAGCAACATATGCTTACTTTTTCTTGGTCCAAGATTTTTTCTAATTCTATGTTTTTTGTTGCTGACTCCCTCCGCATTCCAGTGCATTATTTTAAGTCTTCGTTTGGTATGGCCAGTCGTCCTATTCTCATGTCCCCTGGCTCCACAGGACATCTGAGAAGGACCTCCAGTAGTTGGGGTTGGACCCTTTCGAGACAAAGGGCCCGGTACTGCACCTGCCTGGGGGTCTAAAGCAGGGCGAGCACCATAACAATTAGCAGTAGTCGACATATTTCATTTTGCGTGATTTGCGTGGCATCCTGATTTCTGTGGTGCGCCTCTTGGCTGGTTGCCTCCGTCTTCAGCACCTTTCTTTGCTAGAGCAGACTGTGGTCTCACTCGAGTGTAGATGTGTACGCGCGCACACACATGTTTGCGCATGCATGTACGTGCATACACATCTAGAGCATATTGGTTATTTTCCGGCGCCAGAGACTCGCCGTCGCCCCTTCTCCTGTTAGTTTAAACAGGTCCGCCACGTGAAAGCCAGGAGTTGGACTTTTGCTGCATAGGTTATGTATTCACGAGCCATTGAGGTATTTGAGCAATGTTGGGCGCTCACCCCAACACCGCGCCTCGGCTACATACAGCAATATTTGGAACCCAATACATAATATAAGATACGTCTTAAAATGCTCATCCAAGGCGCAGAGATTAATTATCGCTACTAACAATTAGTGACTCGCTAATTTTGGAAATTACATGGCGAGTGCCGAGATTAGCCTTTGTCTAGCTAAGGCACAATTTTTGCCAAGGAACTCAGCCAATCAATAGACTGGAATTGAAACCAAGTTAGTTTCATTTGTGTCCCTTTCGTGGAAAATGTGGAATCGCCGGACCGTCTCTCTGTATCTGGGTTACATTTTTGGCAAGTTTCCAGGGAAGACTGCTGGATGACAATACACTACCTCACACTTCTCAGGAATCTCATTTCTGTTGTTGTGATTGTTCTGTTCTCTTTTTCTGTCATTGTCCAGGTTTGACATTGGTAACATAGAGTTGGTAGGAAGATTGTGTTGTAAAGTGCTTTCTTAGTAGTTATTGATACACGTTTGTTCTTTAGTATTGGTGCCATTTGTCCAATCAGTTGGTTTGCCTTATTGCATCTGTTTTCGATCTCGTCTTCTGATTTGCCATTTGATGATATTATACTTCCTAGGTACTTGAAACTCTTTACTTGTTTCAAGAGATGTTCGTTTAGGTGAATTGTTGTTGTTTTTTCTTCTTTAGTTATATTCATTACCTCTGTTTTGCTTATATTAAATTTCATGCTATGTTTCCTACACATTTCGTTCAGACTATTCATGCGGTCTTGTAATTCAGCTTCTGATTTTGCTATTAGTGCTTGGTCGTCTGCAAACAGGAGTTCTCTAATAGTTAGATTTGCAGATGCTTCTTCTTCTGTGTTCTCGTCATGCGGTATTCTTGCTGCCTCTGTTTGGCTGGTTTCTTTGCATATGTTGTCTATATATGTTATGAACAAGAGAGGGGACAGGACACAACCTTGTCGTACTCCAGATCTTATGGTAAAGGGTTCTGAGTGTCCTCCAGTTGCTCTCACTATACATTCACAGTTGTTGTATAAGCGTCTACATAGGTTTATTAGATGTGTACTCACTCCATATTGTTTAAGGATTTCCCACAGCTTGTTTCTATCTACTCTATTGAATGCCTTTTCTTGGTCGACAAAGACTGAGTAGAGTGTTTCATTGAATTCGATTGATTTTTATATAAGTTGTCTAAGAGCAAAAATGGCATCTTTGTATCTTTTGTTTTTTTCCCAAATCCAAGTTGTGTTTCGCTTAGCTGGGGTTCTATAGTAGTTCGTAATCTTTTCTCAAGAATTTTGCAAAATATTTCCCCAGTATGACTCAATAGTGAAATGCCTCTGTATTGTGTGCAATCTCTTTTGCTGCCTTTGTTTTTCCAAACTGGGATAATTATGGCGTTTCCCCAGTCTCGGGGTATCTGTTGTTCTACTAAAACAGGGTTGAATAGTCTATGCAGCCAAGCTGTTCCTACTTCTCTTGCTGCTTTAATAAGTTCATTTGGTATTTCATCGTGTCCCGGTGATTTGTTCAATGGGGCTAATCTGATGGCTTCTATAATTTCTTCTTTTAGTATGTCTGGGTCGAGTGATCTTACAGTTCAGCCGGGAAAAGATTATTGAACATTCCTCGTTTGACTTCTACGCGCAGTGTATACCAACAGTCAATATATGTTTTTCGTTAATTTCCATTATTTATCAAAGCGTTATAAAAAACAGTGATTAATTTGTTTAGTTAATTCTCATAATTTCTCCAACAGTTATCAAAACAGTGATTATCTTCTATAGTTAATTCCCATAATTTATCAAAGAGTTATCAGACACAGTGAACCCGGGAAGGTTAACCCGGTCAACAAATTCCCGCAGAAGTCGGATGTGTCGGCCTAACGGCGCAAGAACGCAGCTCTGCTGTAAACAGACACAACGCAGTCACGTCCAAAAAAAAAATCCGGATGAACGAAGAAGAAGAAGAAGAAGAAGAAGAAGAAGAAGAAGAAGAAGAAGAAGAAGAAGAAGAAGAAGAAGAAGAAGAAGAAGAAGAAGAAGAAGAAGAAGAAGAAGAAGAAAAAGAAGAAGTGTACGTGCATACACATCTAGAGCATACTGGTTATTTTCCGGCGCCAGAGACTCGCCGTCGCCCCTTCTCCTGTTAGTTTAAACGGGCCCGCCACGTGAAGGCCAGGAGTTGGACTTTTGCTGCATAGGTTATGTATTCACGAGCCATTGAGGTATTTGAGCAATGTTGGGTGCTCACCCCAACACCGCGCCTCGGCTACATACAGCAACATTTGGAACCCATCCAGCAACTAATTCAGGACAATGCTCACTCGAGTGATGTGATTATCTACACAGATGGTTCGGTGTCAAGAGGTGAGAGAAGTGGCTGGGGGTTCATAGCCAAAGCTAATGATCGAGTGTCAAAGACTCGACCGCATCCCCTTCGCCAGGAAGAGCAGTCAATCTTGAAGAGACCAGGAGGGGATACGGTGCCCGAGGGAAGGGCATGGGAGATGAGGTAATAAGAGTTGGGTGACCATTCCCTCATGAGACACGCAGGCGGTGTTCAGAGAGTTAGCACTCTAATCACGATAACATCACGCCTCGTGGTAGCCACAGAGAAGTTGAGTATACACTCAACGTACCACGTCTGCCATCAGCGTGCCATGTGAGGCAACACGCACCAAGGTGAAGGTCAATCCCCGTGGTGTGTGACGAAGGAATGAAAGATTGGCAGACGGCCGGACGGGACTTGTAGTATACACCTCGTTAGAGTAGCGATAGGGGTATTTGTGTTTATTTGTGTAGAAAGTTAGCATAGGGGTAGCAGCTCGTGATAGATAATACTGTGGCTGTATGTTGTGTGTTTCAATAGCGACTGTTCACTGCTTGTAGCGAGCCAACGGCAATAAATGTACCATTTAATTTCCTCGCACACGACTTGCAAGTTTTCTTGTATGGTGTGCCAGAAGTACCCGATGATGCCTGTCAGTTGAGTTGTTGACAGGCAAGGGTAATTGTGGTGTCAGAAGTGAAGCTTGAACGTAAGTTCAAGCTAATCCACTCATCCACGGGCTCTGGACTAGGGTTTAATTTTTGTAGTGACGGTAATTTGTGCAAACGAGTGCAATTTGCGGGCTAGAAATATGCCTATCGTGACGAAATATAGTGTTTAATTGTGTTTATTTAGTGAAATCATGTATTCTGCAAAGCTGTAAGTATTAATATTCTTGCTTTCTTATATTTATTTATGTATTTACCAATTTATTCTTGAATAAGCACCAAACATGATTCAGGGCGGAGCGATACACCGCCAGCCGACAATATCGATTTTTTGGAAACTAAAAATAGCACTGTGCTGTAAATAGCGCTGTGACGTGGAGTGATTGACAAACAGTTGGTCTGCGTCATTAGCATAGAGCAATCGAGTGTGTACAAGATCGCTTAACGGCTGCCCGCTTGAATCTGTGCTTTATATCGTTTATTATTTATTTATTTGAATTACTAAATGAATATATTTATTTATTTAAACATTATTATGTTATTTATATTCATTTAAAAGCAGTTATTCATATTTTTGGTGCTACTTTCTCTTTGTTTACCGTCACGAAGGAACTATTTTTTGCCGAGCAGATGAGACTTGGCTACACAACGCTTACAGAAATTAACTAGGTTAGTAACGAAAGACAATCACTGTTAGAACAAAGACAGGACATTGACATTAAATTTAATTAATACATATTCTAGTTGTTCGTGAGTCTGTCATTGTCTAAGTCATTGTCCTTAGTTGTCGAGTAAATCATATCGTGCAGTAGGCTTGTTTACTGCTGCCCTGCATATCAGAGGGCGAACAACAGCTGAGTACTTACGCCGGTGTGCCAAATATAGTGTCCTACTTACGAAACGTGTCTCCTCCCGAAGGTACCAAACAAGGTGACCGGTGTCAACGGAGCTTACGTTCCCTGATTCTCGGGAACATTAAGTTGAGTATACCTATATTTTTGGCATGCATTGTGATTAATAGTGCATCTATTTTTCAGCTTGTGATACACTATCATAATTTTTGTGCTCTGATATTCCAACATAGAATTGTGTGCAACACATAGAACTTGAAATAAAATTAATATTCCTTAACGAGGAACAAATAGATAACATTGTAGAATAAATAGGTAAATAAACAAAGCAATGTAGGTCAACGCTAAGCTAATTAGTCAACATCATGGCTACGTTAGCTGATTTTGTAAAAGTAGGCAAAGAAATGCAATACACAGGTAAAGAGCTAGAAGAATATGCTGATAGGAAGTTTAAAGAAGCAAAAGATGCTGAGACAGCTGAACGCATATGAAAAGAGAACACGGAGAGAGACGAACGCGCACGAGAAAGAGAACGAGAAAGACAGCATCAAAAAGAGATTGCTCAACTAGCTGAGATAACAAAACAGAAACAGCTAGAAGATGACAAACAGATTAAGCAAAAAGAATTAGAGATTAAACAACAACAGTTAGAACATGATAAGACAGTTACACAACAACAGTTAGAACATGATAAGACAGTTAAACAACAACAGTTAGAACATGATAAGGAGATGAAACAAAAGCAATTAGATCAAGAGAAAGAAATAAAACAAAAGGAATTAGAACTGAAGCAAAGGCAACTAGAGCAAGAAAGAGAACTAAAGCAAAAGAAATAGATATTAAGGAAAAACAAATTCAAGTAGAATCAGAGACACAATTGAAGATGAAAGGCATGGATGTAGACTCACACGCAGAGATCTCTGCCACTAAATTAAGAAGTCAACAAGAAGAAAATAAGTTCAACAAATACAAAAATATTATCAAACCATATTGCTAAAGAGATTCCATATCAGCCTGGACAGAGAATGTAGAGTATCAATTTAAATATCACCAAGTTCCTTTAGATATGTGGGATCCTATTTACATGAAGAATCTAAGTGGTGAGCCCCTTAAAGTAATAGAGTCTATTCCTATTGAACTTAGATCTAGCTATCAATACATCCATGATAGGATTATGCAGCACTTTTTACTTGATGCCCCTGGGTATCAGGTTCAGTTCTCAAATTTAAAACCTAAACCTAGTGAAACTTTTATAGATTATTTTTCAAATGTGCAGAGTGTACTAAACAGGTGGCTTAAAGCAGCTAACATAGGTAAAGACTTTGATAGATTAAAAAACCTAATAGCTATGGACAAGGTTATATCTACTATACCTTCTCCTTTTGCTAAGTTTTTGCAGCAGTCAGACATTGAGAACATCGAGCAGTTCGAAAAAAAAGGCTCAGCATATTTTTCTTCTAACAGAGAGATTTTTAAGACCTCAAGTGACTCTGAAATAGTTTCCTTTGTGAAAGACCAACCCAAAAACCATCAGAGCAACAGAAAACCTTTTCAGAAATATGACAAGAAAGACAGAAAAGTGGCAAAATGTATTTATTGTCAACAGATGCATGACACTTATTCTATGTGCGACAAATCGCCGAATTATCCGGCGCATCTTGAAAATGTTATCAAGAAGCAGCAAAATAAAAGATCAGGCATACAGGCGGGCAATCAAATGTTTTTTTTTGTTCCTGCTATGGCCATTATTCTAATAAGTGCCTTGGCCGCCAACGTATGAAAGCTAACAATGCTATTTTGATTGACACCTCTTCAGATAGTGGTAGTGAGGATGAGTGTGAGGTTGAAAATGAAGATGAGGTTGACTTGCCTTTCAACCAAGCTGAAGATGTGTGTGGTGCAAACGATATGTTAAGCTTTGACAGCTGTGAGCGATGTCACCAGTTCCATGCAGACGGAAAGCTAGAATGTGGACATACAGTACCGTTCTCATCTGAGAATGTGAACGCAGCACTAGCCTCCAGAGGCAATTTGGTGTTCCACAATGCAATGGTCAATAATGTACCATGCCAATGTTTGCTGGATAGTGGCAGCACCCTTATTGGTCTTCGAAAAGAACTAGTGAGTCCGGGTGATTACACAGGTGACACTGTGAAATGCCGAACCTTTTCGGGTAACGTTGAGATCTACCCTTTGGCAAAAGCCCACATTAATACTCCTTTTCTTTCGGGTACCTTTACTTGTGCAATACTTGACAACCCTTGTACTGATTTAATTTTGGGGTGCTTACCCCAACTGAAACAATGTACTAGTGATGAAATAGTTGCATGGGAGAAATTGAATGCAGGTAATGCAACAACAAGAGCAGACAGTGTGAAACATCAAGACACACTACAAGATGAGAGACTCCTGTTGCTGTCTCCAACTGGCACAGACGACACCAGCAGACAGAAATTTATAGAACAGCAGAAAGCTGATTCTACTGTGTCTCCATACTTGAAATTATTAAAAGATAAAGCCAAAGTGACCAAAAATGCCTCATGGGTTGTTAGACTTAATAATGGCATTTTAACTAGATATTATACTACTGGTAACCATGAGATTCAGCAAACGGTGTTACCTGAACAACATCGTCTAACTGTGCTAAAGATTGCACATGAGTCACCGTTTGCTGGTCATCTTGCATATGATAAAACCAGGGCCAGAATTCAGGCTCATTTCTATTGGCCAGGTGTTTGCAATGATATAAAATTATTTTGTCGTTCTTGTAATGTCTGTCAACAATTAGTACGCAAGGGTAAACATCCTACAGCTGAAGTACAACCTTCTACACTGGCTTCTAGGCCATTTGAGAGTGTGGCGGTAGATATTGTTGGACCCCTGAACCAGGTGTCCGAGCAAAGGAAATCGCTTCCTATTGACAATGGTCGACCTATGTACAAGGTGGGTTGAGGCAGTAGCTTTGAAATACATCACCTCCAAAGACGTTGCCAACGTATTTCTACACCTGTTCTCACGATTCGGATTCCCACGGACCATTTTATCCGATCGTGGAACTCAGTTCATATCGGCTGCAACGCAAGCCCTTACAAAAATGTTAGGCATTAAACAACATTTTACTACAGCATACCATCCAGCCAGCAATGGAATAGTTGAGAAAATTAACGGTGACCTAAAGCACATGCTGGCTAAGGTGACAGCAGAAAACCCCAGCTGATTGGGATACACTGTTACCAACAGTGCTGTTCGCCTATCGGGAGATTCCCCATTCAAGCACGGGTTTCTCACCGTTTGAATTAGTTTACGGGGCTAACCCACGTGGACCCCTAACCATTTACCATCAGGTAATAACGAATTCTATAGAAATTCCTACCCCTAAAACACCTTATGAAATGGTGACAGAAACACGAGACAAGATCATGAAATCGTGTGTTATAGCTAAGGCAGCTTTGGAGAGGAAGGGTCAAATCTACCGCCAATATGCCAACAAAGGGGCAAGAACAATTGAACTTGAACCAGATCAAGACATACTCTTGCTACTTCCAGACAAAAGAAATTTACTATTGACTTCATGGCAAGGGCCATTCAAGGTGGTACGTAGAATTTCAGATGTTGACTATGAAATATCGATAAACGGACACTTAAAGATATTCCATGTCAACATGTTGAAACCTTACTTTTCAAGACAAGAGACAGAAGTAGTGACAGACGAACAGAGTGCACCAACACCTAGTGATCAGACGACAGACATACACAACGCAACTACACTAGTTAGCGAGACTGGCAGTTCCGACAATGGCAATGCACCTATTGAGTTAACAGAATACGCACTTAGTACTACCACCGTACTGAATCAGGTAGACGACGACGGAATGGAACTACCCGTTCCCATTGTAGACAAAACTGCGACATTGGACAGTATACATATAGATCAGGGACTAACAGACATTCAACGACGACAATTAGTGGAATTAGTTACTGAATACAAAGACCTATTCTCTGACATCCCAGGTAGGACGGACAGAATCGAACACTCCATTATTCTTTCGGACTCTAAGCCGATTAAATGCAGGCCGTACTCTATCCCACTCAGCTATAGGGAAAATCTAAATAAGGAAATTCTTAATTTAGAAGCTAGTGGGATTATCCAAAAGTCGACATCTGAGTACTCTTTTCCAATCGTCCTAGTTAAGAAGAAAGATTCCACAATTCGTCTCTGCGTGGACTATCGAAAACTCAATAACATCACTAAGATCGACGCAGAACCTATTCCGTCCTGCGAAGATCTTATCTTGGACATGTCTACTTCTAAAATCTTTTCAAAATTAGATCTCACTAAGGGATATTGGCAGGTCCCTATGCAGGCTCAATCTATGCATCTTACTGCGTTTTCAACACCTTTAGGACTATACGAGTGGCGATTTCTTCCTTTCGGACTTCGAAATGCTCCTGCCACTTTCGTCCGCTTAACTAGAGATCTATTACATGGAGTGACGAATACTGTGACCTATATAGATGATATAAGTGTCCATACTGAAGACTGGACAACACACTTACTGAAACTCAGACATGTCTTTGACAGGTTGCGACTCTTCGGTCTCACTGTCAAACCGAGCAAAGTTGAATTGGGCCTAAAAGAAATTGAATTTTTGGGGCATGTCATCTCTCAAGGTCAACTGAAGACTGACAATAGGATTATTACAAAAATTATGAATCTGACCATTCCGACCACGAAAAAACAGGTCAGAAGCCTTCTGGGATTAGTAAACTACTATAGTAAATTTATTCCAAATTTAGCGGAAATTACAAGTGTCTTTTCCAATGTTTTAAAAGCATCTGTAAAATTGGATGTGAAAGATGCATTATTAATTTCTGCATTGTCAAAATTGAAAATTCTTTTTAGTAATGTACCAATCCTTCGCTTGCCTAACCCGAGGCTCGTTTATTATCTTAGGACAGATGCCAGCAGGATCTCCATCGCTGCAGTCCTAGGCCAATTTTATGAGGGCATCTTCCATCCGATATGCTACGTGAGCCGTAAGATCACACCTGCCGAGTCCAGATATTCTATATCAGAGTTGGAAGCCCTAAGCGTCATCTATGCGGTGAGGAAGCTCCATCGATTTCTGGCGGGTGTGCACTTCATTGTCCAGACCGACAATTCTCCCATCACGGTCATCCAGAGTGGTGTGCATCGAAATGACCGGATATACAGGTGGTCTCTTATTTTACAAAACTATACATTTAGTATAGAACATATCAAGGGTAAAGATAACATTCTGGCTGATACCCTTAGTAGACCATCTGGGGTAGAAATACCTGAAATCCCACATATAAATGTAGAGTGATAGTTAGTACATGAATATATTATATTATTCTATGTAAAATAGGTTACATATACATCGACAGTATATGCTTAATCATGTACCAAGAACAGTGAACTATCATGTGTCCGTAGACATTAAGGCAAGAACTGTGCTGCAGAACGTAAATATCACCGTGTGAACAAGGACAGATCGTTTCCAACTAAGCTCCATTCCGGTGTATCATTGGTGTGAAACGCAGAAAACAGTGTCAGAACAGTGCTTAATTACAGACACGAAAAGGCTGAGCTACGACACCAGCGAACTCTACACGTGCACTACCGATAGAACATTATGATGACTGTGCAAAGTATTTCAGATACCCAGGCAAAGTGTGTAGATATATTATGCCTATACAAGCAATGTACAAACATGAAGGCAACTACTAACCTGTGGAAACTGAATAACATGTATATAAACTTAATGTGATATGTAATATAATATTTTAAGATAATCACAGAGTAGATGTAGGTTAGGGAAATATAATAGTTCTCATTTATTTTAATAGAATAGTTATTACAATAATTGTAACTTAAAATATTAGTTTAGATATGACAATAGTTAATTACAAGCTAAAATAAAATTATGATAAGAATAGTACCATTTAGATTATTACATTTCATTTACCTTCAGTATAGTTTAGTTTATCTTCATGAAACCATACAATCTATTAAACATTAACATTTATTAGTATCATCATTTTAAATCAGAATAGATTAAAAAGAGTAGATAAGTGAACATACATCATGTACACCATTCAGATTAAGAACATCACTCATATAATTCCATTGTACATGTAAAAACATTATTTAGCATAGTATTTAGAAAATTACATAATTTGTGTACACATCATCCATGTAATTAAGGTACATAACTCACATCACATCCCTTACATTTAAATACTTAAATTACTTCCCTTAGATTTCATAAACATAAGGATTAATATAAACATATCATATAATTAACATGACAAAACTTAGTTAACACATTATATATTTATTTATAGAAGTAGTATTAGTATGTTAGAATGTAGACTGCTATGTTAGTGTAATATAGTGGATGATGAGACCAAGGGGACAAACCATCAACCCTTTCTCATCCATGTAAATATATTGTAAATACATGACTCGTGCAACAACTTTCGCACCGTCATGAGGCTCAACCATCTCAAACTGAGCCAAATCTGTACAGTGTCACTCCAAGGTTTTTAAATAATCAGAAGAATTAGTGTGGAAGGATAATAGATGTGTGACAGAATTAAGGGTGAAAGCAGTGTGACAGAAGTGTGAAAGTGAGAGCGAATGGAAAATAGACGGAAGAGAGTGAGATTGGTCAGCGAATTCTTCTGCTGCCTGGTTCGAATTTTAATATTTGTCTGTGTTAGTGTTGGTTTTCGTTAGTGAAAATGTGCTAGTATGAATGTGTGTCTGCAATATAGTTTAGAACTTAGATTACAGTATTTTGAGTTTCATAACAAGGGAATGTAGTCACGAATTAGTGTTATGCACCTGTTTGTGGCCGCATTTAACCAAATTATGACACTTAAAAAACTAACATACATACACATAGGACTTAGAAACATAGTTTAGAAGTTAGATTAGTAAGTTAATTACATCCAAACACGCAAACAACCAGAAAAACAAACATATAAATTACATACACTTTTTGTAGATCAAAGGGAGATAACTTCGGGTCAGGGGACATAATAGACAACGAAGAACTATCTTAACAGTGAAATAGAACTTTACACGCGGAAGCGATGTAGGTAAAGCTTGTCGCACACACTCTTGTATAATGGTTGTTAAATATTATATGGGGGACATGAAGCAATTCATGTGTTGACCCTAAGAAAGTCAACTTTGTATGGGTAGTAAGTTAATTTACTATGTGAGGGCAGGTCTTATAAGACAACGGTCCGGTTCAGACATACCTCTAATAAATATAATATAGCATGTGAGAAGAGGGCTCACGCCAACCAGACAAGTTTGTGGCGATTGCCAGTAGCCACGTAAAGTTTTGCTACATTGTGACAATAGTCAGTAGAAGTCTAGTACATTGCCCAAAACCAGGTTACCTAGAGTCTTTGACAAAAATTAGAGACACTAATTTTTTTTATAAACTTCTTGCGTCACAACCAATGAGTGAAAGTTGATGACGCAACACAGGAGGGGTGGGTGTGTGTCAAAGACTCGACCGCATCCCCTTCACCAGGAAGAGCAGTCAATCTTGAAGAGACCAGGAGGGGATACGGCTCCCGAGGGAAGGGCATGGGAGATGAGGTAATAAGAGTTGGGTGACCATTCCCTCATGAGACACGCAGGCGGTGTTCAGAGAGTTAGCACTCTAATCACGATAACATCACGCCTCGTGGTAGCCACAGAGAAGTTGAGTATACACTCAACGTACCACGTCTGCCATCAGCGTGCCATGTGAGGCAACACGCACCAAGGTGAAGGTCAATCCCCGTGGTGTGTGACGAAGGAATGAAAGATTGGCAGACGGCCGGACGGGACTTGTAGTATACACCTCGTTAGAGTAGCGATAGGGGTATTTGTGTTTATTTGTGTAGAAAGTTAGCATAGGGGTAGCAGCTCGTGATAGATAATACTGTGGCTGTATGTTGTGTGTTTCAATAGCGACTGTTCACTGCTTGTAGCGAGCCAACGGCAATAAATGTACCATTTAATTTCCTCGCACACGACTTGCAAGTTTTCTTGTATGGTGTGCCAGAAGTACCCGATGATGCCTGTCAGTTGAGTTGTTGACATCGATGTTTGGGGCAGGAGAGCCTGGCATATGATACCACAACATCCAGCTTAAGAATGGAAGTGGAGGCAGTCACTGCGGTTCTCCGATGGATGGAGAATACGACACACACATCGTGATTGTAACTGACTCAGAAAGCATGCTGACGAGGGTGAGGATGGGCAGACTTCGTGCGGAGTGGCTTGCTTCGCTTCGGAGGTCACGGGTGACAAGCATCGCCTGGATCTTTTCTCCGGGACATGCCGGTGTGCTGGGAAATGAACAGGCGGACAGATTGGCTGGCTCTGCAGAACTTGGTGGAGTATTGATACATGACAAGGCAGACGTGGTTGCGGCCTTGTGGGAGCACGTGCACACCTCGGAGGAGCAAATGGATTACCATGGTCTGGCAAGAATGAGACAACGAGGAGTGACGAAGGGATCTGGCCGACGCTCAACGCTCAAAGGAAAGGCGAGACGGACTTATAATCAGATTGCTACTGGTACTATTAGTGTTGGAACTCTTCGCTGGCTGCTGAGGATGGGGACGGAGCACTTATGGGAATGCCCCAAATGCTGTGATGTCGATTCCTAAATCAATCAATCAATCAATCAATGTAAGACATTAAGAGACGAATATCTATGGCCCTTCAAAGACTAAAACAACTGAATAAAGTGTGGAGAGGGATAGATAGAACTAAAAAAAAACCTCTGCCGTGTGTCTACCTTGAAGAGGTAGACGGGCTTGAACGTTCCAATGACCCCAAGAGCTATACCGACGGTAGCACAGTTACTGGTAGGGTCACCCATGTCGCACAGGTCAAGGGAGAGGAACCAGACGAAGAGACACACAAACCTGCTGCCTTGTAGGTAGACTGGAGACAATCAAAGGCTAGGGAAAGCACCACAAAAAAAAATGCTTGTCGAAATCGGATGTACTGAGCCACAAGCTTGACAAAGCAGTGCAACGTAACTTAATTCATGATGTCACAAATTAAAATTAATCGTTATGGTGCCTAATCCCGCAAAGTCCCATCAGGCGGTGATAGTGCCGGGCCCCCTGCCTCGAGGGGGTCCACCCATGACTACTGGTGGTCATCTTCCCCTGTGCTGTGGAGTCAATGCACAGAGGAGTAGGTTAAGAGCTATTGGCCAAACACCCCGGATACTCAACATACTATAGTGGAATGCCGAAGGAGTTTATAACAAGAAAGTCTCCCTAACACAGCGTCTTCATAAAGATAGAATAGATGTGGCATGTATTCAAGAGACACACCTCAATGCCAATCGCAAATTCTCAGTCAGAGGATATCAGGAAACACGTTTTGACACAAAAGAGGAGTTCTAATACTTACACGAAATACAATACCTTGCCACGAAGTATCTGTGATATCTGACAACCAAACGGAAATTATAGGTGTTGATATAATGATAAAGGACGTGAAAATAAGAATTTACAATCTGTATAGCCCAGCAGGTAAGGGCCTTACACTTTCAAACATGAAAATAACTGACACAAATTGCATTATTGTCGGAGACTTTAATAGCCGTTCAGAAAGATGGGGATACACAGATACCGACAAAAGAGGAGATGAAGTGGAGGATTGGGAAATAGACTCAAATCTCCATCTACTCAACAAAGCGGATGACACACCGAGCTTCTACTCCAGAAGATGGTTTACCACTTCTACTCCAGACTTAGCTTTCTGCACATGAGACATCCTCCACAAAATCGATCGCCATGTGCTTGACCAATTAGCGGGTAGTGACCACAGACCAATCAAGCTTGTAATGAATATGGAGTATGTTCCACAGGAGCAAAGGCCTTTGCCCCGCTGGAATTACAAACGAGCAGATTGGGACAGATTTGCTATACTAACAGACAAATATTGTGAAAACATAAATACACGATATGGCAGCATGAAGCAAATGGTGGAAAGTCTAAACAGAGCAATAATACAGGCGGCCACCGAGTCTATTCCAAGAGGAGCGATGAAAATTACAAACCATACTGAACTGAAGAACTACAAATTTTGGAGGACAAAGTTGAAGACCTCCCCCGATGGTGTTTCCACCTTGTCGTGGTGGGGGAGCTTGAGTTTCTCAATGACCATGAGAGCTATGCCAACGGTAGCGTAGCTACCAGCAGGGCCTCCCAAGCCGGACAGGTCAAAGGGTAGAGAACAGACAAAGAGAAACACCCTGGTCCTCCAGGTTGGGGGTTGAAGCGTGGGGTTAACATCCCCACCTTTGTAAAAACCATTTTGTTACGAAACAGATACATGAGCCTCGAATTCGGACTGACTTATTTGGACATCGACCTTGGAACGTTAAAGGACTTTTGAGATTTGGAACATGGAATGTACGGACACTATATCGAGCTGGAGCGGCCGAAGAATTAACCCGGGAGCTGGTTGAGTATAAAATGGATATAACAGCAATTCAAGAAATAAGGTGGTCAGGAGAGGGTACTTTAGAGCAAAATGGAATGATTATAATATATGGAGGAAACACCCAAAATAAACATGAATTAGGAACAGGATTTGTCATCAAAAAAGAGTTATGGGGGAACGTTCTAAACTTTAAAGCTGTTAATGATAGGATTAGTAAATTACGAATAAAAGGTAAATGGAAAAATATAACGATGATTAATGTACATGCACCTACTGAAGAGAAAGAAGATGATATTAAAGAAGACTTTTATAATGATCTGGAAGATGTCATAGAAGAAACCCCCAAACAGGACATCCTGATTGTGCTGGGAGACTTCAACGCAAAAATAGGTAGAGAGCAAACTCATAAAAAAGTTGCGGTATGGAAAGCCTACATACAACTTCAAATGATAATGGATGGAGAGTCATCAACCTAGCAGAAGCCAAAGGACTGCAGATCAGCAGTACCAGACTGCAAAGAAAGGATATACATAAACAAACTTGGAAATCATGTGACAAGAGAACCTATAATCAAATAGATCACATTTTAATTAACAACAAAAATGCATCAAACATACAACAAGTTAGAAGCTATAGAGGAGCTGAGTGCCACAGCGACCACTTCCTCGTTGGGGCAAAATTTAAAATAAAACTTAAGAGAGCTTTCTATGCTAAACTACAAAGGTTACACCCAACATATAACAGAGAAAAACTACAAGAAATTACAGTCAAAGAGAAATTTGCAGATGAAATAAAATGTAAACTTGAAATTCTACAAAACCCGTTGGAGGAAAGCGTTGACCAAACTTGGTTGAACATCAAGAATACAATTCAATCTACCGCAGAAGAATGTCTCGGTGTGTTAACCACGCATAGAAAGAACAGATGGTTCAATCCAAAATGTGAAGAAGCAGTCATTAGCAAAAAGAATGCCAGACAGCTATGGCTAAATGACATCAACAACATCCAAAAGGAAGAGCAATATAGAAATGAATGTAAAGAGGCTACAAAAATAGTTCGACAGCAGAAGCGAGAATATATGAGTAATATAATCAAAGATATGGAAACTAATCACCAGAAAAACGAATCCAGAAAGTTTTTTAAAGAACTGAAGTCAATGAAACGAGGGCACCAACACAACACATATGGTTTAAAAGACAAAAATGGGAATATGATAAATACCAATGAGGAAATGTGCAACACATGGAAAGAATACTTTGTTGAATTACTAAATTGTGAAGCTCCAAGTAACACTTTCCCACAGGAAGAGGTTCTAACGTGTGAACCACAAATTGAAGAACCTGCATTTGAAGAAATCCTATATGTAATCACACGACTTAAAAACAATAAGGCAACTGGGGCTGATGGAATTGCTGCTGAATTTATAAAGGCGGGTGGCCATGCATTACATCTAAAGCTATACGAACTAATAATAAAAATCTGGAGGACTGAAGAATTACCCCATGACTGGAAAGAGTCATTATTGATACCTATCTTTAAGAAAGGAGACAAGTTCCAGTGTGAAAATTATAGAGGAATATCACTACTGTCCATAAGCTATAAGATACTATCCGCAGTATTACTAAATAGACTAAAACCATATTCAGAATACATATTAGGTGACTACCAGGCGGGTTTTAGACAAAACAGATCAACAATAGATCAGATATTTATCTTACGACAAATAGCCGAGAAAAATTGGGAATATAAAAGAGATCTCCATAACATTTTTGTGGATTTTAAAAAGGCTTATGATAGTGTCCATAGGAATAGTCTATGGAATGCTATGCGGGAATTTGGAATACCAAGGAAGTTAATCAACATGACCAGACTATGCATGGAAGATACTTATAATATAGTAACATATAAAGGCAGGAAATCAGACCCTTTCCAAATAACATCTGGCTTGAAACAGGGTGATGCACTATCGCCGCTACTCTTCAATCTGGCTCTAGAGAAAGTTGTAAGGAGGGTAAAGGAGGAATGTGATATTGGAGGAACATCCAAGCTGCTTGGTTATGCAGATGATATAAATATTATAGGGGAAAATGAACAAAAGACATTGGAAATATTGACTCACTTAAAGGAAAAAGCCCAACAAATGGGGCTGGTTATCAACCAAGATAAGACAGAATATATGGTAATTTCAAGAGAAGGAATGGCTAAAAACTCTGGCCACATACAAATAGATAATATGACCATTAAAAGAACGGAAACATACAAATACCTGGGTACAATCTTCAACTGCTCCAACATCATAAGGGAAGAAATACAAACTAGAATCAATTCTGGAAATAAGATATACTATGCACTACAACATCTACTAAAATCAAAGGCGCTATCTCGTAACACCAAGATCACAATATACAAAACACTGATCAGACCAGTTGTGCTGTATGGCTCTGAAACCTGGAGTACAACGAAAGGAGACGAAGCCTTGCTACAAACCTTTGAGAACAAAGTTTTAAGACGCATCTTTAGACCCATTAGGGATACACAAAGTGGAGAGTGGAAAAGAAGAAGTAACAAAGACATTTATGATCTGTTTAAGTCCCCGCTAATCACTGGTATCATGAAGGCTAATAGACTACAATGGCTGGGGCATATAGAAAGAATGAAAGATAATAGGGAATCAACGACTGGCAAGAGAAGGTCAACCAGAGAGACGAATGGAGACGGATTGTATCTGCAGCAAAGAACCTCAATGGCTCGGAACGCTGAAGAAGAAGAAGAAGAAGAAGAAGAAGAAGAAGAAGAAGAAGAAGAAGAAGAAGAAGAAGAAGAAGAAGAAGAAGAAGAAGAAGAAGAAGAAGAAGAAGAAGAAGAAGAAGCAGAAGAAGAAGAAGAAGAAGAAGAAGAAGAAGAAGAAGAAGAAGAAGAAGAAGAAGAAGAAGAAGAAGAAGAAGAAGAAGAAGAAGAAGAAGAAGAAGAAGAAGAAGAAGAAGAAAGTTGAAGATGCCAGGAAGACAGCAGAGAGAGAGAGAGAGAGAGAGAGAGAGAGAGAGAGAGAGAGAGAGAGAGAGAGAGAGAGAGAGAGAGAGAGAGAGAGAGAGAGAGAGAACAAACAACTGAAGCGAACATCTCTCTCAAAGCCATCTCAGCAAAATATAAAAGAACAGTAAATCAAACAACAAGAGATTGTTGGAGGGAAAAAACAGAAAACCTGAATTTTGACAGGGATGGAAACAAACTATGGAAGCTAGTGAAAGCCATGAACAATGAAGAACCTAGAAACAAACAAATAACAATTAAACATGGAAATGCCATGCTTACAGGAAAAAAGGCTGCAAATGCACTAATGGAACACTATGCCAGTGCTGTCACAAAATAAAACCTTGCGTTTAACCAATGATTAATATAGAGGCTTTCTGATTAAACGGACTATCTGCCAACGACAACTATTTTAACTATCAGAAAAAACAAATCGGATATCAAAATCCCAGGACAATATTTGTAGCTGCACGTGTACATCTGGTCGACGGATTGGGAGCATTCGGTGGTGATTGAGACAAATCCCGGCATCGCTTTGACAGTTTGTCAACATGTGAATACAGATGTAACCCGTGGGATCATGGTGGCAATCGGATGTCGGCCATCACATGTCGGGCAAAATTAACAGTTGCAGATGTGTAGAGGAAGTGAATGAGCTGAATTATACATCGCTTTGACAGATTATAAACAAGTCGGACTGGAAGCGGAAGTACTCAGCTCGGAAGAAAACAGTCCGTCTGTCAATTTATAGTTTCCGGAAATCAAGGAGATTGGCAGCTTGTTGTGGAAAACTGTTGTTGGGATCATACAGTAACTCGTTAGTTTGTTGGGGAGGTCAAAACAAGTGATGACAACTTTGACAGTGACTAAGCCAGGGAAAAGGGATTCGTGACAATGGATGATATGCCCAAATAACACCTGCAGGACGTCAACCATGTCACGTGACCAATTTTAGGTTTTGCTATAAACCATGATTGGAGATGGGGAGTTGAGCAAAACCGTGGATTATGATGGACGTGTTTGTGGGAGAGCTCTACAGTGTTAGATTAATTTAATATTAACTAGCATGTGTCGTTATGGCAAAGTGTAGTAGTCATCCCGGAATGAGGCGGTTTTGCACAAGGTAGTCAATATAGTCTATTAGTTCTAATTAATATAGACTGTAGCCTTGTTAAAACTATAGTGTGATGATTAGCACTGTTAGTGGAAAACTAGTTAGAGTAGAATAGTGATATTGGCTCTGCTAGGGTGAATAGAATACTGAGGTTGCACTCTGTTTATTGGTCTTTCCTTATCATAGCCTGATTCGGACGTAGGTGAGAAGCTATAAGGCTCTCTGACAGAGTAGTTAGCTGTAAAATAACAGAGCAGGGTAATAAGCTTACACCCAGCCGGTAGGATCAGTGACTAGTGCTCTCACATGATGTGTTGGTTTTCCCACAGGTTCCCCATCAGTTACTAGGAAACTCAACACTGGTTTTGAAGAAGTGCACTCCAATTGGACGACCACCAGTTGGACTCTAAAATGATTCTTACGGAAAAGGAATAACGTCCGAGAAGAAAGATGGTATATGTTTACGCTGGACTCATACTCATAAGGGTTCACCATGGCATGGCCCAGAAGAGCCAGCCAATATAACGACTCCTGCGTGGTATGGTTCACATAGGATGGGTGATGATTGTTGATATATCACACATCAGACAAACATTGTTTAAGGAACTAGAACATTAACGGATAAGTCACATCGTGTGCTAGATTCCAGTGTAATATTACATAGGACATATACTTGAATCTATATGAACACTAGTTAGGATCAAGTGTAGAAACATTAACAGTAAAACCTAAATACACTATAAAGGATTTGTGCATTCTTTAGGACCGATAGGAACTTACAAAGTTAGTTGACAATCAGTCCGTAATCAATCTGTACTTACAAACAGTCTCTATTTCGGATGATCATGAAGATGGATTACCAGGTGGCTACAGATGACAGTCAGTATCCGGCAAGAGGGTTTCGACACCGGGTGAGGTGCACTGGTTATGATTTAATGTGCTGTGGTGTGCCCTTGCAATGAAGAAACTATGCTATTATCGGAAAGTCCGATCATACACACAGTATAGAACACATCACGCATTTTCTTCGCATACACGTCTCATATACGTTACACTTTTCTTTTAATAAATTAATCTGTATTAATTTTTAGAAGCAAGAGTTGTTGAGTATGTTGCGTTGGGGAAGTATGAGAAGGGGGCATAGTACGACAGTGAGAGAGTGATAGGAAAAGGTGTCCACGGGCTGATGGAGTGTGTTGGACGGAAGCTGGTGGATTCTCCAGGATATTGATAGGGAAAAAACATATTATAATGTGGGTGTTGACTCTCTTCACTCCAGGGACGACACTTTAAAGGAGGACACGACAAGTGCAAACCACATTGATATTACAATCGAACAGAAGAAAGCAATCAAAGACAAACAGATGCATCATATTAATACAGAGACAGCAGCAGAATATATGAATGGCAAATCTAACAATGGAAGAAATGGAACAGGCAATGAATACCCTAAAAAAGAAGAAATCACCAGGAAAGGATGGAATCACAAATGAAATGCTAATAGGACTATGCACTAAGGCAAAAAAGAAACTACTAGCAGTCCTAAATTACAGCTGGAAAAGAGGAATAGTCCCACAGGCATGGAAGGAAGCTATACTAATACCAGTCCCAAAGAAAGGAAAAGACCTGGAAGAACCAAATGGCTATCGACCTATCAGTCTACTTAGCTGTGTAGGAAAAATTAATGGAACGCATTATCAATGGCAGTCTAACATGGCATCTGGAAGAAAACCAACTCTTAACAACACACCAAGCAGGATTCAGAAAGTACAGATCCACTGAAGATCAAATAACCTATATAGCTCAGGAAATAGAGGATGCCTTCCAAGAGAAAAAGCACACACTAGCGGCCTGGATAGATTTAGAAAAAGCATTTGATAAAGTATGGAAGGAAGGACTTAAAGTAAAACTGCAAAAAAATGCATGTTTGTGGGATAATGTACAAATGGATCAGCCACTACCTTGAGAACAGAATTGCCAGGACAAAAGTACAAGGACACACCAGCAAAATGATGCTGTTGGAGCAACGTGTCCCCCAAGGAGGAGTTCTTTCACCAACATTATTCCTAGCATATATAAATGACATCACGGAAAAATTTTCCAGCCAGAGTACACACAACCTCCTTTCCAGATGACCTAGCCATATGGACATCTGAAGAATATATTAGTACAGCTAACAGCAGAATACAGCAAGCCTTATTAGTGCTAGAGGACTGGTCAAAACCATGGCTAGTGAAGATAAGTGAGGAGAAAACAACATGCACAGTGTTCTCCCTCTCAAATAAAACGCAGCAACCTAAGCTGGTATTGACTGGAAAAACACTGCGCTATGAAGAAAATCCAAACTATCTAGGAGTCACGTTTGATCGTCGCCTGACATGGAAGACACAGGTTGAGAAAAATCGAACAAGAGCATGGCAAAGAATGGCAATCATGAAAAAGCTTGCTGGTACAACGTGGGGAGCAGATGAGAAAGTTCTCAAGAAGTTATATACTGGACGGGTGAGGCCAGTACTGGAATATGGCATTGCAACTTGGGCAACAGCAGCTAAGTCAAACTTTAACAGTCCACATCAAGGAATGCGAATCATAACTGGAAGCCTGAAGACAACGCCTATTAATGAACTAGAAAAGATCACTTGTTTACAACCAATTCAGGACAGAAGAGATAGCAGAGCCCAGCAAAAAGCAGAAAAATTTAGAAGACTTGACAGATCACCCTATGTATAACAGGTTTAATGGTTTTGGAAAGGGAAGACTGAAGCGTGGCAACTTTGTAGAAACTGCAAAACGAAAGATTAGGGCAGATCCCATACTTAACATATCAACAGTCAAACCCATTTACAATGCACACAAGTTCCCAGCTTGGAGGCAGCAGCAACTGCCTGAGATGATAGAAAACATTCCTGGTATTGAGAAAAAGAACACTCAGAATGAAACCATAGAAGAATAATAACCCTAAGCTACTTAAAAGAACATTACCCAAGCAGCAATTGGACCCATGCATATACAGATGGATAAGCCAAAAATTCAATAGAAAATGGAGGAGGGGGAATTCTCCTAAATTTAAAAAAAACGGAGTGAAAAAGAACACAGTCAGTGGCAATTGGAAAATTTTCAAGTAACTTCAAAGCGGAGGTAGAGGCTTTGAAAACTGCAGCAGAAATGCTCTTGATGGAGGAAAATAAAGAGAAGCAAATAGCTATCTTCACAGATGCAAAGTCAACTGTCTCAATACTGAAAAGCAAAAACAGCACAGAACTAGCTGACCTAAGAGCAGCACTCCATGGTCTATGCCAGAAATCCAAAAAAGTTGTAATACAGAAGATCCCATCACATTGCAGTATACCTGGAAATGAAGAGGCTGACAGACTAGCAAAAGAGAGTGGACGACTACCACATCCTGACATAGACATAACCTATAATGAGACAAAGAGGTTTATAAAAAGCACTTATAGAACCAAATGGGAATCAGAGCATCCAGGCCACCAGAAGGATGATGCATATTACAAACTCGACCGAAGAGAACAAGTAGCAATCTTCAGACTCCGCACAGGACATAACAGGCTAAAATACCACTTGTTCAATAAACTAAAGATAGGAGATACCGATGAATGTAATTGTGGAACTGGTAAAATGACAGCTAAACATTTGCTGCAGGAGTGCCCAATATATGCAGAACAGAGAAAGATATTGTGGCCGACACCTGCTTCATTTGAGGACAAGCTCTATGGAGATATCAACAAGCTCAAGTTGACTGCAGCTTACTTTAACTACATTCAGGTTGACATTTAGGTGCATGAAGAAGTATTTAGACAGCCGCACTTCATACCACAGGTATGTCGGTTACAGAGGCATGAAATGGAATATTGCTTGGATAGCAAATCCATAACGTGGAAAGTCCGAATCGAAAGCTCACTGTGTGGATGTCATCTGCAGACTGCACTCTTCTGCTTTTCGGAAGAACAGCCTATGGTGAACGGAAGGGCCAATATACGGAAGTCTTCTTCTTCTTCTGCGTTCATCCGGATTTTTTTTTTCCGGATGTGACTGCGTTGTGCCTGTTTACAGCAGAGCTGCGTTCTTGCGCCGTTAGGTCGACACATCCGACTTCTGCGGGCATTTGTTGACCGGGTTAACCTTCCCGGGATATACGGAAGTGAGGCTAAGCAGCCATGTGCAGGATGTGACGATTCCTTGGGTGAGCCCAGTACCAGAGCGCTGTGTGTCGGCTCTGCAAGTATGGAAGCCACCTTTGATGGCGGGGAATGCCCATGGTCTGCCCCTGCCTTCCCTTGAGGGTTGACCAGAATGTCTTTGGCTGTTCTGTATGGGCCAGCTGGGATGGGGGATAACACCACAACAGTGAGGGTCAAACGTCCTAAGAAACCTCCGGGAAGGTTAATCCGGTCAACAAATGCCCGCAGAAGTCGGATGTGTTGGCCTAACGGCGCAAGAACGCAGCTCTGCTGTAAACAGGCACAACGCAATCACGTCCGGGGGAAAAAAAACTCCGGATGAACGCAGAAGTAGAAGAAGTATGTCTGGTTCTAGTTCTTTGGTGGCATCTGGGTAGGTTTCTTGAATTCCTGTGACATCTGGCGGGTCGATATCTGTTTTGGGTCAGTCCGTTTATACTTCTTAGTTTTTTTTACGAGCAGTATGAAGATCCCCTGCCGGCTTACTAGGCCAGTCGCAGGTTTAGGACACAAATCTGATAATAGGGAGTCCGTCCCCTATGGCGAGCCATAGTCCCGTTAGCCCATGACCTCGCGGTCATGGTTTTCCGGTCTGCACCACGTGGAGGTGGGGGTAGACTTGTGTAGTCTGCGGGTCATCGGCAGGCTACTAATTTTCACTTTTCACCTCTCCTGGGAGAGGCTAGCCGATCCTAACCCTGCTGGCTGCAGGGCCAGGCGCATTCCACACCTAGCAGATCCGGCAATAATTCCAGAAATAATTTCATCAATAATTTTAGTTAGTGGATGAGGCATAAGCATTTGTACAAAAGCTTAATTAGGAATAACAATTATTATTATAATCGCCAGAAGACTAGGACGAGAATAGGCTTCGATAAAGAGAGCTGATGATCACAATCGTATAGTGCAGGGATCGGCAACCTTTTTGTAATGTTGTGCCTAAGTATTATTGAATACCCAGCGAGCCAACCTAAGTCCACAATGATCTAATCAATATACGTTTGTTCACAAGTTTTGACACAGTTGTAAATTAAGTTCTTTTATTTGTTATTTGTGTGTGTGGAAACATTTTAACAGCATCATATTAATAACAGCACCAAAGTTTGTCCCACGGTCAATGGAGTGTACTAGTACGAGTAGAGACGAAAGCCGAACAAAACTAGAGTTGATGGTGGGGGGTTGATGGCGGATAGGACTTAAACAGAACTTTGTCAAGGTCAATCATTATTGTCACACTTCTTCAGTTAGTTTGCATCAGATGACATATTCGTACCTTCAATGTCAAACAATTTTTGTTTTGAAGGAATGTAAAACAAAGGAATAACTTTAAAGGATTACGTGCTTCCTTTAATTAAATATTCACTCAGCGTGCCATTGAAAATCGTTCAACGTGCCACTCTCGCTACGTCTGTCGTAGGTTGTCGACGCCTGCTGTATCAGCCCTTCGCAAAACTTTTCTCTCACCACTGCCAGTCGATAAGATGCTCGATTCTTTCTTTACCAGCTTGTCTGCCTACTAATTTCATGGCTAAGGTGCCTCCAATGTCCTGTGTCCTTCCATGTGCCGGTCGACCTCAGACTCTTCTTTTGGGACACCCGCCTTTCACAAATGTTCTTTCCGAACCACAGCAGCATTTAATATAGCAAAAGTATTTCAGTTTCAGAGACTCAATGTTGTTTATGAGCCAGTTTTCTTTGATGTTCAGATCTCGTAGAATGTCAATATTTTCTTCTTGGTCCAAAGTATTCTTCTGAATAAAATTAGTGGAACTGCGGTAAAACTGTGAAAATGTAAACAATATAAAATAACACAAAGTAATGCAGTTTTACATAACACAATTACGAAAAACACAGGACGATGCGGCTGTCCGTATAAGAGTATCAATGTGACGAGATAAGTAGCAAATCCCCCCCCCCCCCTAATTTTTAATTATTCTCATCCCGTTTTTATACCTTAATGTAGTCACTGTAATGTCTTCCATATGATTATATGTTGTGTTTTGTTAATGTATTTGCTGATGAAAGCTAGTCGCAGCAAAGTTACGTGTTTTTCGTAATTGTGTTCTGTAAAGCTGCATTACTTTGGGTTATTTTATATTGTTAATAATTCTTCTGTAACGTTTCAGCTTACGAGTGACATTTTCTCGAAGACTTCTGGGGGTCTTAAGTGAAGCTACAAATTCATGTTCTGTGCGACGCTCTCGGCATACTGCTCTGCGGAAAGAGACCAAGCCATATGGGATAAGAATCAGTGCAATGTTTTCGAGCCTCTTGCCTTTAAAACTTTAATCTCTGCTTTTATTTGGCCGGACTTACTTCTTTGGGGCACATCTCCGTTGATGAATATGGAGAGAGATATTGATCACGGCTTATAAAACAACCCAATATATGTTCTTATTTCCTTAACATATTAAATTTTTTAAGCCGCATCTGCTATGACTATGGGATTGCCATTATTATTTATTAATATTAGAACAGCTGTAAAGTACAAACAATGCCCCGTCCCCGAGAGAAATCGACAACATAAAATCATTGTAGAAATAGTTCAGTGGTTTTCAAAAACGGGGATTTCAACAAAGAAAACCACGGCCTCCACCTCATGGTACGCATGCGCACTCAATTATAATTTTCAAGTAGGTCGTAGAGGCGTCTGTAAGTGTCCAGTTTATGTGGACTTTGTAAGTTGCTATTGGAAACAGCATCAGGTAAAGATATTTCCCAGCCAAGTGTTCTTTTGTGGTAAATGTATACAAGTTAAAATTATGTTCCACACGAGTCCTGTAAAGTTCAACAACTGACAGTGATCTGAAACAAAGACTTAAGTACCAACCGGCATTTTTAACTTCCGCCATTTCCGATTTCCCATTATTGTACTTTTGACAGTTGTGTGGATTGGCTGAGAGCGTGTAATGTTCCATGTGTAAGTGTGTCATTGTGGGAAAAGCACACACAATTTTCATGAAATACTTTGTACATAGCACATTCTTATTATAATGTAAGTGTTATGAATTGGGATAACAGTGTCAGAAATTATAATTGAGATAATGTTGAGACCTTCCATTGTATTTTTTAAATGCAGGTCGGTCAAACTCTGTCAATAATCTAATTAATCAGTACTGGAGATGTTTATTAATTATTATTATGTATTATTTAATTTATTTATTTCTTGTTGAAGTAGTCACAGTATTGTACTATTATTATTATTATTGGAATGTGTACCATTCAGAGTTATTTGCGTATGTAAAAATTAAGGTATAAATGATTCCAGCTCCACGCAAAAACGGTGAAAACTTTCCTTCAAATTTTTGTTTGAGAATCCAGGATTTTTTGTCCCCACCACTGGCAGTCTGAGTCAGTTTTTTGATGAATTGTTACAATTTACAGTGAAGGAAACTCCAAAATATGTTGACAATAATATAATAGTTATTCATAGTTTATGAATACAATCTTAGTCAGTGTGTCTCAGAGTATGGTTCAAAAAGCAAATTTGTTGAAAATTTCTACTAGTCATTTGAAATATTGTGGCTATGTGGACATCTCTTCACTGACACACTGGTGTATGTATGAATCATTCTTTACTTTATGCACATTTCAAATGAATTTACATGCTTTGATCCATTGTAATTTGCTTGAGATATGATCTGGTGTCATAAACTTCATGCACATGCTTGTTAAATTAGGTAGTACATACTTAATATTACTTATTCTATTTTATTTTTCTTGTTTATATATAGCATTTTTGTAGTTTTATCACAAACTTCTCTTCATGATTCCACGTATACCGCTATGTGTTCTTGATTTTGTATTATATTTTTAACTATGATACTTTCAATGACAGAAATACTTAACTTTAAACCTCTTCACATAAGACTCAGTAAGAAGTAAAGTTAGTGAAAAGAAATCTCCATGTTTGGTGATAGTTTAATCACAAAAAGAACTTATTGTTGATGTGAATTTTAATCGTCACTAAAAATTCATCAGATTGATCTGTTTCAATAAAATTATGGTTTTATCCAAGATTATAGCAACAGTCATCAATACATTGTAACAAAGATTCAGAATGGCAAGTTCGTCGTCCTAAAAAAATAATCAGCCCTAGAATTTTATCAGAAAATAACACATGCTGTATAGTATCTCATCTCATAATGTTCCTCTTGTACCTTGCGGTGTCGAGGTGAAGTATAAACATTGTGAGAGTGCCCTATTATGGGTTTCATGAATTGATATTCCCATGGACTCTACTATTCCAGCGTTTTCGTGATCGGCCTCTTCCTCTCTTTCCATCTGGTCTGTACATCATTGCTTGTTGTGGTATGCTGTTGACTGGTAACCTACTTGTGTGGCCAAACCATTTGACTTGCTGCTTTCTAATAAAATCTAGTGCTGCTGTAACCCCCACTTTAGTCCTGATTTCTATTTCTGATCTTATCTCTTCTTGACACGTTGAGTATTCTTCTCAGGAATCTCATTTCTGTTGTGATTTTTCTGTCATTGTCCAGGTTTGGCATTATTAACATAAGAGTTGGTAGGAAGATTGTATTGTAAAGTGCTTTCTTAGTAGTTACTGATACATGTTTGTTCTTTAGTATTGGTGCAATTTGTCCAATGAGTTGGTTTGCCTTATTGCATCTATTACTTCCTAGGTACTTGAAACTCTTTACTTGTTTCAAGGAATGTTCGTTTAGGGAATTGTTGTTTATTCTTCTTTAGTTATATTCATTACCTCTGTTTTGCTTGTGTTAATTTTCATGTTATGTTCCCTACACATTTCGTTTAGACTATTGCTGTATGATATGGTATATTTTTGTATGTTATGCTTTTATTGCCGGTCTTCGTGGCCAAGGCGGACACAGTTTGTAATTCTGCTTACCTGCATTCGCAAACACAGCTGCGACCGATTTGGCAGCAGAGCATGTCGCGCTGGATTTTAACGTGATGGTTTGGGAGCCGGTCATTCAGAAAGCAGTGGCAAACTACTGAATGTAAACTTGCCAAGACATCAACAGCAGTGCTGGTGTTGACAGCGATGTCCTGTAAATAGGATATGCAAAAAAAAATGCTTTCATTATAATAAAGTTTATGTAGTATATAATAGTGCATGACTCATTCACTGACTATCAGAGTTCAGAAATTTATAGACATGCCTATTTGATGAGAATCAGTGATTAGCAAAAATGATAGGTTCTTTGGGTATGATTTGGCTATTTCACGACCCCAGGTTTCTACTACAAAAGTTTGATTCTTTAAAAGATGGATGAGTGGTTAACGTGCTATTTAAACACATATTGTTCATTCTAACAGTTGAGTATTATCAAATTGTATATGTGCATCTTCAAGTTGATGTCTAAAAACAGTTTTGAATCAATTGTCATTCCTCTGAGTTAACGCATAACAAATAAAAAATGTTACAGAGACACAACCTCATTAGCGGTTCCTTGTTTCCAGATAATTCCTAGAAAATTGTCTGTTACCCATTTTATGAGTTGTTTGATCCCAGAATCGTACTGATTGGAACAAATACTCCTGCCTGTGCTGAGGGTTAAACCTGGACCACTGTGTTGGCAGACAAGCTCACTAACTATTAACCCACTGCATCTCCACAACACAAATAAGTATATCAAAACTCTTACAATTTGGCATTTCTTTTCCCACTAAAAAACTCTAGTTAATGGATAATTAATTCACAGAAACATGCTCACTTTTAATTCAACAGATGAATAAGGTACCACTGGTACAGTTTTGCAATATCTAGATTTTGGAAACCGCATTAACAATGTGGCAAACATGCTTGCCTTTCAGTCCGTGTATGTGTTTGCATCCTGATCAAGGCAGATTTATTAAAATTAACCTGGACCAAGGTCAGCCCAGTCTAAAATAATACCAGGATATGTTATCGGAAGTAAAGACGGCCAGCGTGATACTGACCTGATCACCAGTCTATAAAAATATGGGCTGGCACAGTTTGTCCAATAACCTCTAGGTGTGTGAAAGGGTCCTGTATATTTTACTTTTACTTATCTGTATTTGAAATATAATTTGGGTAAAATTAGAAATAATATTACAAAACCTATCTTCTTATAAACTTCAGGTAACCATAATATTTAATTTAAGCACCACAGGTTGTGTACCATGGCTGGTATTTAGTAATTTCTCTGTTGCTGTCATGATTGCCTGGATTTCTGCATCATATGGCAGTATTTTCCTGTTGAAACTCTGGTCGTATCCCTAGTGTTATTTGGGTATTCTATGTTCGCCCCCATTCCTTCATTATGAACAGCATTTTGTGCTGACCCATTTATGTAGATTCGGATCCAGAGGTCCTGTAGGTATTCGTCATCAAGGAAACTGTGAATGACTGTTCTGCGTTGACTGGTAGTCTAATATTTCTCTCTCCATGGAGTTTGTTCTGGGATAGTTTTCACTGGGATACCAACTGCTGTCAGATCCGTGGCTTGTCTGCAGTTTGGCCTTGGGATAAAACTGCTTCTTTTCAACCGCCCCATACTATGTTTTCAAATTCTTCATAGAGTGGCCTGGCATGATAAGGAATGTTTCTGCTTGTATTAGCATTTTTTTGTTTGTTTCTCTGCTCTCCCCATCTTCATCTCCACCTATAGAGGTTGATCTCATCCCTCCTGTGGTGACCCCTAAGTGCTTTATTTTGAATCTTGTCCATCTCTTGTAGTGTGGTTTGAATCCGAATACCAAGCCCTAATTCCAATTGTTGTATGCTCTGTTGACTAACAAACAAATGGAAGTTAACAAACAAATGGAAGTAGACCAATAATGAACTGCAGGGTAGACAATTCAGGGTGCCTGGTACCTTAATTTGAAATCTAAGATATATGATGGCTTACTGAAAAAAGAGGTTGGCTTTTGAATTTATTTTTGTCTACCTCTGATTAATTGTGTAAATTAAATAAGCATGGCATAAAATGTACACCTTAAAACCAGCAGTAAGTAGTAGTATGATCCCCGGAAACAGCATATTTTTAATTGCCTGTTTTGTTTTGTATTACCAATCATGCTTCTAAAAGTTTGCTTTCTATTTCCACAGACCAATTAATCGCGTGACTAAGGAAGAGATAACACTTTTAGGCAGAGGGGTGTTTGCTGTACAGGTAGGTTCATCATCATAGTAGCCCTGTCAAAAGATGTATGTGTTCATGTTCATGTATCTTCACAAAACTGCCCTTTTTTCTGGATCAATTGTATTAATATTCCTTCATGTTTTAGTTCATTCATCATTTCTTTCTGTTTGCCTGTTCGACCACATCTTTCCATCACGTTATCCTGTACCCCTCTTCTCATTATGCAGCCAAAATACTGTTTGTCTTTGTTTTAGTTGCATTAAATTTTCTACTTTCATTAGCCTTTTCCAGATCTGTTGAGCTGTTTATACAACTAAAGAGCTTTTTAAAAAGTATTGTTTAAATAAAAAAGTTAAATCATATTGTGAAGCATATTTTCATAATTTGAATACACAATAGCTTAACATTTTAAACCAGTATAATGAAGTGGGACCTGATAGCACATTGGAGGATAGTGCTTTGGCTTACACACCATTTGTTTTGTTTTTTCTGTACAGGCAGCTCTGAATTTCACACAGATTTATAAAATGAGTGCCAAGAGATTTTCCTGAAATGGAAGATAGTTGGCTCTGCATCAAAAAGCATGGCAGTTGGCCCACATTACAATACTTGCCAGTCGGCCAGCATAAGTATATGTGGAGTCAAATCATTCCATGAAATGATCTAACCCTGCAATGAAATTCTAATTGTGAAGTTGGAATTATATTAGTAAACACACTGAAAAATATAATGTACTGTTAGAACATTTCAGGCTGTGGTCTTCACTGGATAAAAATAAACACTGCAGAAATACAATTACCACTATTCTGACGATAAATAAAATGTTATGGAAGTAGCAAAAATTGACAACCCAGCAACATACAACTTGCAACTCACGTTCCAGTAATATCAAGGGGCTTCAAATCAAAACCTTAAATTAAATGTATGATAGAAATAACAATAACCATGCCATTGCCTTATAACCTGTCAATATTGTTAAGGATGTCAAGAGTGTTAAGCACATGACATCACAGTGCAGATTAACACGGTGATAAGGGCAGTTTAAAGATGGTCGTTCCATTATGGACATACACCAAACAGGAGCAGCATTCTGTTAGCCCTTTTTTTAAAAAAAATCTGTGAAGGGGTGAACCTATAGAAATTCATCGATGAATGAAGGTCCTATATGGTGATGCATGCCTGTCAGTTCAGCAGAGTGTATGAGTTGAGTAGGAGTTTCAAAACTGTTTGGTTCGATGAAGTGGTACAGCAGGGCCATGAGTTACACATGTGACCAAGAGAAATTTTTACTGTAGGAATCCAATCACTTTATTGGCGCTGTTGGACTTACATTGAACGGCGTGGTTACTATATCGAAAAATGATACATTTGTTCTTTACTTTTTCAGACTATATTCACACGAAAAAACAAAAACATTTAAGGTTTTCTTGAAGCCAACTTGTATATTCCATGGTTAACTGGTTAAAAAAAAGTCATGCAGATTAGTATGGTCAAAAACAAAACAAAAAAAGAACTTGTAAGCGTAGACATTAAAGCAAAGGGCTTCAAACCCACTATAATCAACGACACATGGACCAGAGAAATCGCTGGAATGAGTACTACAAACGTATGCACAACCAGGAAATCAGGAAAATGTCTTTTGACTAAAAAGCAAACTAGAATAAAGGTGCATTCAAACAGTAATTTTCTTGAGACATGTGATTTCCTTATTAACATGCCAAAAGACTTGTCATAGAAAGAAGTATTGTCTAATCCAGTGGTTCTCAACATTTTTTGGCCCATGCACCCCTTCACTATATGTTCAGAATGTCATTCCTCCCTTTCGTATTTCCTACCTATAAACCCCCCCCCCCCCCCCCCCCCCCACCCCTCCCACAACCTTCCTCTCCCACACAGTATACAAAAAAAGGAAGCTAAATTTAATGACACATACTAGAACGAGTCTAGATGTCTACATAAAATGTGATTTGCGGGTCTACTTATATAAAACAAATTTCAGAAGGGTGAGAAGTACAAAAACGTAAAGAATGGAGGGAAAAACATCAAGTAATTGGTTCGTGTATTACTGCGATCTTGACATAATCTTAAACCCCCCCCCCCCCCCCCCCCCCCCCCCCCTGGTGAGAACAACTGATCTTAATATGTTTGCATGCCACTAGGGATAATCACAGACACAGAACAAATTTTTTAAATCGCCCACACATATGTATTAGTAATGTTAGTTACCTATACTCTCATAAACTGCATAATTTTGTACTTTTTGTTATTCCCCAGATATTTAGTGAGGAACTTCTGTTGTCAAAATGGATTATGATTCATCTACGAAGTTTATATCTTCTTTAGCAAAGTTCCTTCAGTCACTTTGTAATGGTTATGTCGAGTTTTTATTCAGGTGTTCATGTCATTGGACACCTTTATCTCAGTGTTGATACAGGCAAGACAATAGACTACATTTTAAATGAGAAAGTGTGCAAAACTGATGAGAACAGTGTGACATTCATCAGCAACAGTTTTCATGCACAGCCTGCAGAAAAGCCCAAACCACCTGGTAAACGACCTGTTAAGGACTCTGACAAGACAGATTTCAAAGCAGAAGTTAATTCTGAGAATTATGTTGGTGCACAGGGAGAACCTAAAAGCACTAATGTTGGAACTCTACCACCAGCCAGGATTGCTAATCAAAATTCTCCTCATTCTCATGGAACTAAGAGACCATTTTCTCCATCACATATTTCTCAATCAAAAACAGGACGAGTATCTCCAAGGCACAAAAAGAACCGTACTGATTCATTAGATCAGAACACTTCACAGCTAGCAAATCCTTCCGTTGAAAGTAATGTTTCATCAGTCCCAAGTCCGGCTGCTGATACTGGTCCGTCGAACACATCGACTCGTAATTCTGATGCTCCTCATGGGTCACAGATGAATGAGTCTTATGAGCAAAATTATTTTCAACCCGATGATGAAAACTCATTGGCTGAAGAGCCAGAAGAGAGAGATATTAAGCCTTCCATTGACACAGATGTTACATTCATTAAAGAAGAATTTGGTTCATCATCAAGTTGTTCACAGTCAGGCAGCCAGAGTAAGTAATGCCTTTAAAAAAAAAACTTATTTTTTGTTTTTGGTCTTTTTTGGCATACGCTCGCTTTGAACTCAAGCGTAGTCCGTACACACTACTTCTAGTAGCACTGGACTCAATTTTGCTTGTGGATTAACTTTCCCTATTACCAGGGTCCCTTGCCATCAGGCGAATTCACTCCGACTTCAGAGGTACTTGTAATTTATGTCCTCAAGTAGGGTTTGAACCCCTTACACTGGCATACCAGATGTTTAAGAATTTTATTTAAAACGTTTCACTGTTGTGAATTTTAACAAAGAAATCAGATTACAATATGCGGAGGTTGAGAAAAAAAAACTACATAATTCATGTCAGCCACCTTTTCTCTAGCATATGTGTTTTGCAAATACAGTTCTGTGGAGAATTAAGAGTGTGCTACTTATATTGATATATATATGTCAGTTATATGGAGAATGAGTTTGTTAGTTACAGTAACTAGTGAGGCAGTTGCATAAACAAGTGTGTCAGTTACATAAACAAGTGTGTTTGCTACATAAACAAGTGTGTCAGTTACATAAACTAGTGTGTTTGCTACATAAACAAGTGTGTCAGTTACATAAACTAGTGTGTTTGCTACATAAACAAGTGTGTCAGTTACATAAACTAGTGTGTTTGCTACATAAACAAGTGTGTCAGTTACATAAACTAGTGTGTTTGCTACATAAACAAGTGTGTCAGTTACATAAACTAGTGTGTTTTTTTCTACATAAACAAGTGTTCAGTTGCATAAACTAGTGTGTTTGCTACATAAACAAGTGTGTCGGCTAACAGATAAATGGAGAGATATAATTTTGGTTATATAGAGAAAAAGAATGTATCGGTTACACAGAACTAGAATGTCAATTAATGCAGAACTGGAGTGTGTCACTCTTGTAATTAAATGTGGATTTTCACCATGTCAGAACTGAACTTGGGAAACTATTTGCAGATATATTTCGAATGCTGCATATTTTATTTTATATGTATACAAAATTCTGACCAGTTGCAAGGAAATATATTTTGATGTTTCAAGGAAATTAATCTCTTTCAGTCACGTGCATGCATGAGCACGTATTATGAAATAGTATATCACTGTCCACATTTATCAAACTGGAATAATGCTATAAGTATGAGCAGAGGTAGGAAAATCTAGGACGCCAGTGTCAGGGTCTTAAACTTGGCTCGCTAACCTAACACATGTGAGACAGTACAGTACAACGTGATTTGACTTGAGACTCAACGACACAACGTTCAATGGATTTTTTACAGATCATATACAGTACGATGATCACTAACAAGATATATTGACACTTCAATACACTACATAACAATACAGCTCACAGTCTATCTCAAGGTGTCAGACATAACTTTGGCACATAAACCACATAAACTGCCTGTTTCTACATAACAATGTGTCCCAGTCGAGTCGGGGAGTCACAATTTTGGTTATATAAAAAAAGAATGTTGGGCTCCAGAACCCGAAGTCTTAACGAGGAGTGCGTCACTCTTGTTTTTCGGTCCTTCACCTGTCAGAACTAACCTTGGGACAGCCCGATAATTTCAAGCTGCAAATGTAATATTACTTTTGCCAGTGCGGAAATATATTGAAGTTTAAGGAAATTCCCTCTTTCACTCACGTCGCATGGCGGCGTAACGATGTTCACTGTCAAACAAAATGTAAGCTATAGTCTCTAGGAAAACTAGGGCGCCAGCAGATAAGGACCTTACACTCGCAAACATGAAAATAACTGACACAAACTGCTTTATTGTCGTAGACTTTAATAGCCATTCAGAAAGATGGGGATCCAGATACTGACAAAAGAGGAGATGAATTTGGAGGACTGGGAAATAGACTTCAAATCTCCATCACTCCAACAAAGCGGCTGACACACCGACTTCTACTCCAGAAGATGGCTTACCACTGCGATCCAGACTTAGCTTTCTGCACGGAGACATCCTCCAGCAAATCGATCGCAATGTGCTGGACCAATTAGCAGGTAGTGACCACAGACCAATCAAGCTTGTAATGAAATATGAGTATGTTTTCCAGCAGGAGCAAAAGCCCGTTGCCCGTTGGAAATACAACGAATGCAGATTGGGACAGATTTGCCAGTTACACTTTTCTTTTAATAAATTAATCTGTATTAATTTTTAGAAGCAAGAGTTGTTGAGTATGTTGCGTTGGGGAAGTATGAGAAGGGGGCATAGTACGACAGTGAGAGAGTGATAGGAAAAGGTGTCCACGGGCTGATGGAGTGTGTTGGACGGAAGCTGGTGGATTCTCCAGGATATTGATAGGAAAAAACATATTATAATGTGGGTGTTGACTCTCTTCACTCCAGGGACGACACTTTAAAGGAGGACACGACAAGTGCAAACCACATTGATATTACAATCGAACAGAAGAAAGCAATCAAAGACAAACAGATGCATCATATTAATACAGAGACAGCAGCAGAATATATAATGGCAAATCTAACAATGGAAGAAATGGAACAGGCAATGAATACCCTAAAAAAGAAGAAATCACCAGGAAAGGATGGAATCACAAATGAAATGCTAATAGGACTATGCACTAAGGCAAAAAAGAACTACTAGCAGTCCTAAATTACAGCTGGAAGAGAGGAATAGTCCCACAGGCATGGAAAGGAAGCTATACTAATACCAGTCCCAAAGAAAGGAAAAGACCTGGAAGAACCAAATGGCTATCGACCTACAGTCTACTTAGCTGTGTAGGAAAATTAATGGAACGCATTATCAATGGCAGTCTAACATGGCATCTGGAAGAAAACCAACTCTTAACAACACACCAAGCAGGATTCAGAAAGTACAGATCCACTGAAGATCAAATAACCTATATAGCTCAGGAAATAGAGGATGCCTTCCAAGAGAAAAAGCACACACTAGCGTCTGGATAGATTTAGAAAAAGCATTTGATAAAGTATGGAAGGAAGGACTGAAAGTAAAACTGCAAAAAATGCATGTTTGTGGGAAAATGTACAAATGGATCAGCCACTACCTTGAGAACAGAATGCCAGGACAAAAGTACAAGGACAAACCAGCAAAATGATGCTGTTGGAGCAAGGTGTCCCCCAAGGAGGAGTTCTTTCACCAACATTATTCCTAGCATATATAAATGACATCACGGAAAATTTTCCAGCCAGAGTACACACAATCCTCCTTTGCAGATGACCTAGCCATATGGACATCTGAAGAATATATTAGTACAGCTAACAGCAGAATACAGCAAGCCTTATTAGCGCTAGAGGACTGGTCAAAATCATGGCTAGTGAAGATAAGTGAGGAGAAAACAACATGCACAGTGTTCTCCCTCTCAAATAAAACTCAGCAACCTAAGCTGGTATTGAATGGAAAAAATATTGCGCCATGAAGAAAATCCAAACTATCTAGGAGTCACCTTTGATCGTCGCCTGACATGGAAGACACAGGTTGAGAAAAATCGAACAAGAGCAAGGCAGAGAATGGCAATCATGAAAAGCTTGCTGGTACAACGTGGGGAGCAGATGAGAAAGTTCTCAAGAAGTTATATACTGGACGGGTGAGGCCAGTACTGGAATATGGCATTGCAGCTTGGGCAACAGCAGCTAAGTCAAACTTTAACAAATAAGTGGAGTCCAAAATCAAGGAATGCGAATCATAACTGGAAGCCTGAAGACAATGCCTATTATTGAACTAGAAAAGATCACTTGTTTACAACCAATGCAGGATAGAAGAGATAGCAGAGCCCAGCAACAAGCAGAAAAATTTAGAAGATTGACAGACCACCCTATGTATAACAGGTTTAATGGTTTTGGAAAAGGGAAGACTGAAGCGTAGCAACTTTGTAGAAACTGCAAAACGAAAGATTAGGGCAGATCCCATACTTAACATATCAACAGTCAAACCCATTTACAATGCACACAAGTTCCAGCTTGGAGACAGCAGCAACTGCCTGAGATGATAGAAAACATTCCTGGTATTGAGAAAAAGAACACTCAGAATGAAACCGAAAGAAGAAAAATAACCCTAAACTACATAAAAGAACATTACCCAAGCAGCAATTGGACCCATGCATATACAGATGGATCAGCCAAAAATTCAATAGAAAATGGAGGAGGGGGAATTCTCCTAAATTTAAAAAATGGAGTGAAAAAAACAGTCAGTGGCAACTGGAAAATTTTCAAGTAACTTCAAAGCGGAGGTAGAGGCTTTGAAAACTGCAGCAGAAATGCTCTTGATGGAGGAAAATAAAGAGAAGCAAATAGCTATCTTCACAGATGCAAAGTCAGCTGTCTCAATACTGAAGAGCAAAAACAGCACAGAACTAGCTGACCTAAGAGCAGCACTCCATGGTCTATGCCAGAAATCCAAAAAAGTTGTAATACAGTGGATCCCATCACATTGCAGTATACCTGGAAATGAAGAGGCTGACAGACTAGCAAAAGAGGGCGGACGACTACCACAGCCTGACATAGACATAACCTATAATGAGACAAAGAGGTTTATAAAAAGCACTTATAGAACCAAATGGGAATCAGAGCATCCAGGCCACCAGAAGGATGATGCATATTACAAACTCGACCGAAGAGAACAAGTAGCAATCTTCAGACTCCGCACAGGACATAACAGGCTGAAATACCACTTGTTCAATAAACTAAAGATAGGAGATACCGATGAATGTAATTGTGGAACTGGTAAAATGACAGCTAAACATTTGCTGCAGGAGTGCCCAATATATGCAGAACAGAGAAAGATATTGTGGCCCGACACCTGCTTCATTTGAGGACAAGCTCTATGGAGATATCAACAAGCTCAAGTTGACTGCAGCTTACTTTAACTACATTCAGGTTGACATTTAGGTGCATGAAGAAGTATTTAGACAGCCGCACTTCATACCACAGGTATGTCGGTTACAAGAGGCATGGCATGAAATGGAATATTGCTTGGATAGCAAATCCATAACGTGGAAAGTCCGAATCGAAAGCTCACTGTGGTGGGATGTCATCTTCAGACTGCATTCTTCTGCTTTTCGGAAGACACAGCCTATGGTGAACGGAAGGGCCAATATAAAAAGTCTTCTTCTTCTTCTTCTGCGTTCATCCGGTTTTTTTTTTTTTTCCGGATGTGACTGCGTTTGTGCCTGTTTACAGCAGAGCTGCGTTCTTGCGCCGTTAGGCCGACACATCCGACTTCTGCGGGCATTTGTTGACCGGGTTAACCTTCCCGGGATATACGGAAGTGAGGCTAAGCAGCCATGTGCAGGACGTGACGATTCCTTGGGTGAGCCCAGTACCAGAGCGCTGTGTGTCGGCTCTGCAAGTATGGAAGCCACCTTTGATGGCGGAGAATGCCCATGGTCTGCCCCTGCCTTCCCTTGAGGGTTGACCAGAATGTCTTTGGCTGTTCTGATATGGGCCAGCTGGGATGGGGGAAAACACCACAACAGTGAGGGTCAAACGTCCTAAGAAACCTCCGGGAAGGTTAACCCGGTCAACAAATGCCCGCAGAAGTCGGATGTGTTGGCCTAACGGCGCAAGAACGCAGCTCTGCTGTAAACAGGCACAACGCAATCACGTCCGGGAAAAAAAAACTCCGGATGAACGCAGAAGTAAGAAGAAGTATGTCTGGTTCTAGTTCTTTGGTGGAATCCTGGGTAGGTTTCTTGAATTCCTGTGACATCCTGGCGGGTCGATATCTGTTTTGGGGTCAGTCCGTTTATACTTCGTAGTTTTTTTTACGAGCAGTATGAAGATCCCCTGCCGGCTTACTAGGCCAGTCGCAGGTTTAGGACACAAATCTGACAATAGGGAGTCCGTCCCCTATGGCGAGCCATAGTCCCGTTAGCCCATGACCTCGCGGTCATGGTTTTCCGGTCTGCACCACGTGGAGGTGGGGGTAGACTTGTGTAGTCTGTGGGTCATCGGCAGGCTACTAATTTTCACTTTTCACCCCTCCTGGGAGAGGCTAGCCGATCCTAACCCTGCTGGCTGCAGGGCCAGGCGCATTCCACACCTAGCAGATCCGGCAATAATTCCAGAAATAATTTCATCAATAATTTTAGTTAGTGGATGAGGCATAAGCATTTGTACCAAAAGCTTAATTAGGAATAACAATTATTTATATAATCGCCAGAAGACTAGGACGAGAATAGGCTTCGATAAAGAGAGCTGATGATCACAATCGTATAGTGCAGGGATCGGCAACCTTTTTGTAATGTTGTGCCTAAGTATTATTGAATACCCAGCGAGCCAACCTAAGTCCACAATGATCTAATCAATATACGTTTGTTCACAAGTTTTGACACAGTTGTAAATTAAGTTCTTTTATTTGTTATTTGTGTGTGTGGAAACATTTTAAACAGCATCATATTAATAACAGCACCAAAGTTTGTCCCACGGTCAATGGAGTGTACTAGTACGAGTAGAGACGAAAGCCGAACAGAACTAGAGTTGATGGTGGGGGGTTGATGGCGGATAGGACTTAAACAGAACTTTGTCAAGGTCAATCATTATTGTCTCACACTTCTTCAGATAGTTTGCATCAGATGACATATTCGTACCTTCAATGTCAAACAATTTTTGTTTTGAAGGAATGTAAAACAAAGGAATAACTTTAAAGGATTACGTGCTTCCTTTAATTAAATATTCACTCAGCGTGCCATTGAAAATCGTTCAACGTGCCACTCTCGCTACGTCTGTCGTAGGTTGTCGACGCCTGCTGTATCGTCCTTCGCAAAACTTTTCTCTCACCACTGCCAGTCGATAAGATGCTCGATTCTTTCTTTACCAGCTTGTCTGCCTACTAATTTCATGGCTAAGGTGCCTCCAATGTCCTGTGTCCTTCCATGTGCCGGTCGACCTCAGACTCTTCTTTTGGGACACCCGCCTTTCACAAATGTTCTTTCCGAACCACAGCAGCATTTAATATAGCAAAAGTATTTCAGTTTCAGAGACTCAATGTTGTTTATGAGCCAGTTTTCTTTGATGTTCAGATCTCGTAGAATGTCAATATTTTCTTCTTGGTCCAAAGTATTCTTCTGAATAAAATTAGTGGAACTGCGGTAAAACTGTGAAAAATGTAAACAATATAAAATAACACAAAGTAATTCAGTTTTACATAACACAATTACGAAAAACACAGGACGATGCGGCTGTCCGTATAAGAGTATCAATGTGACGAGATAAGTAGCAAATCCCCCACCCCCCCCCTAATTTTTAATTATTCTCATCATCCCGTTTTTATACCTTAATGTAGTCACTGTAATGTCTTCCATATGATTATATGTTGTGTTTTGTTAATGTATTTGCTGATGAAGCTAGTCGCAGCAAAGTTACGGTGTTTTTCGTAATTGTGTTCTGTAAAGCTGCATTACTTTGGGTTATTTTATATTGTTAATAATTCTTCTGTAACGTTTCAGCTTACGAGTGACATTTTCTCGAAGACTTCTGGGGGTTCTTAAGTGAAGCTACAAATTCATGTTCTGTGCGACGCTCTCGGCATACTGCTCTGCGGAAAGAGACCAAGCCATATGGGATAAGAATCAGTGCAATGTTTTCGAGCCTCTTGCCTTTAACCGCCTTTAAAACTTTAATCTCTGCTTTTATTTGGCCGGTCTTACTTCTTTGGGGCACATCTCCGTTGATGAATATGGAGAGAGATATTGATCACGGCTTATAAAAACAACCCAATATATGTTCTTATTTCCTTAACATATTAAATTTTTTAAGCCGCATCTGCTATGACTATGGGATTGCCATTATTATTTATTAATATTAGAACAGCTGTAAAGTACAAACAATGCCCCGTCCCCGAGAGAAATCGACAACATAAAATCATTGTAGAAATAGTTCAGTGGTTTTCAAAAACGGGGATTTCAACAAAGAAAACCACGGCCTCCACCTCATGGTACGCATGCGCACTCAATTATAATTTTCAAGTAGGTCGTAGAGGCGTCTGTAAGTGTCCAGTTATGTGGACTTTGTAAGTTGCTATTGGAAACAGCATCAGGTAAAGATATTTCCCAGCCAAGTGTTTCTTTTGTGGTAAATGTATACAAGTTAAAATTATGTTCCACACGAGTCCTGTAAAGTTCAACAACTGACAGTGATCTGAAACAAAGACTTAAGTACCAACCGGCATTTTTAACTTCCGCCATTTCCGATTTCCCATTATTGTACTTTTGACAGTTGTGTGGATTGGCTGAGAGCGTGTAATGTTCCATGTGTAAGTGTGTCATTGTGGGAAAAGCACACACAATTTTCATGAAATACTTTGTACATAGCACATTCTTATTATAATGTAAGTGTTATGAATTGGGATAACAGTGTCAGAAATTATAATTGAGATAATGTTGAGACCTTCCATTGTATTTTTTAAATGCAGGTCGGTCAAACTCTGTCAATAATCTAATTAATCAGTACTGGAGATGTTTATTAATATTATTATGTATTATTTCATTTATTTATTTCTTGTTGAAGTAGTCACAGTATTGTATTATTATTATTATTGGAATGTGTACCATTCAGAGTTATTTGCGTATGTAAAAATTAAGGTATAAATGATTCCAGCTCCACGCAAACGGTGAAAACTTTCCTTCAAATTTTTGTTTGAGAATCCAGGATTTTTTGTCCCCACCACTGGCAGTCTGAGTCAGTTTTTTGATGAATTGTTACAATTACAGTGAAGGAAACTCCAAAATATGTTGACAATAATATAATAGTTATTCATAGTTTATGAATACAATCTTAGTCAGTGTGTCTCAGAGTATGGTTCAAAAAGCAAATTTGTTGAAAATTTCTACTAGTCATTTGAAATATTGTGGCTATGTGGACATCTCTTCACTGACACACTGGTGTATGTATGAATCATTCTTTACTTTATGCACATTTCAAATGAATTTACATGCTTTGATCCATTGTAATTTGCTTGAGATATGATCTGGTGTCATAAACTTCATGCACATGCTTGTTAAATTAGGTAGTACATACTTAATATTACTTATTCTATTTTATTTTTCTTGTTTATATATAGCATTTTTGTAGTTTTATCACAAACTTCTCTTCATGATTCCACGTATACCACTATGTGTTCTTGATTTTGTATTATATTTTTAACTATGATACTTTCAATGACAGAAATACTCAACTTTAAACCTCTTCACATAAGACTCAGTAAGAAGTAAAGTTAGTGAAAAGAAATCTCGGCACTCTTCCGATTGACGGGTCTAAATAGTTCCGCAGTGAATAAGTTAGGGTTAAGGGTTAGGGTCAGTGTTAGTTTAACACTAACCCTAACCCTTAACCCCTGACTTATTCACTGCGGAACTATTTAGACCCGTCAATCGGAAGAGTGCCGAAATCTCCATGTTTGGTGATAGTTTAATCACAAAAAGAACTTATTGTTGATGTGAATTTTAATCGTCACTAAAAATTCATCAGATTGATTTGTTTCAATAAAATTATGGTTTTATCCAAGATTATAGCAACAGTCATCAATACATTGTAACAAAGATTCAGAATGGCAAGTTCGTCGTCCTAAAACAATAATCAGCCCTAGAATTTTATCAGAAAATAACACATGCTGTATAGTATCATCTCATCTCATAATGTTCCTCTTGTACCTTGCGGTGTCGAGGTGAAGTATAAACATTGTGAGAGTGCCCTATTATGGGTTTCATGTATTGATATTCCCATGGACTCTACTATTCCAGCGTTTTCGTGATCGGCCTCTTCCTCTCTTTCCATCTGGTCTGTACATCATTGCTTGTTGTGGTATGCTGTTGACTGGTAACCTACTTGTGTGGCCAAACCATTTGACTTGCTGCTTTCTAATAAAATCTAGTGCTGCTGTAACCCCCACTTTAGTCCTGATTTCTATTTCTGATCTTATCTCTTCTTGACACGTTGAGTATTCTTCTCAGGAATCTCATTTCTGTTGTGATTTTTCTGTCATTGTCCAGGTTTGGCATTATTAACATAGAGTTGGTAGGAAGATTGTATTGTAAAGTGCTTTCTTAGTAGTTACTGATACATGTTTGTTCTTTAGTATTGGTGCAATTTGTCCAATGAGTTGGTTTGCCTTATTGCATCTATTACTTCCTAGGTACTTGAAACTCTTTACTTGTTTCAAGGAATGTTCGTTTAGGTGAATTGTTGTTTATTCTTCTTTAGTTATATTCATTACCTCTGTTTTGCTTGTGTTAATTTTCATGTTATGTTCTTTACACATTTCGTTTAGACTATTGCTGTATGATATGGTATATTTTTGTATGTTATGCTTTTATTGCCGGTCTTCGTGGCCAAGGCGCTACGGACACAGTTTTTAATTCTGCTTACCTGCATTCGAAACACAGCTGCGACCGATTTGGCAGCAGACCATGTCGCGCTGGATTTTAACGTGATGGTATGGGAGCCGGTCATTCAGAAAGCAGTGGCAAACTACTGAATGTAAACTTGCCAAGACATCAACAGCAGTGCTGGTGTTGACAGCGATGTCCTGTAAATAGGATATGCAAAAAAAAAATGCTTTCATTATAATAAAGTTTATGTAGTATATAATAGTGCATGACTCATTCACTGACTATCAGAGTTCAGAAATTTATAGACATGCCTATTTTGATGAGAATCAGTGATTAGCAAAAATGATAGGTTCTTTGGGTATGATTTGGCTATTTCACTACCCCAGGTTTTTACTACAAAAGTTTGATTCTTTAAAAGATGGATGAGTGGTTAACGTGCTATTTAAACACATATTGTTCATTCTAACAGTTGAGTATTATCAAATTGTATATGTGCATCTTCAAGTTGATGTCTAAAAACAGTTTTGAATCAATTGTCATTCCTCTGAGTTAACGCATAACAAATAAAAAATGTTACAGAGACACAACCTCATTAGCGGTTCCTTGTTTCCAGATAATTCCTAGAAAATTGTCTGTTACCCATTTTATGAGTTGTTTGATCCCAGAATCGTACTGATTGGAACAAATACTCCTGCCTGTGCTGAGGGTTAAACCTGGACCACTGTGTTGGCAGACAAGCTCACTAACTATTAACCCACTGCATCTCCACAACACAAATAAGTATATCAAAACTCTTACAATTTGGCATTTCTTTTCCCACTAAAAAACTCTAAGTTAATGGATAATTAATTCACAGAAACATGCTCACTTTTAATTCAACAGTTGAATAAGGTACCACTGGTACAGTTTTGCAATATCTAGATTTTGGAAACCGCATTAACAATGTGGCAAACATGCTTGCCTTTCAGTCCGTGTATGTGTTTGCATCCTGATCAAGGCAGATTTATTAAAATTAACCTGGACCAAGGTCAGCCCAGTCTAAAATAATACCAGGATATGTTATCGGAAGTAAAGACGGCCAGCGTGATACTGACCTGATCACCAGTCTATAAAAATATGGGGCTGGCACAGTTTGTCCAATAAACCTCTAGGTGTGTGAAAGGGTCCTGTATATTTTACTTTTACTTATCTGTATTTGAAATATAATTTGGGTAAAATTAGAAATAATATTACAAAACCTATCTTCTTATAAACTTCAGGTAACCATAATATTTAATTTAAGCACCACAGGTTGTGTACCATGGCTGGTATTTAGTAATTTCTCTGTTGCTGTCATGATTGCCTGGATTTCTGCATCATATGGCAGTATTTTCCTGTTGAAACTCTGGTCGTATCCCTAGTGTTATTTGGGTATTCTATGTTCGCCCCCATTCCTTCATTATGAACAGCATTTTGTGCTGACCCATTTATGTAGACTCGGATCCAGAGGTCCTGTAGGTATTCGTCATCAAGGAAATTGTGAATGACTGTTCTGCGTTGACTGGTAGTCTAATATTTCTCTCTCCATGGAGTTTGTTCTGGGATAGTTTTCACTGGGATACCAACTGCTGTCAGATCCGTGGCTTGTCTGCAGTTTGGCCTTGGGATAAAACTGCTTCTTTTCAACTGCCCCATACTATGTTTTCAAATTCTTCATAGAGTGGCCTGGCATGCTAAGGAATGTTTCTGCTTGTATTAGCATTTTTTTGTTTGTTTCTCTGCTCTCCCCATCTTCATCTCCACTATAGAGGTTGATCTCATCCCTCCTGTGGTGACCCTAAGTGCTTTATTTTGAATCTTGTCCATCTCTTGTAGTATGGTTTTGAATCCGAATACCAAGCCCTAATTCCAATTGGTTGTATGCTCTGTTGACTAACAAACAAAATGGAAGTAGAACAAAATGAACTGCAGGGGTAGACAATTCAGGGTGCCTGGTACCTTAATTTGAAATCTAAGATATATGATGGCTACTGAAAAAAGAGGTTGGCTTTTGAATTTATTTTTGTCTACCTCTGATTAATTGTGTAAATTAAATAAAGCATGGCATAAAATGTACACCTTAAAACCAGCAGTAAGTAGTAGTATGATCCCGGAAACAGCATATTTTTAATTGCCTGTTTTATTTTGTATTACCAATCATGCTTCTAAAAGTATTGCTTTCTATTTCCACAGACCAATTAATCAGCGTGACTAAGGAAGAGATAACACTTTTAGGCAGAGGGGTGTTTGCTGTACAGGTAGGTTCATCATCATAGTAGCCCTGTCAAAAGATGTGTGTGTTCATGTTCATGTATCTTCACAAAACTGCCCTTTTTTCTGGATCAATTGTATTAATATTCCTTCATGTTTTAGTTCATTCATCATTTCTTTCTGTTTGCCTGTTCGACCACATCTTTCCATCACGTTATCCTGTACCCCTCTTCTCATTATGCAGCCAAAATACTGTTTGTCTTTGTTTTAGTTGCATTAAATTTTCTACTTTCATTAGCCTTTTCCAGATCTGTTGAGCTGTTTATACAACTAAAGAGCTTTTTAAAAAGTATTGTTTAAATAAAAAAAGTTAAATCATATTGTGAAGCATATTTTCATAATTTGAATACACAATAGCTTAACATTTTAAACCAGTATAATGAAGTGGGACCTGATAGCACATTGGAGGATAGTGCTTTGGCTTACACACCATTTGTTTTGTTTTTTTCTGTACATGCAGCTCTGAATTTCACACAGATTTATAAATGAGTGCCAAGAGATTTTCCTGAAATGGAAGATAGTTGGCTCTGCATCAAAAAGCATGGCAGTTGGCCCACATTACAATACTTGCCAGTCGGCCAGCATAAGTATATGTGGAGTCAAATCATTCCATGAAATGATCTAACCCTGCAATGAAATTCTAATTGTGAAGTTGGAATTATATTAGTAAACACACTGAAAAATATAATGTACTGTTAGAACATTTCAGGCTGTGGTCTTCACTGGATAAAAATAAACACTGCAGAAATACAATTACCACTATTCTGACGATAAATAAAATGGTATGGAAGTAGCAAAAATTGACAACCCAGCAACATACAACTTGCAACTCACGTTCCAGTAATATCAAGGGGCTTCAAATCAAAACCTTAAATTAAATGTATGATAGAAATAACAATAACCATGCCATTGCCTTATAACCTGTCAATATTGTTAAGGATGTCAAGAGTGTTAAGCACATGACATCACAGTGCAGATTAATACGGTGATAAGGGCAGTTTAAAGATGGTCGTTCCATTATGGACATACACCAAAGAGGAGCAGCATTCTGTTAGCCCTTTTTTTAAAAAAAATCTGTGAAGGGGTGAAACCTATAGAAATTCATCGATGAATGAAGGTCCTATATGGTGATGCATGCCTGTCAGTTCAGCAAGTGTATGAGTTGAGTAGGAAGTTTCAAAACTGTTTGGTTCGATGAAGTGGTACAGCAGGCCATGAGTTACACATGTGACCAAGAGAAATTTTTACTGTAGGAATCCAATCACTTTATCGGCGCTGTTGGACTTGCATTGAACGGCGTGGTTACTATATCGAAAAATGATACATTTGTTCTTTACTTTTTCAGACTATATTCACACGAAAAAACAAAAACATTTAAGGTTTTCTTGAAGCCAACTTGTATATTCCATGGTTAACTGGTTAAAAAAAAGTCATGCAGATTAGTATGGTCAAAAAAAAAAAAAAAAGAACTTGTTAGCGTAGACATTAAAGCAAAGGGCTTCAAACCCACTATAATCAACGACACATGGACCAGAGAAATCGCTGGATGAGTACTACAAACGTATGCACCAACCAGGAAATCAGGAAAAATGTCTTTTGACTAAAAAGCAAACTAGAATAAAGGTGCATTCAAACAGTAATTTTCTTGAGACATGTGATTTCCTTATTAACATGCCAAAGACTTGTCATAGAAAGAAGTATTGTCTAATCCAGTGGTTGTCAAAATTTTTTTGGCCCATGCACCCCTTCACTATATGTTCAGAATGTCATTCCCCCCTTTTCGTATTTCCTACCTATAAACCCCCCCCCCCCCCACCCCCTCCCCAACCTTCCTCCCACACAGTATACAAAAAAAGGAAGCTAAATTTAATGACACATACTAGAACGAGTCTAGATGTCTACATAAAATGTGATTTGCGGGTCTACTTATATAAAACAAATTTCAGAAGGGTGAGAAGTACAAAATCGTAAAGAATGGAGGGAAAAACATCAAGTAATTGGTTCGTGTATTACTGCGATCTTGACATAATCTTAAACCCCCCCCCCCCACCCCCCCCCCCACCCCCCCCCCTGGTTGAGAACAACTGGTCTTAATATGTTTGCATGCCACTAGGGATAATCACAGACACAGAACATTTTCTAAATCGCCCACACATATGTATTAGTAATGTTAGTTACCTATACTCTCATAAACTGCATAATTTTGTACTTTTTGTTATTCCCCAGATATTTAGTGAGGAACTTCTGTTGTCAAAATGGATTATGATTCATCTACGAAGTTTATATCTTCTTTAGCAAAGTTCCTTCAGTCACTTTGTAATGGTTATGTCGAGTTTGATTCAGGTGTTCATGTCATTGGACACCTTTATCTCAGTGTTGATACAGGCAAGACAATAGACTACATTTTAAATGAGAAAGTGTGCAAAACTGATGAGAACAGTGTGACATTCATCAGCAACAGTTTTCATGCACAGCCTGCAGAAAAGCCCAAACCACCTGGTAAACGACCTGTTAAGGACTCTGACAAGACAGATTTCAAAGCAGAAGTTAATTCTGAGAATTATGTTGGTGCACAGGGAGAACCTAAAAGCACTAATGTTGGAACTCTACCACCAGCCAGGATTGCTAATCAAAATTCTCCTCATTCTCATGGAACTAAGAGACCATTTTCTCCATCACATATTTCTCAATCAAAAACAGGACGAGTATCTCCAAGGCACAAAAAGAACCGTACTGATTCATTAGATCAGAACACTTCACAGCTAGCAAATCCTTCCGTTGAAAGTAATGTTTCATCAGTCCCAAGTCCGGCTGCTGATACTGGTCCGTCGAACACATCGACTCGTAATTCTGATGCTCCTCATGGGTCACAGATGAATGAGTCTTATGAGCAAAATTATTTTCAACCCGATGATGAAAACTCATTGGCTGAAGAGCCAGAAGAGAGAGATATTAAGCCTTCCATTGACACAGATGTTACATTCATTAAAGAAGAATTTGGTTCATCATCAAGTTGTTCACAGTCAGGCAGCCAGAGTAAGTAATGCCTTTAAAAAAAAAACTTATTTTTTGTTTTTGGTCTTTTTTGGCATACGCTCGCTTTGAACTCAAGCGTAGTCCGTACACACTACTTCTAGTAGCACTGGACTCAATTTTGCTTGTGGATTAACTTTCCCTATTACCAGGGTCCCTTGCCATCAGGCGAATTCACTCCGACTTCAGAGGTACTTGTAATTTATGTCCTCAAGTAGGGTTTGAACCCCTTACACTGGCATACCAGATGTTTAAGAATTTTATTTAAAACGTTTCACTGTTGTGAATTTTAACAAAGAAATCAGATTACAATATGCGGAGGTTGAGAAAAAAAAAACTACATAATTCATGTCAGCCACCTTTTCTCTAGCATATGTGTTTTGCAAATACAGTTCTGTGGAGAATTAAGAGTGTGCTACTTATATTGATATATATATGTCAGTTATATGGAGAATGAGTTTGTTAGTTACAGTAACTAGTGAGGCAGTTGCATAAACAAGTGTGTCAGTTACATAAACAAGTGTGTTTGCTACATAAACAAGTGTGTCAGTTACATAAACTAGTGTGTTTGCTACATAAACAAGTGTGTCAGTTACATAAACTAGTGTGTTTGCTACATAAACAAGTGTGTCAGTTACATAAACTAGTGTGTTTGCTACATAAACAAGTGTGTCAGTTACATAAACTAGTGTGTTTGCTACATAAACAAGTGTGTCAGTTACATAAACTAGTGTGTTTGCTACATAAACAAGTGTGTCAGTTACATAAACTAGTGTGTTTGCTACATAAACAAGTGTGTCAGTTGCATAAACTAGTGTGTTTGCTACATAAACAAGTGTGTCGGCTAACAGATAAATGGAGAGATATAATTTTGGTTATATAGAGTAAAAGAATGTATCGGTTACACAGAACTAGAATGTCAATTAATGCAGAACTGGAGTGTGTCACTCTTGTAATTAAATGTGGATTTTCACCATGTCAGAACTGAACTTGGGAAACTATTTGCAGATATATTTCGAATGCTGCATATTTTATTTTATATGTATACAAAATTCTGACCAGTTGCAAGGAAATATATTTTGATGTTTCAAGGAAATTAATCTCTTTCAGTCACGTGCATGCATGAGCACGTATTATGAAATAGTATATCACTGTCCACATTTATCAAACTGGAATAATGCTATAAGTATGAGCAGAGGTAGGAAAATCTAGGACGCCAGTGTCAGGGTCTTAAACTTGGCTCGCTAACCTAACACATGTGAGACAGTACAAGTACAACGTGATTTGACTTGAGACTCAACGACACAACGTTCAATGGATTTATTTACAGATCATATACAGTACGATGATCACTACAAGATATACTTGACACTTCAATACACTTACATACACAATACAGCTCACAGTCTATCTCAAGATGTCCAGACACTCGACTTTCAGGCACAGAAACCACACAACGCCTTTCTCTCATCATGCGTCCAGTCGAGTCGACGTCCCAGAGCTGTCTGCCTATAGCTCGCAACTTGCCTCCCACCTGAAGTGGCTTCACGAGGCGTGCGTGCGTCTTGTGTCGTCCTTGCCTGGCCGCTAGCCGTCTCGTCAGCCAGCAATCTCACGGGCAGGTAACTACTACTCGCCTGGCGGCGTAACGAAGTTACGGCATCCCTGCTGGGGACTAAGTCGCCTGGCGGGCGTAACGATGTCACTGCATCACTGCACTACTCTAGACTCTGACAGCCAGTTACTATACCGCCTGGAAATTTTTAACCAGGTGCATGAATTTTCTATTAATTTCTTAGCTTGTATTTGAAACCCAAAAAATTGCTGCCTCCAGAGGACAAAGGGACTGGTTCCTAAATTATGTTTAGTTTTTTCTACTTCTGGATACCTCTGTTCCAGATGTATTGGTGTTACCTTTTCTCTGGAGTAAAATAGGAAGACAGAGGGATCATGCTGCATGGGCAACCCATGATCTCTGCAATTCAGCCTAGGTTTTGTGATATTTAGAGGTATAACTCCATCCAGGGCAGAAAAACCCAGGCTCCTGGTTGCCAATTAGCCAGTTCGCCATGGGGATCTAAAAATCAGTGTGGGGTGCCCTTTTTTTCAATCATTTTCTTAAGCCTTATTTGCAAAAATAAATATGTGGCATCTGGGGAAAAAAAGGGTTTGACTCCTGAATAAAGTTTCATTTTGTCTGCCTCTGACTGTCTGGTTCCCACTATGGGCTGTAATTATTATTCTTTGAAGCACTGTAAAACAAAATCTTGTCTGTCAAGACTGCAATGTGCCAGTAACCTGCAAATGAGCAATATTATTATGTGCTTTTGTGTCTTAAGAAGAGTATTGGAATCTAGAATTCTAGAAATAAAACATAAGTTTATTGTGTTGTAACTAAATAAGCTATACTTTTTCTTGTGTGTGCATGTATATGTATATATATATATATATATATATATATATATATATATATATATATATATATATATATATATATATATATGCACATGATGTATATATACATGCACACATTAAGCTATACTTTTTTTTTTTTAAAACTATTAAGCTATACTTTTTCTTGTGTGTGCATGCATGTATATATACATGCAACATGCATATATATATATATATATATATATATATATATATATATATATATATATATATATATATATATATATATATATATATAATATACTATACGACACTATGCAGGCACTATGCAGGCACACACACACATGCAATCATAGAAACAGAATTTCTAGTTATTATATCAAGTTTTCTGTTTGTCCTATCCAACACTTTATTTATCACCACCGTTTGATTCACTGGTATTTCTCTCCATGAGCATCCTAGGGATGCTCGTGGAGAGAAATACCAGTGAATCAAACGGTGGTGATTACATCATACCCATTTAGACCTATTTATGATGCCAAGAACCTTATCCTATAATATCCTCTATCTTGGCATCCAGATTAACTATCAAAATCTTGATATTGGCATTTCTTTGATTATCTGTAGTTCTTTAAAGCTTCATGTCAGATTCAAATAATTCATTAGTGTGTAACACCAGATAAAAAAAAATTTACATTTATTTATGTACAAAATTCTACATTTATTCAAATAGTCATGTCATCTTCTTCTGGAACATTGTCATAACTCCACATCCTGAATTCCGTCTGATCGTCGCTTGAGATTCTAGGTCCATAAACGCTGCAGATTCTTCATGACAATCATGTTAGAGAGTTGGTATTTAGAAAAGTCCATGCCATCAACAAAATACTTGAATGCAAGTGCATGCTTAATAACTTCATTCTAGCTGACAATCTTAACTAGGGCTTGTTTTAGGGGTAGGTCTTAATTTCAGGGAAGCACTGTAACATTAGGCCATTCTTTCACTGCGTGGGAGATTTGTCCACTGTATGGCCTGAACGTCGTTGGTTCATAGGTTTAGAAACTTTGCATGCTTCTTTCCATCTTGCTTCAGCGTAATCCCAAAATACAAATCTATTTCATTTTCCTCAACCACTTGTGCTGTCTTTTCTATACATAGTTATACTTATAACGTACCATGTTCAGTTTGGAGATTTTCCTAGGTGAAAGGTCAGTTTGCCATCCAGACACTTCACAGCATAAAGCTTTTATAATGAAGAATGTATTTCTTTGTGCACTCTGAAAATGAAAGACTAGCCTCTTGAAAAATCACTCATTTCATTTGATGCAAACAGTATAATTGCTAGGTTGGTATATTGAATGATTTATTTAATTATTCTAGGCCGTGACAGAACACATGGTGATGAAACATCAGCTTACCCTTACCAGTCAAATCAAGTATTTCCAGCAAGTTACCCAGGCCAGGGCAGCTTTGGAGCATCTCATAGAACAAATTTTAATTCTTCATCATCATCACACATCTTTAGTCCAGGGCAGAGTGTATCTAAATTTGATGAAAATTCTGGAGATCCATCAGGTTTGTGTCTTTTTATTCTTAAATTCTTTATTCTGTAAGCAAAACAATTAGCACTGTTTTTAAACAAAAATCAGCAACAGCATTGGGAATGTAAATTAACTACAGTTAATTCTGTAATTGTCTAAATATTGTAGTTCACATGAATACGTGTGACGGGGAAAAAACACTTTGGAAATTTAACTAGAGGAAGAAGCATGCATTTAATTTACAAATTGGGTTCACTTTATTATGGTTCATGCCATCATGAATTGTTGAATGAAACAGTTATTTTGCCAGTTGCTAATTGTTTTTGCTGTTGCTGTCCATACATTGTGCTGTAAGAGATTACATTATTTCAGAGTTGAAAGAATAATTGAAAATAAAGTAACAAAAATTAAAACGCATACATCTAGACTGGAAATTAGATATGGGTGAAGCCCATTATGCCGCATATTGTTTTATGGAACATGTAAAAATGCACGATGCCCCAAGCACAACTTAAGCAAAAACAAATGTATTCTGTATTTCCTCAATAAATTTCAATAGCATTTTATATTGGAGGCTGAAAAGCACACTTTACATGTGTGTGAAAATTAACAATGAAATTGGTATTAGCTGTTTGTAAAAATGACAGAAGCAATGATTGTAGAATTTTAGGAAATTTATAATATAGGGGTTACAGAGGATCCACTACTCTGATGATCGAGTGAGTTGGCAAAACATGACCGTCCACGCTAATCAGTATGGCACATGACGATTATGACAAAGGATCAACTTCCTTGCACTGATTTCTATGCCAAATGGCTCAGTCTTCTTTCCACAGAGTAGACTGCCGAAAGCATCACACACATCACGGACTTCATAGCTGAAAAGATGACACCCAGGGGTCTCAGTAAAAAAAGTGCATTTGTCAACCGTTTGATGGAGTCAGGAAAACGAACATAACACCTTTATAGCATAAGGCAGCAGCTTACTTGACCATGAAGTCTGCACTAGGAAAATGTTAATGATCCAAATAGTCATTACTATAGCCTTATTGCTCTGTTAGTAATAATAAATTCATAAATGCGGTTCCTGAAAATATAAAAACATACCATTTGTTCATTTGTTGAAAAGATAAATAACATGTAACAGTTTAAAGCACGCAGCCATAAGAGCTAGGAAGTTGCTGTACAGGTAAATATAGACTTAAACTGTTGAAGGGAGCATGTAAGTTAGAGAATTGTTTTGAGAATTTAAGATTAGGTGAAAGAACCTATATGGAATAGCTGTTTACATATAAGACATTGTGTTGGACAGGACACACAGTTTAATACACGGTAGCCTGGTAGGTGAGCGTAACATTTATTTAATGAGTGCTATTACACTGTTAGAAGTGCCTTTAACTCTATGCGTATGCACTAAAACAATCAACCCTTTTTGAGTTATATTCTACAGGAAAATTCAGGGTGATTATTAGTAATAGTAATTAGAAGATCATTGCTTCAGATAGACACATTATCAAAAATGACTTATGGAAGTACTGGAATGGAATAAGAGCTATATATTTTACATCATCTGGATTTTATTTACGCCCCAGTGCATTTTGAACAATTATTAATTCAGTAAACCATACAAGAAAATATATTACATCTTGCACTACTCTTAATTTAGTGTAGATTTAGTAAACATTGTTAGTTCAAACAGCATTAGGTACATATTGTCCTTGATAAGTCAACCATTACTTTGGCCATGCTCATCTGATTCATCGTGTCATACATATAAAGCACAAAGTAAGAGGGAAGAACAGTCACAAAGGATATAGTAGCTTCTCTGTTTAAGCATTCAACATGTATATGGTTGAACACAAGATTGAATTGTGAGCTTCAAAAAAAACTTAATTTGAAGAAAAAATATATTTGAAACATTTAACAAACATTTTCAAATGTTTATTTGAAACATTTAACAAATGGGATTTGGGAGATATAAGAATTTTTAAAAACTATATATAAGCAGTAGTTTCTGAATAAATACATAGATTCTTAGATATATTGTAATGTTCTAAACTCATTAGTAAATGTTTTCAATAAATTGTCTCATAAATTACTTTGTTTACATATCTTGTTTAGAGAATCTTAGCTGGGGAAAGCAGCATTTCCTTCTTACGTTCTTTGTCCTCTATTCGAACGTTGGCCTTGAGCCTACCCACTGTGTCATCTTATCATTTGTTACCTCCTCTACGCCTGTGCTGTGTTTTCCAATTCATCAGTCCTAGCATTTCAGGTGCTAATACTGAATATTTTCTTGGTCAGTTCTGATCAGAATCTTGTGACCTTCTCCACATCACGTCATACTTCTTCTAGCAGAGCCTCCTTTCATCTAGATTGGCTGCATTATTATATCTTTCCATATTATTATTATCTATTATTCCATATCTTATTCATAGTTGGTTGGATTGTGCATACACAATTGTCTACAGGCTTGGGTAGCCAATGTCACTCCAACTCTCACTCACTTAGTAGCCTCTTGCAACATACATGGTTCTTTATAGTCTTACTATGCTGTCCTTAAGGGGCCTGGCAAAGTCAGCATTGCTTTAATATAATGTATGGGCTTAAACCTGTACAAACATACTAACACCAGCAGACCTAATTTAAATATGTCTAATATTAGAGAGAGCACAGTGTATGGACTTTATTTTATTTGAACAGCAGTGGTACTTTTGGGTTAATTTCTATTCTATCGTAGCTTGCACATTCTTGTCTTAAATAATGACTTAATTGTCAGCATTGTATTGCTGTTTAAAATGTAAATATTTTATGTGTTCTACAACAGTAGACTGCAGTAAGTGTAATTGTTTCAGTCACATGGGCAATAAACACTTGGGTTACACTTAAAACACGAGGCTGAAGTAATTTTGTTTTGATGATCATTGTGTGCTTAAGTCATAGCCTTGTCATTCCCTTCTGCTTGACACCTTTTCAAGTTTTAGTCTTGCCTGTCTTCTTGTTTTTAGGTTAAAGTCTAGAATAGTTTTTCACAGTATCCTAATCTAAAGAAATGAAAGTAATAATATTACAGACATGTTTATAATGTTTGAGAACACCTGCCCCATGGCAACATATGGAGTGGCAGTCATGGACCATTTTGCAACCACTAAAGAAGAGAATAGGGCCTTTGAAGTAAAACGTTACAGAAAAATTCTAAGAACACTATGGACCAAGAAGAAAAATACTAACATTCTGCAAGATCTAAACATGCAAGAAAAATGGCTCATACAGAATCATGGCTTGGCCGTATTAATGGTCACAGTGGTTTGGAAAGAACAGAGATGGAAAGCCTGGTCCCTGGAAGGAGAGGCAGTGGTTAACCGGCATGAATGTGGACGGGACATTGAGGACACCTTGGGCATGAAAATGCTTGAGGCAGCGGAACTCTGCCAAAGGAGATCTTTTCCACTTCAACATTGTAATCTCAATTTTGTTTCTTTTGTCTTGAAAGTTTAACATTCAGTATCTCATCGTAACTACTCATACTTTTCTCATTTATTGTACACAGCTCAACAATCATGATGGTCTTTTCATCACTTGGGCAGACACATAATACATTATCATATTTCTAGGTTAGAATAAAACAGTAAATGAGTTATCTCATTTTTATGTAGTTTTAAGTGTAAAATTGTTCTCTCTGAAAGGAATAATTGACACATGTAGGCATTGACCATAGGCATATTAGTTTGCAGAACCCAAAATTACCATTGCTTTATTCAGAACTGTTGTTGCATTATACTATGCATATTTTCTGTCAGTAAAGTTAAGTATATAATATTTTTAACTACAAAGAAATGAACAAGGAGGATGTTAATGTAAGATCATTGGCTAGAAATTGGCTAAAGACACATTCTATAGCTTTGGTATTTGCAATCCTACTTCTCAAATTCCATATTGGAGGGACAGATTTTTATGGTAACCAGTGGTGGCAGTTTGATTTGTAATGCCTTGTATGAGAAAATATGGGGGTGGGGGGAAGAACTATTTTGTTCAGTTAACACAGTTGGCATCAATCCTTGTTCATAGCTACAGAATGGGGTTAAAGCAGAATGTTAGCAAATTTGCTTTGTGTAAGATGCATTAAAATATAGTAAATTTATTTGATTCTGTCATTAATTGATTGGCATCAATCATTCTTGATTCTCATTGCAATGATAAATTGAGAAAACAAGACTGCTTTAATCCCTACTTTGTAAGCATCAAATTTGGCAATATAATAACAGGCAATATTTTTAAGTTATACAAGTGACAAAGGTGAATGTGAGTATTTAAAAAAAAAATTATTGAGATATTTAGATTTGTACATTCATCCTTGTCCATTAATTATTTGAAATGATTACTCAAAATAACTGTTGTTGGAGAGGGCCTGGGCTGGCAGGTGGTAAACTCAGAAGTTCACATTGTTCCCATGGAATCTTGATTTTTGGCTTGAACAGTTAGCAATTTGGAGTCAGCAAGAGATACTTGTAGGTGGAAGGTAATCTTAAAACATGTAATATGTCAGGGTGATCCTTTTTTTTTTTAAAAATAGATTTTTGTATAGTTGAGAGGCTCAAGGTTTAAGTACCTCATGTTATCTCTTGTTGGATTTCAAATTGTTATCCAAATTTACATTCAAAATTCAGTAGAAATTTGTGTCATAGAAAAGCAGACTTCTTTCCTATTCCCTTTGCCTCCTCCTCCTCCTTACCCGGGGAGAAAGACAGGAAAAAAAAACATATCAGATCTCCGTACTCAAATCTTAAAATTCACTGCATGCACTAGGGTTCAGAAATCTTCTGTTTACATCACACTGTCATTAACATACTTGTTAGAAAAAATGTGCAGTTGGGTGCTTTAGGGAAGAGGCAAAAAACTGGTTGGCCTGAAAGGTTAATGAATGCCCAGTGCCTGAACCTGACAACAAAATTAAGGAGCATCAGATGGACTCAAGACCTGCTTATACATAATTCATTGCTGTATGCTGCATAGACGTCGCTTAAGATTGGATGCTAGCACATATCAGTGTATTAATTTGAGCCGCGGCATTGTGATAAACCGGTTGTTTTGTGCCATTGCAATTAGTGAGATAAGTAAAGTCCTGGTTATAAAGTCCAGGCTTCCGTTAACTATATGTGATTGGGAGACTATTTTCTCTAATATCTTTTAAACAGGATATTTCACTGTTTAGTTTCACTATTGTAGGGGGTCAGATTTAGTTGTTATTGCTGTTGGTAAGCGTGTGTAAATGTAATATTTCTTAATATGTTTCTAGAAATATGTTTGTATAGGGCATTTCATATGTTTAATGTGAAAGCAGCACTTATTTTCTATGAGAAAGTATGTGGTTTGTTTTATTGCCAGCGGGGAAACTGAATTGTCTCCAATTGTCCATAACTACTTGTGTGAGACCTTTAACATCATCTAGCTTGTAACGGCTTGTGCAGATACATTTTTGTTGTTATGTTTGGCATACATTTGGAAGCTGGAATGTGGTAAAACATTGTTCTTACGTTATGTGTATAATTTTCATACAGCAGTTATGTATATAGTTTGACAGAATTGGGCAGACATGTTAAGAGATTTATAGGACTTGCAGCTGTTATTGATTCTCTTGTCTTGTGAATAGTTATAATTTCCTGTACCGGCCCCAGGCTATTCCGTTGTGTAATGCTGATGGACACTGGCATATGTTCCTGTAACAAGTGTAACTGGATGGTACAATTCCTGACATTTGTTGCATGACACCTGATTTTACCATCAGCCATCCTTTGAGGCCTTGTTAACTGCGGTTTTCATTCAACCTGAAATCCATGTTTGCACATTTTTTTTCTCTGCAGTGTGTCTGGATGATCAGAGTTTGAAAAAGATTATTGCTGTTGCTTCAAAGGAGCATAATTCTTCTATTGTTGAAATGATTGGAGCAACACACCTAGATTACTTCACTTGCCAAAGTAGCAAAAGCTTTTCATGTCATTCATGTGGGAAAGTGTTTCGTGTGAAACATCAGTATATTGGGCACCTAAATACACACATGAGTCTAAAGCCATTTCATTGTGACTTCTGTGATAAATCTTTTGCATATGCCACAAATTTGAGCCGGCATAAAAGAACCTGTGAAAACAACCCACAAAATGCTTTGTCATCGCTATCAACACATGCAGTGCATTTTCAAGATTGAGACGGAATTGATTGGTGTTAGATGTCTGCTGCAATAAGACCGATAGTTACGCCAGCCCAGGCATCTATTTTTAACCACTATGAATGATTTCTCATCGTCCATTTCTCAGATTACTTGCAGAATGGGATGTTGTTTGCCAAGCGAGATGACATCTTTGATGTTGGCACACGCTCTGCAACCTGGAGTCATACATGTTCATTCTGTGATAAAAAGTTTCAGAATAAATCAGATTGCAAGGGCCATATAAACAGTGTACATTTGAATGCTAAACCATTTGTCTGCAAGCATTGTGCTGTGAGTTACTCTTACAGACAGAGTTTGAGTAGGCATCTTGTGAATTGCAAGTTGAACCCTTATATATAACCACAACAGTGCAGGGACATAGGAAATCAATTGTCATATTTTTCTTCTTCTCCAGAGAATTTGATAATGAACAAAGTATCTCTTGCTTATCCGGAGCGGCACAAGCGATATCAGTGCACACATTGTTCTAAGCGCTTTGTCAACAAACTGGACATGAATGGTCATATCAATAGTCAGCACTTGGGCATTAAGGCATTCACATGCATGCAATGTTTGAAGCCATTTTCCTACCTTCAAAATCTCAGGAAGCATCAGAGGATATACAATCATGATACGTAAAATGGAACTGTGGTTTTTTTCTGAACCACCTTCCACCAATCCGTTTACATTTTTTATTGAGATCCAGCATTTACAAATAGGGGTTTATGTGTCCATAATTTAAGAACTGTTTTATTTCAAGTGGTTTTGCAAGGAATACATTTTCATTTTGGAATCAGATGGAGTATATTAATCCACAAATAATCATATGTAATTTTTTTGGGGGGTCTTAGATTTCAAGCTATACAAACAGCTTAAATGTTTATAAAATGTAAAAACTTGGCACCATTCAATCATACATGGTGTCACCTTAATGTATGAATTTCATATGTCTGAATAAACAGGCCTACACAACATTGCTGAACCTAGTGATGTTTGTGAGGGGATATAATTTGAAACCAGTCAATTTTACCCCAATGTAATGCAGGCATTAGGTATTTTATTATGTTGACCATATTTCCGCTGTAAATCCAGCCTGGCATATTTGGTTAATTGTGCAATCTGCATTTGGAAGTTGCATTTTGACTCCCAACTTTTTTACCCTCTACAGATCTTACTAAAATGTCGAAGGTGAGAAATTCAAATCAGGCCTTGTATTCAGAAAATATCTGGTTGTGTGAAAATACTCCTGTACACCGGACATCTGGAAAGCATTCTGCACTTAAAAATTTTGTCTGCACATATTGTCTCAAAAGATTTTGCAGTCAAAGAGATCTTGATGGCCACGTCAATGCCAGGCATCTACACACAAAACCTTTCAGCTGTGAAAAGTGCAGTCGTTGTTTTTCTCATAAGACTAGTTACAATTTTCACAAGAAAGTTTGCCTGCTGTATTGATTCGTTACAGTAAATTTTTGTTACAATCAGTTCACTCACACTGCTCAGTTGATGGAATTGCTAATGCCATGAACTGTTGGCCAGTGTCATATTGTGACATTAGTGTAACTTATTATCACTTCTGTTTTGTTACAGATTTGTGTAAGCGAAAATATGGATCAAAATCCTTCATTTCTGCCATGGATATTCATCCCAATCAGACCCATTCTAGAGGTTTTGCGTGCCATTATTGTAATAAGTGTTTCACTGCTAAGCAAGATTTGGAAGGGCACATAAATGCACAGCATCTAAATTGTAAACCGTATCAGTGTTCTGTATGCTCCAAAGCATTTGCCTATGAAAAGACACTAAAATGTCACCAGAGGACGGCACACTTTGATAGTGCATTTGTTAGTACATGAGGAGATAATTCATCATCATCATCATTGAATTGTACCAAAACTGTGCACAATAGCTGTCAACATGCCATCAGTCAAGAATCCCTGAATGCTGTAGAACTAAAGGTTCCGCTCGTTTAAAATAAGCATTTAAACCCACTGACATACTGAAGTATGTCGCAGATAGGGGTGAATAACTGTGGTACTAAGGACAGACCATTGACTTAAGGCAGAGAATTTTTAGCATCAGATTTGCATTGAAACCATTTCATGTTTGTTATCATTGTGCTTCACATCTAAATCTTGGATGTTTTGATTAGTTTTTATTTTTTTTAATGCAAAGATACATCAGAGCGCTAGTGTTATTTTTATGCCCAACAGCTAATTAGCCATACAAATAACACTGATAATTATCATTTGTTTCTTTGATTCTGACCATATATAAGGTATAAGTAGAAGGAAGATAGTATGGGGGAACAAAGAGCAGAAAATGGAGGAAGAAGATTGTGAAAATAATTGAATCAGATTCTTTAACTTCTGAGCTGTAGAGCATGTGACGTTGTTAGTAAATATTCTTACTGTGTGATAACATAACTTAAATGAAGTATTGTGTGCAATGTTGAATGGAATGTCTCCTCCAAAACGTATGTTATCTTCCCATCTTGTTTTCAATGCCCTAAGAGATCATTCCAATTCCGTCTCCTGCTGATTTTTGCACAATGTGTACTTGTCCGCAGGTTTGAGAAAGCACACTGAACAGTTCCAGTCATGCACTGTTGTTGATTCTGAGAGGACATTAAGTTTAAGTGGAAGTGACCAGTTAAGCTATACTCAGAACAATGGGGCGTATGTCTGTGAATACTGTAGGAAACGCTTCTTTGTGAAATGCAACTATGAAGGACATGTGTTCTCTCAGCACCTTGCCTGTAAACCTTACAAGTGCGACCTCTGTGACAAAGCTTTTGCCTACAAAAGAAGTTTGAACTATCACTTGCGTGCCAACCATAACTTCTGTTAGCTGCTGTCAAGTCATCGACTGTTTAGGCGTGTTTATGTTTCATGCTTTTCAAGCTCAAAATATGAGTATAAAAAGATTTTTGACAAACACAGTTGACTGTTGCATATGATGCAGGTGTTTGAGAAATAGTTTTTTAATTTCACAGTAGAATTTCACCACGTCCACATAATTGTTTCTAGAACAAGATGACGTTCATGTGGTATTTGTATGTATATATTCAAACTTTTTTTCCATTGGCATCTCATTTGTGTGTGTGTGTGTGCATGTGTTTAGAAGTCAATAGTCTGATGTGCATATTGTTTGTTCTTGTCATTAGTTGATTTAACAATTTGTAATCTCAGCCATTGTTATGTACAGACATATCCCCCAAGTAATGCCAAGTTGCCGGTCTCTCTGGCCGAGGGGGTTACAACACTTTCTCCGTAATCCCATTTATCACGCAGAGTCTCGTAGCGGGCGAGAGCTGGAAGCGGTTTGACCCCCGCTGGTGACTTGCGGGATAACTGAGCCGGCCGCTCAGAAAGCAGTGGCAAACTACTGAGCGTAATCTTGCCAAGAAATCAACAGACAGCTGAAAGCTGCTGTTGACAGCGATGTCCTGTAAAGGATATGCGAATTTAAAAAAAAAATGCCAAGTTAGCTTTAAGGTGATAGTATATCTCAGAAATGATTTTACACATTGTCTCTCCACACCATATAGTCTACACAAATGCGGGTTCAGGTCTATGTGGCAAATGCACGGTATGTGTGTGTGTGCGCGCGTGCGAATGCGTGGAACACTGTTATGTTTGCAGCCGTGGATGCTACATTTGATTTTTTAAAGGAAGAGAGAGAGAGGTGTTGCTTTTATTATGAATCTCTGTTATGCGATATATGTTGTTTATAAAGAACAGATCCACTGCAACAGGTGTCCTGTAACACTCTTCCTGGACTATACCTTTAATGCTTCAAAATAACATATAGGTTGTGGCATCCCTTCCAGCATGTGTCCGCCCATGGGGTCTGTCTGTAAAAGCACATTTTTATTTTACACATGCATACTCTCTCTCTCTCTCTCTCTCTCTCTCTCTCTCTCTCTCTCTCTCTCTCTCTCTCTCTCTCTCTCTCTCTCTCTCTCTCTCTCTCTCTCTCTCTCTCTCTCTCTCTCTCTCTCTCTCTCTCTCTCTCTCTCTCTCTCTCTCTCTCTCTCTCTCTCTCTCTCTCTCTCTCTCTCTCTCTCAAAATTCATAGCGCAAACTATGTCTCGATCAAAGGAAAGAACTTGAATTGTCATCACAACTTTATATCTACTGTGCTAGGCTATAGAGTTTTCATGCATCAAAATTACCTCTTTTACTCTGTTTCAAATTATAGTCAACCCTTTTCTAATAAGCCAATTTTTGTTTTGTTGCGTATCCCTTACAGGGCGTTGCAGTCAACACCAGCATTTTTCAGCTGCTGTTGATGTACTAGGCAAGTGTTACGTTCAGTAGTTTGCCATTGTTTTCTGAACGACCGGCTCCCATACCATCACGTTATAACACAACGCGACACGGTCTGCTGCACAAATCGGTCACAGCTGAGCTTCGAACGCCTGGTACCCGGCTCACGAACCGTGTTCGCAGGCCTTTAGCCACGGAGCCGAATAAGCCAATACTGTTGCCTAAATCTAGAAATCACCAAGGTAGAACTAGCTGTATGTTTAGGCTGTGATTCATATTCAATGGAATAGTTTCTGTTCCTCAATTACAAGAAATCATTTGTTAGAAGCATCTTCAAATGTACATGGTTATTATTTTTTAGGGACACCTCAATTTTAATTATTTGTTAGATTCACCCTCAAATTAATAAAGTTGCAGTTTGTTGGAAATCCTAAAATCCACTGAGTTATCATTTGTTGTGGGGAATCTTCAAATTCATGAAGTTATCATTTGTTAAGGGCATCCTTAAATTCTAGTTTTCATTTATGGATATCTGGAATTCATGGAGTTCTGCCACATTCAAATGAACTTTTGACTTCTAGATTTCAGCTGCTGAGCCATTTCCACACAGTTGTCTGTAACTGTAACCACTAATTTACAACCTTTAGCTGATATGGAAGGTTTTGTTTTCACGAAGTCTTCTTTAAAATTGTTTAATTTCAAGAACAATTTCCAATTTATGTGCACCAAGTGCATTTAAAATTCAGCTGAATAAACACATAATAAGAGAACAAGTTTTTCATGACTATGTAGTTGGACTCATTAGATGTTACAATTTCAGTTTATTGTACTTGTAGGCTGTAGGACTGGACTTTTAAGGGTGTCTTGTTTTAATTTTACAATGTCATCGATTTTGGTTTAAATGAACTTATATGGGTTGGTCAGAACTGCTTGTTAAATGTCTCATCATAGTATACAGAAACTTATTACTTTATACATATTTGTTTCCTGGTAGTATTGTGCTTTTTTTGTGTTACATTTCTTTGTACTTTGCAAATTTCAATAGGCAGTTGAAGCTGCACTTCTATTTAGTGTGACTACATATTTTAGTAAAAATGTTACCCCCCAAAAAAACATGCCACCAATTTGTTAACAATGCCTGTCAGCCCAGATATTGGAGAGTTCTTGTATTGATATAATTTCCTTCCATCTTCCTGTTAGAAATGCTTGGCTTGCCATCATTCTGTGCAGTGGGATCACCGTTCAAAAGCAGATCAAGAACATCTGTTGGAAAAATTGAATGTGAAGTTTGTGGTAAACGATTTCCTTCACGAAGGTCGCTACAGGGCCATGTTAACTCTTTCCACTTACACCAGAAGCCATATGTTTGCGCTAAGTGTAACAGATCCTTTGCTTACCAAACCAGCTTGTATTTTCATGAGCGATTATGTTATGTGAAAGCACAAATGTGATTTAACCTGTGTTCAAAATATGTCTAGACCAGATGATTTAGATGCAAAAAGTGGGAATTGTGCTGTATTATTCCGTAATATACATCATCATAATTATTTCCGTTGACTCTTGAGTTATTCCACCTGAAAGCCCAGGTTAGCTTGCTATGTGTTAAAAAGAAATACTTTTCGTATTATGTTGCTCATAATTGATCATGTCAATAGAAATATTAGAATTTTAGCCAGCTTGGTGCAGGTTGTTTAACAACATTCTCTGTATCTGTTGTCTTGTCTTCTCACTGATAGCATTTTGTAGCTGTGATTGCAGTAGGTTTTCATTTACTTCCAACAGTTGGTGTGTCCAGTTTGATGATGGAGGAGAATGAGTTAGGTAGAGATATCTCCAATGTCTTTCAAGTCTCTATGAGCCCGTTTACACAGTCTGATGCATACAGCGGCCGACACACATGCCAGTATTGTGGTAAAACGTTCTCCAGATCAGAGTACTGCACAGACCACATTAATGCACACCACCTGAAAACTAAGCCACACATATGTCCTGTGTGTGGACTTGGATTTTCCTATAAAACCAGCCTTCATAGACATAAAAGCATAATGGGTCATAAAACCTCTGGCATTAAATTCCCACGAAGCATCAGCTCATAGTGTTGAACAACAACAGTATTGCCACCTTTTCCCAAGATGTTCATCCAGTATAGTGCATAATAGGTTACAAATCTTGTCAACACGGGTTGGTTGGTTCTGATATAGAGGATTCCTTTAAATGACTAAGGTGAATGCTACTTTAATTCTTTTATCCTACTCAACATGTGATGTGTCATAGGCTCATTCCTGTGAATCTCAACCATCATATTATGTTTTCGCACTTTTTTTTTTTTACACTTTGTCAAAAGCATACTATAGACATTTGGCTTTCTCCAGTGCGCCTACCCATTCTCTATTTACTGCTAAGAAAGTCATCTACTCATGATTTGTCATAGATTGCCTCTTAGTTTAAAACTCATACACATGATTCCCCGGGAAGGTTAACCCGGTCAGTCAACAAATGCCCGCAGAAGTCGGATATGTCTGCCTAACGGCGCAAGAACGCAGCTCTGCTGTAAACAGGCACAACGCAATCACGTCCGGGAAAAAAACTCCGGATGAACGCAGAAGAAGAAGATACATATGATTTATCATGATTATTTTACCCCTTCGGGGACTGAAAGAGTTAAAAATATTGTCGCCTTTTGTCATGAAAGGAACCATTGTATGGACACGCTGTATGCAGTGTGTTAACTTCACTAGACCTTAAGGAATCCAATATTGGAAATTTTGTAGAACACTTTTTGCCAGTCACAAGACAGAACAGTGGCTGTATGTGTGTATGGTAACATTCTGTTCAGTATTATTAATATAGCTTTGAATATTGAAGACACAACAATAGGTTCACCATTGTTTGTGTGATATATTTCGCTGTATCTTTTCAAGCACATGCTATAGAAGTCAATCAAACTAAAATGAAGTAAACAGTTAATCATTAATAGCTGAAATAATACACGCACACACATAATACGATGGTAATTTTAAACCATGTTTTGTTTACACATTTAGCCATTTGTATCACAGCAACATTCAAACACATTCTTCCATTTTGTGTGTAGTAAAAAACACGTGTCAGACTGTCTTTATCAGTTGTGCGAATGCAGATGTTTCACATGTTGTACTACACATGGTGGACAAATGGTAAATTTGCAGAAACTGCTGTGTAAACAAAAATATATGATAGGCAGTTTCAAATTACCTGTGGTCATAATTTGCGTATTTCATCAATCAGGATTAATTATTTTATTTTAAGGTGATTTCTATAGTATGTACACGACATGCAGCGAAAAATGCCAGGCAATACACTTTGCAGCCTATTGCTTTTGACTTCAATATCCAAATCCAGTCTGAAAACACTGTTTTAAATTGAAGTAACAGTTAGCTATGTTTAATTTATTTCATTGTGATCGATCACCAAATCCGGCGAGAATTTCTCTAATCACATAATGATACAGAGCTTTTGTAATTATATCAGTGCACAATTGGTAAAGGGATTCAGTGTACGAGGGGAAGTCAATAAGTAAGTCGCAAATGGCTGTAGAACTAAATATAATTTGAAAGTTTATTTGTATACATACATTGTCCCTTTATTTCTCAACATAATTCCCACCAAACATTGATGCACTTATCCGATTGTTTTATCAGTCCTCCCAAACCGGCTGCATAGAGCTGCATGCTGTTTTATAAACCACGTTTTCACTTCATATTCAACTTCGGCGTCATTCCCGCCCTTGAGAAAATTTTTCTGTCCAGCTATGCACCTCTTTACGGGACAAACATTTGTCAGCATAAACAGGAAGCATTTCCTTATGAATGTCCTTTGCAGGCAGTCCTTTTGCCCACAGAAAAACGCACAACAGCACATTGCTCTTTGGTTGTACACTCTGTAAGTACAGTCCATTTTGTTTATGCACTGCATATGCGCATGAGACACCTAGCGCCACCTGACGAACGGGAATATAAGGTTTGAAATGTTGCTGTCACCTAATGACACCTGTAGAAAATACCAACTACATTTACCTGCCATCCCACAGAACTGTGTGATTTACTTATTGACTCACCGTTGTAACACATAGTTGCAAGTTAATAATATTATATTATTTAGGTATTATCTTTGTCCCACTTCTTTATAATTAGTTGCTGTAGTTTTTTTATGCTACTTTTCTTTCTTTACTCGATTTTCTTGAATATTAAAAATCTCAGTTGTCACCACTGTTGCACAACATTGAACCTTAAGAGTGCTTTCCTTAAGTAATGTGCTTGGTAGTTTGTACCACGAATACAATTTCTAAGCTAGTGCACTTGATGCCATCTAATTTTATAGCTTTCATCATCTCTGAACCACAATCTTGTTTTTGACCACTCAGATTTGCCCTCTTTAGCAACAGGTATGTTCTCCAAAGCCTTTGATCTCTCTAACAGAATGGATATTTCCATTTACAAAAGATGTAATTTTGTTGTGCTCTTATATTAATCAGCTAAAAGTAAGATAGGTTAGTTTTAAAGTGTGTCTGTGACCACTTGACAGGCTAAGAACACGTGGTACAGCTGTGCAAGATTACATACAAACTCTTTGGAACTGACTTAGGTAGCTTTTAGTAGAGGCAAGGGCAGAGAAAACTGCTGTCCATTAGTAGATTGGTGATGATAAAACTGCTAATTTTTAACTTGTTTTTTGGTTTCAGTATTAAGAATTCTTATTTGTGTGGGAAGAGATGTTGATAATAAACATTGCTTCAAAATGGTCAAAGTCATTTGTTGTAATTTCTGACGGGTAAATGCTATGCATTATGACTGTAGTGATGTTTTGTTTGCGCTGCACTTGGAAGTATACGTGAATGCCCCTTGCATGGGTATTGCAATGTAAATTATCATTACAAGCATTTCTAACAGTGCTAAGCTTTGGGGATTTTTTACATGAAGTCTTTTGAGTCTTGGGTTTGCTGTCAATGGGCAGAAAAGATGCTTTTTCAAACCCCCGATAGATAACAATTCATAAATGTACAATATTTATTGTACTGAAATTGGAAGCCATGCCTCCAGATGTGACAGACACTGCTCTTTACCCTGCTCCACCATTTGCGGTATACATTCATTAAGTTTCATGACTTGCTATGCGACTAAATACTACTAATTATGTAGTGGTAATAAGTCTGAAATATATACACTGTAAAACAAGATTAAAGAACACTTAATTTTATTTTCTCCTCCTCATCGGCTAACTAATGCCATACATATCTTTTCCAGTCTCCTGTAGCTTCTTCCATGTTTTCCCCCACATTATTCATCTGTCTCTAATTCTCTTCTCCATGTATTTCTAAGTTTTTGTTTTTTTTTTTGACCTGTGGGTTTCAGAGGGACTCAGTGTGTACCCTACCCTGTCCACCAGGGTCTTTTCCTCACCTATTCATTTACTGGAATTTGTTTTCTCCATGAACTCCACATTGGTGGTAATGTCCTACAATTTTAGACCCCTGTTCTGCACCAGAACCGATTATTTAATGTTTATTGTTTTATTATAATTGTTTGAACTGTTCTCCACGTTTCTGGTTCATACAGCAGAATTGCTTTAATATTAAAGTTAAATATTGTAAGTTTGGAAATAGATTTAGAGTCATTAGACATAGACAGTCATAATTTTTTGGACACGTTATGAGAAGAATAACTTGGTGACAACTGGCAAGATCAAAGGGAAGAGACCAAGGGGAAGACCGAGAAGTAAATACCTGGATGGCTTGGCCACAGTGGCATGGTCAAGACAGGAACACAGAGCTGACCCATGACTCTGGTGATCAAGTGACATGGCAAAACATGACCGCCCACGCTTATCGGCATGGCACATGATGGATAGATGGTATTTATGTTGGTCATCACTCCTTTCTGGTTATGTAGTCTTGTTAACTCATTGCAGTCCTTAATATTATTTACTCATTTCAACGATGCCATATGTGAACTCTTAGGCACACATTGACCATGCGACGATTCTTATACACATGTTCCAACAGTACATAGCAAGGAATTGTTGTGGACCTCTTATCAAGTGTAATTAATCTATCTTGCATCTTCTTTCTCTTCTTCTGCGTTCATCTGGAATGTTGTTTGGACGTAATTGTGTTGTGCCAGTTTACAGCAGAGCTGCGATACTTGCGCCTTTTGGCTGACACATCCTACTTCTGTGGGCATTTGTTGACCGGGCTAACCTTCCCAGGTGTTTCGTAGGACTGTTTTGACTCTCACTGTTATGGTGTTATCCCCCATCCCAGCTGGCCCATTTAGAACAGCCGAAGACATCCCAGTCAGCCCTCAAGGGAAGGCAGGGGCAGACCATGAGCATTCCCCGCCTTCCAAGGAGGCTTCCATGATTGCAGAGCCGACGCACAGCACTCTGGTACTGGGCTCACCCAAGGAATCGTCACGTCCTTCACATGGCTGCTTAGCCTCACTTTCGTATATTGGGCCTTCCATTCACCTGCTCCTCTAGAAACCAGACAAATGCAGTCTGCAAATGACATCCACAGTGAGCTTTGGATTCTGACTTTCCACGTAATGGATTTGCTACCTGTCACAGTGCTGCTGACAGAAGTGGCTGTGGTTGTGTCTAGTGTATGTCAGTCAACACAAGACGGCTGAACTCTAGCTCAGCCAATCACTGCCCTGCACGAACACGCACAATTGTCTTGTAAGAAATAGTTCCACTGTTCACCCCACTCACTCTCATTGGGGTTTTCCAAGTCGACCGAGACCTGTCTTCGACACACGCAGTACTCGGCTGTGTTCTGAAATATCATTACCACTTTTCAGCATCTGCTGTTTGGCCCACTGCTACACTGTCCCGCTGACATCAACAAACAAGCTGACTCGTGGCCTAGACATCCGTACTCCGAAGTTTACTTAACCTTCCGTTCCGCCATGTGTTCTAATAGTTCTAATATTTCTGCAGCGTTAAACTCAGCGAGGTAATACGTGGTATAGTGTTGCATATCACAACCAACCGCTATCTCCCATCCTGGCTGTGTATTCTACCTGCGCTGGACCGCTTTTGAACTGTCTCCGTTAATTATCTGACGCACACTGCGTGCAAGTCGCCTGTTAGCTACCCCGGTGGCCAGCTAAACTTGAAAAAGAATGTCTGGTTTTCATGCCTATGATAATGATTCATCGTGTTGTTTCATTTTGCAGGCCACTCGGTTCATTGATGAACATTCTTACTTTGACTAATCTGCAGTCAAATCTCCCTATAACGGGTCCTCTGTAGAATGGACGTGCCCCCAGCTAATCTTACTGTCACAATGCTGCTGACAGATAGAAGTGGCTGTGGTTGTGTCTAGTGTATGTCAGTGTGAATATTGTGCCGGACGACTGCTCAACAAGTATGAGTCACTATAGAACACTGGTTTGCGCACACACAACTTTACTGATTATGACGAGACATGATGAAAATGCAGCATTCCGGGAACAATAATAAAAATGGCAGACACATTAATTCCATATGAAACCAATATTGCCTTCTACAGGACTTCAAAAAATCACTTGTTATGCTGGACTCTTCTCCATCCCTGAATGTAACCAACTCCTCTGAGTATCTTCTCTCTGGCCCCAGTTTTCCTAACTGGCCTGATACTCAATGCTTCTCACTCCTGGGCTGAAGTTTTCTTAACTTAGCCCAAAACTCACCTACCCCCAGTTTGTCCAGACCTCTGTCTTTATTCACTCTCCCCGGGACCACCCGTGAAAATCTATTTCACTCTTGAACCCCATTACTAGTTCCCATCAAAATACCTTTCTGGGTTCCCCTTGTATATCCGCTTCCCAGCACGCTTCTTCCTGTCCATGGGTGACCCAAGCTGACATCTACGTGCTATAACAATCCACTGTGTTTGGGGCTCCACCATTGTCTTGGGATTTCTAATCAACCTCTCTGGCCCCACCTCCGCTTTCCTCTTCTCCACACATGTGACCTGTATTGTTAATCTCAGATTCATAACCCCAACATCCGCCCTATCTTGGCGTTTAATCACGCACATTACACTATCCAAAAAATATTCCATTTCGTGCCACTAGGATCCCTTTTCCACCTTTGATGACCCCCACATAATGAGCTTTCAGTTCGGACTTTCCATGTAATGGATTTGCTATCCAGGCAGTATTTAATTTCGTGCCACTGGGGCACTTTTTCTACTTTGATGACGCCTAAACAATGAGCATTTGTTTGAGATTTTTCACTAATGGATTTCCTAGCCAAGCAATATTCCATTTCATGCCACTGGGATGCTTTTGCTACCGACACACCTGTGGTATGAAGTGTGGCAGTCTACGTACTTCTTCGTGCATCTTTAGATGTAAACCTGAATTTAGTTAAAGATATCTTGCATCTGATATCGTATGTGGTAAAGAAGGACAGTGTTTTCAGCGAAGTCTATGTCATCAGGCTGCTGTGTGAATGCAGTGTACCTTAATAATTTTAAGGGGGCTTGTAATTTGCACTGAGACAGCATTCAAATAACTTTCAACAGTTGTATGTATTAAGGGTTAGTGTAGCTGGCCCTGTTAAATTTGTTGGACCTGTGTCTTTCATGGCAGACGGCGATCAAAGATTTTGATTTTCTGGCTGGTTTTGATTTTACTAGCTTTCAGTACTACATTATATTTGGGAGAACACAGCATGTTGTTTTCTCATCAGTGATCTTCACTAGCCATATTTTTGACCATTCCTCTGACAAGGCTTGCTGCATCCTATTATTAGTATAGTAATATGTTCTTCAGAGTCTCATGTATGTAGGTCATAAGTAAAAGATTAGGCATGTTCTGACCTGAAAATCTTTAAAGTTATATGTATATGCTAGGAATAATGTTGGTGACAACTCCACTATAGGGGGACCCCCTACATCTTGTACTTTTGTTCTAGCAGTTCTGTTAAGTTATTGGTTGATCTCTGTACATTGTTTAGTTTTACTTTTACTCCCAACATGCCTATTTTATCAACGATCTAAATCTGTCATGATCATTAGTGTGTAGCTATATAGGTTATGTATCCTTAGCTATATACGTTATGTGACCTTCAGTAGGTCTACTTTCTGAGTCCTGCTTCACATGAAGTTAAATGTTGTTTTTCTTCCGATGCCAGATTAGATAGAAATTGATATTGCATTCCCATATTATTCCTACACAACTAAGTAGACTGAAAAGTTGATAGTCATTTGGTTCTGCCAAGTCTTTTAATTTCTTTGGGACAATGGTGTTAATATAGCTCCCTTCCATGCCTGTGGGACTATTCCTCTCTTCCAGCTGCAATTTGAGACTGCCAATAGTTTCTATTTTGCTTTATTACCCAATCTTGTTGGCATATCATATGTAATTCCATTCTTTCCTTGTGACTTATTTTGTTTTTTTTTTAAAAAAGACGCTCATTAATGTTCCATCTCTACCATGTTAAAATTTGCCATTGTGTATTCTGTTCTTGTCTCTGTTGTTATGCCATGTCTGTTTTCATCTTTGCTTTTTTTTTCTATTCTGTTATGTCATCAGGGTTGCACTCACATTGTATTCCATAAGCGCATTTGCTTAGTGATGTTTCAATGTTTTTGTTACTTGTTCCTCCATTATTAATGGGGTTTAGTGGTTTCCTTAATTTGTTTCCTTTTCTTCAACTTTTCTGTTTTTTCTTACCAACAATCTCTTGTTTGATTTAATGTAATTTTGTATATTGCTGAGATTGCTTTAAGCAAGATGTTCACTTAAGTTGTTTGTTTTGTTTCTGCTGTTGTCTTAGCATCTTTGACTTTGTCCTGCAGAATTTATAGTATTTCAGTCCAGTATGGTTTGTCATGTTTCCTTGTCCCTCCTGGAATGGACTCGGTGCTTGCCTGCGCTGTTACTTTGGTATTTTTCACCATTATTTTCATGTTGCCGTGTTGCGTTTTTATGTTTCACAGTACTTGATTGTTAGTATGACAAATCGTCCATATCAACATGCTCCACATTCAACTAAAGTCTTACTGGTCTATGGTCACTGCCCGCTAATTTATCTAGCACATGTGCATAATTTTAAAGAGATTTCTCCTGTGCAAAAGGTCAAGCCTGGAGTTGAAGTTGTATGTCGACTTCTAGAATAGGGTTTATTATCTGGTTTGTTGGTTAGATGGAGATTAGAATATTTCTAGTCCCCCTAATTATTCTTCCCTGCTGTCAGTATCTGGGTATCTCCATCTTTCTATTATTAAAGTCTTTTTTTTTTTTTTTAAAGTTGCATATATCCCTTACAGGACATTGCAGTCAACACCAGCATTTTTCAGCTGCTGTTGATGTTCTTGGCAAGATTATTATGCTCAGTAGTTTGCCATTGCTTTCTGAGCCTTTAATCTATTTTTGTATAGTTTGTGTCAGTTATTTCCATGTCTAAAAATGTTACCTCTTACCCTATCCCTCTGTGCCTTGACTCCACATAACAGGCGACTGTCGGTAGCTTGAAAGGCCCAGTACCATCACAAGCCAGCCTAACTCCACGGGAGTAACACCATCCTGATTCGTGGTAACAGAGTGACAACTAGTGTTTCATTGCACTGTTTTGTCATGCTTGTGGCTAAGCACTTCCAAATTCGACAAGCATATATTCCATGTCCTTTCCTTATACTTTGGCTGTTCCAGTCTGCCTACACGGCAGCAAGTTGCTTAACTTTTTGGACATGGGGAAGACCATACCATTTTGAGGTGGCTATCCAACAGATTGCAATGGGTGTGTATGTTTTGACAAGACGGAGGATAAGAATTTTGCAAATAGTAAATCACCATTCACATGGCCTTTTCTGTAACATTATGTTGTCACGTGGGCTAATTTTCATCAATATCAGTTTGTACATTTGATTCACATTGAGGTCAGGATATGCTCCCCTGATTTGATTTGCCGTTGTTGCTTATTATGGCACTTTTGTTACTGCTGCTTTGGTTGTTGTAACAAATATTGGTGGCTGTGTTAATGTTGGATTGTTGCAGTGTTGCTTCTTGAGCAGAAGTAGTGACTGCTGGGAGTGCGAGGTAGACAGTTATAACTAGACGCTGAGAGAAAAATGGTGAAGTGGTAGTTTATTTTATGGTGATTATAGAAGTAGTGCTGCGGTATATTATAATTTTTGGCTCCTGTTAAGCTCTATGTTGTGGTATATGCCAGGCTCTCCTGCGCCAAACGTCGGCCATTAGCTTTTTCTATGAACCCGCAGAAGTCGGATGTGTGGACCTAATGGCGCAATAACGCAGCTCTGCTGTAAACAGGCACAACGCAATCACGTCCGAAAAAACTCCGGATGAACGCAGAAAAAGAAGATATATAGCATAGTACGCACACGCGGGGACACGGACGGACGGACACACACACATATATATATATTTTCTTTTTTAATTCTCATTGCTTTCTTTCTGTAGAATGGGCTTCCAAAATGCACTTTCGCTGAAGAGTTCAAGTACTCGAGTAGTTACCGTAACTTAAACCGTGCTAAAAGTCCATTAGCAGTACTCTGCTGTGGGGATGTGAAATGTTAGGACCATCATATTTAGTAGGCCTGTATGCCCGAAGGAATGTGTGGCCAGTCTTTCCATATTGTTGCAAATGGTGAGTGTAGGCGCCCTATCCTTGTCCAGCCGCGCTTATACCATTATCGATGTAACCTCCTAACTGTTGCGTCAATGACGTGCTATGTAACACATTCCAGTATGTGATCACATTTCTAACTGTATGTCTATATGTTCACATGTCTACCAACAACACATAGGACTGTGAGTTGACTTTGGCTATGTTTGTGTATTCAGCGGTAGTGCGGGTATAAGAGTTCTCCTTCTGGTATCTGTGGTCAGCTGAATTGTCTCTCATCGAAGCATGCCATGCGCTGTATATCTGTATGCTAGACAGGGAATATTGTGGCAAACAATACACGAATCCTAAAATAGATGGGTAACGACGTCTGTAAGGATATGAATTGCCGTTTTTTTTTTTTTTTTTGAGATAAATTACTAAGGTATACATTTGTCAGCTTAATAATAAAGAAATTACAAAATTATTCTACTGTAGCCAAAACGTTCACTAAATCATCTTAATTGTTTAATATATCCTGCAAGGTTTGTTATAGGAGGGTTTACTTATTGTAAATAATAGTATAAAAATAGTACCCACAAATTCTTGGCGTTGATTTGCTTTGTTATGATTTTATATATACCACGTTTGGTTAATACCGAATACCTGCATTCAGCCTTGGCCCACGGAAGAGTTATGGGAAGTAATTGGTTATCTCAAGTGATTTGCACATTCCGTTTCTTATTACTTGCAGTTCGACAAATGGTCAAGTTGGAAGAGATCAAACATCCTCTGGACGTGCATGACGATTCACTTGTGAGTAGTTTGTTCGATATGGATCAGAAGACAATGAAAGGGCAGCAAGACCTTAAGAAGATACCACCAAAGTGGACAGAGCGCCCCCGAAAATTTAGCTGCCATTTTTGCATGAAGTCTTTTGTGGTGAAGCGTGACTGGGAGGGACATATCAATTCAATACATCTGAAAGCTAAGCCATTCCGTTGCTACATATGCTCATGGAGCTCATCCCACAGAGGCGAACTCCAGAAACACGTAAAAAGGTGTTCTCAGATGTATGGCCATTTAACGGATATATCAACGGCACAACAGAACCAGGACCCGGTGTCAGATGACTACTGACTCAGTAAAGGAATTTGTTGAAAGCATATGTTGTCTTTTCTTTCAACAACCATATTGCCACTATCTTCATTTCTAATTGTTATGCATTCCTTGAATCTTCTCACGGTTGTCCTCGCACCTACCACCAAATAAATACATTTGTAAAGATGCCATGTGTTCCATTCTTGTTTATGAATTTAATAAGCCGGTATAAAAGTGTTGTTATCTTGGTAATGATCACATGGTGCTGAACCTACTGGTGTAATCATGTCGGCAATGGTTGCTTCAGCTTATAGTGGACATCATAAACATTCTCTGAAGGTTTTGCAGATGGTTTACGGGGTTATATTATTCTGTTATTGTCACGTGTCTGTTATACCAGATTATTCAGTCCGAATGTTGGCATACAGCTTCTGAACATGTCACTCTTTCGTGTTATATTTATACGACATTCCTATAAACATATTTTGGGACGGTAATGTAGTGGTTTACTCTAGACTTACACATGGGGTGGGGTTGTAACCACCGTATTTGGCAGCTGTTCCCGAACAAGTGAGTGCACTGCACAGTTCAAGTGTAAAGTTTACCCATCCTCTTTTACTAGGAGGCATAGTTGGAGTCTCCTTTCGCATCCTCTGTTACTAAGTGGCGCAGTTAGAAGTCTTCCTTCGCCGAGCTGAGACCTCGATGACAGGCTCAGTACTATGTAGATGACTAATGGCGGACCCGGAACTTTAGTCTGTGCTGAAGCAGTCGTCCATGCTGACCAATCACAGTAACGACAAGCGATTATTTAAGATGGTTTTGGTTAAGGAGTATTTCAGGGGACACATCTCTTTTTCAACCTCCTCTTTTCGATTTCCAACCACTGAGGTTTTTCTATTGTGTTTTAAACATGCACACGTGTTGACTGAGCAGCCTGGTCAAGAAGTCTGGACACCAAGGGTTCCATACATCCATCATGTGCCATGCCAGTAAGCCTGGGCGGTCATGATTTGCCATTTCACTCGATCACTAGAGTCGTGGATCAGCTCAGTGTCCTTGTCTCTGCCATGCCATGTGGTCAAGCCATTCACTTATTTACTTCCCTGTCTTCCCCTTGTTCACTTCCCCTCGATCTTGCCAGTTATCACCAAGTTCTCCAGTTTATTTCTTCTAACGTGTCCAAAAAACTTTGACTGTACGTCTAATTTCTCTAATCAGTTTACGATTTTCATTTGTTTCTTGTAGTACTTAGTCATTGGTTTTTCTGTCTGTCCATGGTGTTCTTTGCATTCTCCTCAGACAACCACATTACCCAGGATTAGCGGGAGTAAAAATTCATGCAATTCACACATTAGGAGCGGGCATCATACTTCTAAAGCACTCAATCAAGAATGCATAAGCTAAAAACAAGTTTTGTTTTACCATATCCATTGTACAGTACAGGGGCAACACTTAGTTCACAGTACTGATATATGGTTCCAGGAATAGGTAGTTTTGATACACAATGTTCTTACTAGTTTACAGCAAACTAACACCGTCCCCATCTTTATTGTTTGTTTTAAAATGTGCAGCTTGCCAAAGGCTTTGGTTTGCGTCAAACTTTCTAAGATGTTTGACACACACTAGCTATTAAAAAAAAAAAAACAACGCACGTTTCTTGGCTTATTTATCTTAAAGAATTCCCAGGCGCTGGATAGCGAAGTCAGATAATGTTGTGGTGCTATTAGTTTATTTACACAGCAAATGGTTCTGCTGTTTCATACACTTAACATTCATTGCTCCTTGCTAGAGGTATTTGTGAACTGAAGATACTGAAATAATCTGAAATACCTAAATCTTAAATTTCATTTATTTTTTTTTATTTTTGGTGAAACGGACGTAGATTTATGAATTAAATTTCCACATGCATACTTATTTCCAAACTTTTTATTACACTTAGCTACACATAGACAATTTGAATCCGTGTTAGTATCACACAAGGTAAATTGTGAAATCGGAATTAACCGAATACCCAAAACGTTTTGCTCACCCAATGCAATAATAAGTTGATCTCTATTAGTTTTAAGGTTTAACACCTTGATTAGCTTATCCTTTGGCTGTGTTTTAATATTTTAAAAGTGGAGTTACATGCAAACCAACGCTCATTTTTTTTCCTTTATTCGTTTTATGTTGTGATGTCTTTAAATAGAACCATTCAAATGTATCGTGAATTCGGCATAAGAAAACGAAACTAGATTTTATTTTAATTGCTAGCACGTTTGAGAAAATTGAAGGTTGTCTTAATGCTTGTGAATAAGAGTCTTCCGTGGCGAAGAGGTTAAGTCGCCTGTCTCGAGCTCGGAAGGCCGTGTGTTCGTTTCCAGTCTCCGTTATGTGGTTGGCGAGCGGAATCTCTTGCAGACTCCTGGGTGGGGATACAGAGTTCGCGCTCCATTTGACGCTTTCGGAAAGGTGGCTCTGCGGAGACTGTATCCCGATGGGATGAGACCTGATGCAATGAAGTCAGCCCTCTCGCTATTAAAGATGTTGCGAATAGTGATATGAAATGTTGTGCAATGCGAATAGTGATATGAAATGTTGTGCAATGCGAATAGTGATATGAAATGTTGTGCAATGCGAATAGTGATATGAAATGTTGTGCAATGCGAATAGTGATATGAAATGTTGTGCAATGCGAATAGTGATATGAAATGTTGTGCAATGCGAATAGTGATATGAAATGTTGCGCAACTGTGAGGGCATATACGCTTATGCCTCTGTATATGTATCTTTCTCGTGCTCTAAAAGTGTAACATTTTATTGCGCCGCTCTGCTTACCCATAACTTTGTGTTTGCTGTTGAAATTCCCTTGACCTTATGGCGTTGTCATATCCTGTCAAATTGTCCAGGCTATCTTGTGCTCTACAACCTGTTTCTCATAACGTGTCCAGGATATAGTGATTGACTTGCACTGTTGCGAGTGCATTGGTTCTAGCAGCACTAGATGGGTAACCTTTCAAGCATGACATTCTCAGTACTGTTATAGTCAGTGCCATCTCACCTCACATTTCAGATATTAGGTATTAACAGAGATTAGAATCCTGTGCCTAGATAACATCAGATTCTTTAACACGAATAGGCTCTGGTTTTGCACGAAGAGATTGTGCGTCATGTAACATGTGGGATACATATATTACGCTTTAGAATTATATTTATATGTTATGGTACCTTAGGCTCTACAGGTTTCCATATACGTTCTCGGTCTTTGTTTTCCCCACTAACTCTTGGGCTGCGAACATGCTTCTTTACGTTGTAATTCACGCCGTGTAACTTTCGCTCTATTATTATGAATTGAAACAATTGTTTAATTCTCAAACTTTCAGGATAAATAGTGTTTAGAATATTAGGGGGAATATTTCTAAGAGTGAACGTTAAAAAAACCTGCCTGCCCAGTTGTTTGTCATGTTCTCGAACTGTGTGCTAACAAGGGATTTCTTCTTTCAATCTCAGCTTTACTTGGTGTCCGTATAAAGGAGGAACGACCCGAGTGCAGCACAAACAACGCAGATTCTCCCAACAGTTACCAAAGCTTGGAGAAAATGTTCTCAACACTCTCAGGCAGACATTTGTCCTCATACATACTGGAGTGCCGGAAATGCACGTTTGTGTCCAGAGACACGCTAGCCATGACAATTCATAAGCGTGAATGCAAAGGGAAACGTCACTTAACTTGTCCCATGTGTCAGAAAATCCTCAGCAGGTATGACTCCCTGGCTGAACACATGCGGGGTATCCACGGCATAGGAGACAAAGTTCAGTGCAGGTTTTGTGGGAAGCATTTCAAATATCGGCCTCAGATGTATCAGCATCAAACTATATGTGTGGCTAGGCCACCAAAAGTGGAAATCGATCTTCCGATGCCTTTCCAGTCTCTTTTAGATAGTGCAGTGGAGTCCAGAATTTCTTTCCCTTATGATGCAACTGTTTGCGTCGATATGAATTCTGCTGAACATTTTGATAATTAATGCATTCATCTGTGACAGTGAAGAGCTTGTTTCTTGCGGTCAAGTCCATTTTTGTTTGTTTGTGGAGGTATGTTACGCAGCGCATATTTGTGTTCGCAATCATAAACTACCAAAAGTGTGACCTGCAGGAAGATTCTGGTTAGGGAAATATTGAGATAAAAGCTACACTCTGATACAAGAAATGCGTGACTTTAAAGCAATTATTTTTACATTGTTACTATTTCTGATCTTTTGAAAGGATTGTTGATATAACATGTTCAAACAACAAAACTAGTCTGCAATGAGTGCCAGATATCGAGTGGTCTCATGTGTAACTCTTTGCCTACAGGGTATGGAATAATATGCCAAAGAATCATTGACAAATATGGTGAGCAACAAACATGTTGCTCGCTTATTATCACATAACACCCGATAGGAAGCTTCAACCATGACCGCATACATAGGTTAAGAGCTCATTTGCTTAAGAGCTGACTATTATTATGCATTACTACAGACAGCGTCTCAGATGTTATCATGTTTCACAGCATTAAATGTTCGCATTTTCTGTGAATTCACTGTATTGTTTATTATTTTGAAGTGATGTGACAAATACCGCATTAAATAAAGATTATGAAAATGTGAAGATGTATACAAATAGAATATTAAAAAATCCGCATCAAAACGATAGGGAGAACATTATTAGATAACAAAATGCCACACGAAAAATTATTTAAAACCATTTTTCTATGAAAATCATCAATAATTTGTGCGGACAAATGTAAGTTGCACGATGAGTATCCCGTACTTGGTTCTTTATCCACTCCCTTTCCCACCTGCTTCATCCCCCCCCCCCCCCCCCCCTCCTTTTGACTTTCATATAATTCCAACAATATGTTATATGAGCTGTTAGCTCAAGCAGGCTTCCAATATTTTTCCGCGGAAAGACGTTGGCATGCTCTACTTCTTTAGTCTTGTTAAGCAGGGTTGTAACAAAATGTTTGGCCGTCGTGGATTAGTTTCAGAGACGCAGAGGCCTGTTGTTGCCGTCTTATACCTATAGTATATAGATGGTGTTTTAACCTGGTGTTTTGTTTGCAGTCTGAAAATGATTCACTAAGTCTACCCTATTCTGAAATCAAAAATTTTGGGAATACAAGTGAGCAAATGGGAATCACCTGCCGGTTCGTAGTCATAATATTATGATGCATAACATGTGTTAGTCCTGTAAGGTTGGCTTTCGGTGTCCCCTTAATAAACATGCACAAATGGTTATTTCCATTCCACAACTGTCCACAGGGGCCTGGTGGGATGAGCAAGCGGTGGTAAGGTCCAGTTTGCTGCAGGTCCAAGCACAGTCAGGCATGGAAGCAATCTTGCAAAGCTCATTTTATGTGGGGCCAAGTCTCTCATCGTCACATGACCTGGCCTCTTCAGTTGAATGTCGGACTTGTGCCAAGACGTTCGTCTCCCGCGCACATCTGCTCAAGCACAGACATTTCTGTGCGGGCAGCAGAACCGTCTCGTGCAGCGAGTGCTCGAAAACATTCGGGCGGCGCTACAACCTGCGAGTTCACATGCGCAATGTGCACGGCATTGGAGAAACTATTGCGTGTAAAGGTTGTTCAGCCATCTTTAGGTCCTACCTGAAACTGAACGAGCACATACAAACTTGTAAATCTTCCCTCAGAGTTGATTACAAGCTGTGACAGTTGTCACAACAATGACAGCAGCAATGTATTGCTAGTTTGCTTGTTATTATTATGTCTGCAAATGACGTGTCCCGCCCTCTCGCATACATACGTTTGCGTTGGTTTTGATTCTGCTAACCTCAGCCAGGCTGGTATTAAACATGTGGGTAGTAACATACATAAGAAGAATCATCAGCCTTAAAACACCAGTGAGGATACGTAGGAATGTTCCTGTGTTGTTGTTGTTCTTTTGGCGCTGTTCCCCCCTCCCTAAAATGATCTCCCCATTTCTCTCATCCTCACCGTGTTTCTTATTTCTCCTCTCTCTCTCTCTCTCTCTCTCTCTCTCTATGTCTCTCTCTCTCTCTCTCTCTCTCTCTCTCTCTCTCTCTCTCTCTCTCTCTCTCTCTCTCTCTCTCTCTCTCTCTCTCTCTCTCCACCCCGAACCAATTATCACAATGGAGCATTAACTCACGAGTTAAAGCACCAGCGACGTGGGAAAACTGCCAGCTTGTCATGCATACATACACACCTGTACGAGATAAAAGGCTTGTGATATGGGTATGAAAAGGAGCAGGGGGAAGGGAAGCTTTTTTTGTTGGCTGCAGGTTATGTCTGCATGTAACAGTTCACACTTCTAGTTAATTTCAGAAAGTATTTCAAATGTGACATGGAAATACAAGTAATTACTCAACGGCAAACACAGCAATAATCTCTTAGTGCGGATTGTTGCACACGGTTATATAGTACAGTATATCCAAATGCACACATGGGAGAGAACTGAGTTTTACTTACTGAGCGGAAGCTAGTTTAGTTATTTAAGGACATGTCTTCAGGTCGCAGTATAGTTAAAAAGGAAGACAGGGGTGGGTAGTTTGTTGACAAAAATGGTTACATGTTCTTGCCAGAGAATGTGTCACAATGTATAGAAGTGCTGAGTTCTCATTCCATCTTTTTCACTTTTATAAAAGAAAATTATGCAATGTAATGAGTGGATTTTCTCGACGTACCTCTGCTAGACAAGGCCCAATCACTTAACCCAAACCATTGGTTTGCTTTTGCATGTTTCTTGACATCCAATGGTTTTATCGCTACCTAAGACATTCTTATGACTCCCCAGGGCTTCAGAATTTCGGTGTGAACGGAAACCGGGGCATGGCTCAAACACCTCGACAAGACACTGATGGGGCATATGTAAATTCTTTAAGCAGCCACCGAAACAGCATTGAGACTGGGGTATCATACCCATCTGATTTGTTTGCAGCCAAAAACTTGGAATATTCTTGGAAGTTTCCAACCAGCAGAAAACAGCCGGCGCTGTCCACAGGCGGATCCGTGTTCACTACATGTGCTAGATGTGGCGGCATGTACACAAATCCGGCATTGTGTGCGTCACACGAAGTGAAGTGTAGTGGCACCAACCGCCTCATGTGCCACATCTGTAAACGGGTTTACAGCCAAACCTGTGCGCTAAAAGAACACCTGAGAGGAAAGCATGGTTTGGGCGAGTTGCTGACTTGTAAACTGTGTGGGCGGTCTTTCAAATACAAGCCCAAGCTCTATGACCACATCTGTACAGGCTGGAGCGGAAAGGAAAAGCGCACATAACAGAAATATGAGGTATAACTACGAAGTTTCGCCCAACGCTTTTTTATGAAATGCTTACACTCAGCAAAGCGAATTCCCCAGACGGACATCGAAATCCACGTCATCCAGTGTTATAGTTCATGGAATTACCATCATCTGTTTATTGCTCATCGTTTGTCACAGTGAGAGGAAAAACTGGCCACCTTGCTCGCGGGCCTTGAGTTTGACACATGTGCTCTAGGCCCACACAATGTGACGGCGCTCTCACATCGCAGGCCATAGCTGGAAACGGTGCTAAGGGAGTGTTGTGGTTGTTGTTTGTTTACTCATTCTAGACCGCTGGAGAGTGGTTCGGGTTGTTACCATTGATTTCTCCGACTTGATTTCAAAAGGACGCGTTAGGTACGGACAATTTTTACAAGTTTACAAACCTGTGATCTTATGCATACAGTGCAGACCTGATAAGAGGAACTAACCTGGGACCCAAGAGATCGTTCTTCTTATCAGAAATCATTCTTACAAAAGTTCAAGCATATAGTAATCCATTTCAAACGAACAATACAATATTGTTCTTCACAACAGAAATTCGCCACACCCGAGATCGCCTTAAGCGGTTTGCGCGGTATGAGACTTCTGTCTTTACAACGCAGTTGCTAAGTCTACACACTCTGCTGTTCCTGTACTGTTGTGCTTACAGCTGCCCACTATCATTGAAATAAATTACAGAACTATTGCATATATGCTCATCTTGTTCGCTTAATGGTTGATATTCCTGGTGCTGTAAATTAGTATTATGGAAACACAAGATTTTAAAATGTGTTAATCTGCGAATTGAAGCTTGCAATACTATTTGATTTCTCTCCAGTCATCAAATAAATACGTTAGAAGATCTGACAAGGCTGGGAGAGGGAGGGGCAACAGAAACAATAATTTTATGCTAAAGTTATGAGTATGCATTACTTCTTATGTGTCTTTGTTACACACGAACTCATAGGATAATTTTTTCTCTTTTTATAGATCAAAATAATAAACAGGTATGAGCCAGGAGAGCGGGATTTGCCTGTCGTCATGATAGAGAATATCTCGGGTGTGGACAACGGTTATATATCCCTTTTGCATGGATGGTATAATGGGAGTGGTCAGACGGTCAGAGTCGTGGTCAGCCCAATGTCAGAGGATGGTAGTTCAGTAGTTGTCACCTGTTAGCTTTCTCCTGTGTTCAGGCTTTCAGTTCTTCTTTTGCCATAGGAACAATATACGGCGTTAATGAAATATGTGTTTCAGCTAGCTGCTTGATTCATGGGATATGGCGGGTCGGGACGGGAAAAAAAGCAGGAAGGGGAGAGGGAGGAGGAAGAGAAGTAGTTGAGGGGAAATAATAATAATTTTTTTTTAAAAAAACGCTAAAGGCTTTTATCATGATGTAATTGTAATTTCTGACGCTGGGTGTTGACAAAGATTAAACATCGTTATTACTTTTAAAAAAAAATGAAAATGTCTCATCAAACATGTTAGCTTGAACTAGAGGATAAACACAGCTACATGACACATTGTTTACAGAAGCACATACTATCCTGTTTGTTACCACTGTCCCTTTGAAAGTAGTAGCACAGCTTGACATCTACACACACATGCGCACACACGCTTATTGTATCTATAAGAGCGAATTAGCGGCGCGTTCACACACTCTGACACACACACACCCCCACACAATCTGACACACGCACACGATTGTTTATAGAGGCTATTCTGCAGCTGGTGTACAGGAACTGCCTACGTGCCTGTCGCGGGATTCCATTAGGGAAATAAAAGAAGACTGTTATCCGCCATTTGATTATCTCATAAACGGGACCTAAACGTTCACACTGTATGTTAAACTCATCACTTAAAGATGTTGCTAAACGAACTGTAAACTTCCAGTTTAAACGCTCTGAATATTTTCATATGTTCCGACGAACTTTGCTGACCAGCCCAGCGCTGCCTACCTCTTCGTTTGTTGTTGTTGTTGTTTTGTTTTGTTTTTGTAGAAAAAAAAACATATTTCCTTTTTTTTGGGGAGAGGGGGGACTGTTTTGTTTTCTCATAACACGACACTTTGTATTGAGAACTCCCGTTTGCCATTGAAGGAAGCAGAACCAGTCCTTTATGTAATCTATGAGGTCAAATGTCAATGAAGACACCGTTCCTTGCATTCTAGGGAAGAGATCTCGACCAAGAAAAAGGGGCCACTACCAGTGCGAGCATTGCTACAGAGTGTTCAACATGCAGCAGAGCCTGACCCGGCATAAATGGAAGTGTGAGGGATCAAGGGTCCTGAGCTGCGATATCTGTGGCAAATTGTTTTATCGACCAGATCGACTCCGAGCTCACCAGTTTTCACAGCATCACAGTTTCTTGGTGGAAGTTGAGGAGACTTCTATCTCCATGAGTGATTTTCAGAGTTCGGGCATTTGAAGGCTGGGAACTCGTCTGCACTTACACGTGTCAAATACAGCATACGCGGCAAGGTGCTTAATAAACAAACCATTTTTGTCAATTTAGATACGTGCCTTTTTGTTATTTCATAGTAAAGTACATTCACCAGTACTTCAACTTTTCCTGTTTTGCCTTCAGTGTTAAGTTAGGAAGTTCCTTCTAGACAGAGCCTGTGTGATTGCTGTTTACAATGTGGTGTTTGTTGCTTCTGCTCGGGCAGTCAGCTGATTCAACGCTTGCAAGTCCTGTCTCTGGCTGTTTCTACCACATTTTGGAGGATGTCCTGTTACATTAATTATTCTTGACTACACACAGTGGCTGGCCATAACCCTGGCTATGAAGGATTAACAGAAGTCAGTTGAAACTTGGCACATTCAAAGTATCTTCTTATTTGCACTCGAAGTGTGAAGTACATTTGTTTTGTTCGAGTCCTCACGCTGTGATGTACAGCGCAGCATGCCATATTAACCAACTGCTTCTCCAGCGATTTCTCAGAACACTGGAGAAGAAGCCAGGACTGTAATAAATGCCGGATGTTACGTGGGGGAGGAGGGGGTGGGGAACAGAAATACATAAGGAAATGGAACAAGTGTTCCATGATTCATGCCCGTTTTATGCTTCGGTAAGACAACTTGTATAGACAGTTTAAGAGTTCCGCAAAAATCTGGGAGACCGTCCTCAGAGTACAACGATCAAAATGCAGCCACGATGAAGAACATCATTGATCAGGATCGAAAAAAATGACGGCTGCAGAGATAGTTAGGGTAGTGAAAGTGCGTGAAACAACAGTTAATATAATTTTACATGACATAACACGATTATCTGAGTACAGATGCACGATAAATTGTCGACAGTTGCTCATAAAGTGCCATTCCGTTAACATGGTAACAGTAGATGAGAGTAAGAGTTCACCGTTATGATCCCCCTGTCCAAAAATTGCCAACATCAATAGAAAACCAAAAGCCTTCCAACACCTGTCAAGCCAATAGCACAGATATCTACTAGGAAGATGATAACGCCTGTATTTTAGAGACGCCAAAGGTGTCCTAAGGAAACATGATTTTTTGTAAAAAAAAAGTTGTGACCAGAAAACAGTTTACTCACGCACTCAAAATTATCTGCCTAGTGGCGACATATATATAAAGGATGTGACCAGAAAACGTATGAGAGCACACCCTACACAGCTCTATGCTTTAGGTGATTTGAATATTGAGATTCATTGACACCCACCTTATTCTCAGGATTTTGCTCCAAGAGCTTTTCCCTCATAATATTCTCTCTCTCTCTCTCTCTCTCTCTCTCTCTCTCTCTCTCTCTCTCTCTCTCTCTCTCTCTCTCTCTCTCTCTCTCTCTCTCTCTCTCTCTCTCTCTCTCTCTCTCTCTCTGCAATCTTTAAAAAAAAAGTATTCTTTACAGCTCAGAGGAAGTCAATTTGATAGTCATGAAGAAGTCACACTTGCATGTGATAAGGGGTTTACATTAAAAAATGGTGTCTTCTATTACCAAGGTCTTATCAATTCTAGTGCTGGTCATACTGAAAAGGAATAAACAAGATACATTTAAGTTCTTTGTGACGTTTCTTGATAGACACGCTAAATATAGACTTATGACCGGGCCGCTGTACAATTTCTTACATTCACAGCAGTAGTTCTTTGTACGCTGATCCCACGCCCATATATGTTTTTTCTTTCACAATAATGTTTGGAAATAGTGTCCATTCATTCATTCATTCATTAGCATGCCCTTTGCAGAGCTTAGCTCCCATAACAACCTTCCGGAAAACAAGATGTTCCGCGTCCGATACGTCCATCTGGAGATCATCTCCCACATCCTGCACCCATCTTCTCTTTGGCCTTCATCTTCTCTTCCCGGGCACATACTCCTCCATGATTGTTCTCTCCCAAACTGTCATGACGTTTCACGTGACAAAAATATTTAAATGTTCTTTGTTTTATCGTCTTTAGTAGCCAACCTTCTTCAATATTCAGCACTTGTATGAATTCATTTGTTCGTTTTGAATCTATACCAAGCGTGACTGATTGTACAAATTTAATGTTGTCCTAGTCATTTGAAATCTCAGCCTGGCAGAGCGCTAATCGGTCAGACAGCTATTGGTGAGCATGGCCGAGCCGATAAGCTTGGCTTCATCTCATATGTGATGTTCTGCTGTACTAGCGTGTAGCGTGGATGGGGGTCTTGTCATGTTGAATAAGCAGAACCCAACATAGCTGGTCACTGAATGTTTTAAAACGCCGTGAATAGAAAGTTCAGCGCGTGCTTCTAGACATCAATACAGTGCAAACCGCTTAAGGCGATCTCGGATGTGGCGAATTTTTGTTGTGAAGAAGAATATTGTATTGTACGTTGTAAATGCATTACTATAAGCTTGAATTCTTATAAGAGGACTTTCTGATTAGAAGAACTATTTCTTGGGTCCCAGGTGAGTTCGCCTTCTCAGGTCTGAACTGTATCTAAGAGTATGAATATAGCCTAAACGGTCTCGTCATACAGCGTCATACTGTCGTTACCCCGCACGTATATGCAGCTTGAGATTAAACTACCTCTCTAAGTTGTTTCCTTATCAGTAGAAAGATGAGCAAGAGTATTATTTGCAATCTCATGTTCACCATTCCCATCTGTGGTAGGAAAAACAATTGAGGTTGTTGTTGTTGTTGTTGTTGTTGTTGTTGTTGTTGTTGTTGTTGTTCTTCTTCTTCTTCTTCTTCTTCTTCTTCTTCTTCTTCTTCTTCTTCTTCTTCTTCTTCTTCTTCTTCTTCTTCTTCTTCTTCTTCTTCTTCTTCTTCTTCTTCTTCTTCATTTTTCGTTCAGTTGAATTAGATTGTCTATTATTGTCAGCAATATTGTGTCAATTATATAAATTTCACTGTCTTGTTTAGTTTTCAGCGGTGCTTTCCGCTGTTGTTTCTCTAGCCGAGAATGTGCACGGGGCTGATGTGCCAATCTTGAGTTTATATACATGTGGTTGCGTGTGCTGAGATGCTGTTTAAAGTTTCATTCCCGTGTCTTCGATTTAGGACTACCGCCCGATGGTGCAGAAAGATCGGAAAACGCATGCCACTAACTCAGCTGTTGTTGTACCTTCTCCTGTGTATTGTTCTGTACATCTCAAGCCTTCTTGTTTTTAGTTTACGGCCGAGCATTATCCGTACGATTTTCTTCAAACATCATTTTCACAACCATCTCTTCTGGAAGCATAACTATACTTTGCTCGCGATTAAAGACAGCGGGAAAACTCAGTTACATAATAGCAAACATCTAATTAATCATAACCATGTGCCCTACCGATATTAAGTGTGGGCAGTCACATTTCGCCATCTTACACGATCACCAGTCGTGGATCAGCTCTGTTTTCACGTCTCGACCGCAATTAAGAAATACCCAACACGATCACCCATCTGACTAATGGGAGCTCATAATTGGCATTCGATAAAGTGCAAAGAGTACACAAGACAAATTGGAAAAAAAAAATTTGTAAAAAAGACGGCAGGTGGATTCGATTGAGGGCAATTTCTGTTTGATCCTTGTTATTTTGGTCTTTGAGTTGTTTGGTCTCTTGTTGTGCAAGAGAAGACCGGAATTTCAGTCGACAGTGCATTAAAACAAAACACTAACACATATTGGTTAGGAAAAATATTAACTCGCTTGCGAATATTCACTATAAAATAATACTAAAGTAATGCAGCTTTACAGAACACAATTACGGAAAGCACAGTGTTCTGTTGTGTTCTGTAAAGCTGCATTACTTTGTGTTATTTTATATCGTTTACATTTCCATAGCTTTACCGCAGTTCCACTAATTTTATTCATACTTTGTAACTTGCGAATATTCAGGATAGTGTAAGGTTTTACAGATACTACAGCCACTCATTATTTGTCTTTCGATTGTCCATAAAGCAAAATCTTAGCAATTAGTCAGCATGAAATAACAGATAATCTGTATTTACAGGGTTTAAACTGAAATTCATAGAAGCGGGACCCCAAAAAACATACTATTTACCGCCTGCCACCATTTGTATTTTATGTATTCCTAGCTTCTGAATTGAAACAACGGGGGAGGGGAGGAGGAGGAGAAAGTGCATTATGTTGGTATTGTTATAACTAAATTAGTATTCGGATGTGAAAATGAATTATTGTAAGCTTGTAATAAAATTAGTACCCAAAATATTGTTGGACAGGAAAAGTTGGCCACGAATATCTACGTGATATGTCATGATCTAGTATGTGTGAAGCCCTGTAACTTTATACCCTTACAGCAGTGCCTGTCGTGGGATTGTTATCTTCTTGTTGACTGGATTAGTCCACGGCTGCAGTAACATGAACACGGGTGATTAATCTCGGGTATCCAGCGAAGGTATGAGAACCAAAATAATGTGAATATGGGACGAGATATCTGAAACGTTTTAATTTAAAAAGCAATAATAAAAAAAAAGTAAGTACATTAGATCAATTTTTCTAAAAAGTTAGTTGCGTATCCTTCAGCATTTATTGGCTGTTTGTGATTTGCTTGACAATTTTACGGTTAGTAGTTTGCCATTGATTTCTTAACGGTGGACCCATCATACTATGGAAAACAACGCAAATCGATGTGCTTCCAAATTCACCGCGGCTGATTTTGAACCCAGAGCTCAATATGTAGGGGAATTGTCCCAAAAGGTTCAGAACCCCTGCCTTAATGTGTAAAATATAAGAGAGAGTGGCATTATAATACCCTTGTTGAGTAACGAATTTCATTGTTGCTCTCGTCTGTCAGGTGATTTCGGTGCCCTTGTACAGTCCAATGGTCGTGAGCTTGTACCCGTGTGATCGATGTCATAAAGTCTTCCAGTATAAAGGCAGTCTAAACCGACACAAATGGAAGTGTGAAAGGTTGCGTGTCCTCAAGTGTACACTATGCGCAAAGGAGTTCTTCCGCGTGGATTTGTTCAAGGAACATTCAATGACTGTTCATAACACCTCGTTATCAAGACATAACCGCTTTTACTGAAACAGTCACCGTGTTTATGTATAGAAGTTTCGTCACGAGTGTATGCTAGTGTGTATTATTGTTTAAAGTGTGTTGTAAAGACTGTTCTGAGCTTTGTGATATTATAGTTTGTTTCTGTAAGTGTGAGAACGTATGTGTATTTCAACAGACTGCGCTGGCATAATGTTTTTCCTAACTTTTGTTTGGCTTTAAAGCACATTATGCATTGTTCTACGGTTAGATAAATCGTGTATGTAGTTTCTTAGTTCACTTTTGTTTTATCTTATGGACGATAGGTATTATTTCCTAAATTTGTTCGTGCAAATACGTAACTGTTTTTGTCAAAATAAAGTTAATAGGGTTGCATTCATGAGCGAGCGAATCAAGGCGGATTCCAACAGACGTTTCTTTAGGATTAGAATTCCCTATTCTTGGCTGTGACCAACCACAGAATACTTGCAATGCACGAGACTTTTATATGTTTTAGTTTACTCACTCTGTGGCATGTCCGACTATAGAGACAGTTATATAGTTTACCTACACCAGATCTCTCTCTCTCTCTCTCTCTCTCTCTCTCTCTCTCTCTCTCTCTCTCTCTCTCTCTCTCTCTCTCTCTCTCTCTCTCTCTCTCTCTCTCCTCTCTCTCTCTCTCTCTCTCTCTCTCTCTCTCTCTCTCTCTCTCTCTCTCTCTCTCTCTATCTCTCTCTCTCTGAGTGTGTGTGTGTGTTTTTTTGTTGTTGTTTTTTTGTCATCGTTGAGCTTATGGGAACTCACAGTCCTATCTACCACTGCCAGGTTATGACAAGGAGTCTCGTGTAGTTGATGTTTCCAGGCGTGTTTATAGCACAACTGTCACATCTGCTTTCTGTTTTAGCGCTGATATGCCATCGTCAGGGCTCAAACTGACCAAAGCCTTTGTTTTTACCACCAAGTGCAGACATTCTGGTTTCTGGCGAATACAAAAAAGCATCAACCAATGTCTTCACTGTAATGAAGCCTGTCAGAAACTCAAGTTTACATGCTACTCGACTGCAGAATAGTTACATCACTTGCCTCCACCACATGAAGAGCTCATCATCATGCTCGGATAAGCCTATCGAGATGTGAGCGAGGCATAAAGTCCCGAACTGGCCAAGACATACAGATGTAAACAATATTGTGTCAACGAGGTTCTTCTCTTCCTCCCCCCCCCCCCCCCCCCAAAAAAAAAAACTTTGGATTTGAGTCCTGCAATTTTCAAGTCAGTTTTATCGTGTGGTAACGGTTACTATGCACCATAAACAATTTATATACCATAACTAGTTTCCGAGTGACGATTATGAACATTTTAAGCGCATGTACTTATAGGTGTACCATCTGTACTGTCTTCGCGATAATGTTTGATTGCTGTCTAAACGCTATTTAAACCTAAGATGCTTGTTAATAATTTAAACCTTTAGTATTTCAGTCATTCACACTTTAGTTACTTTCAGTCACTACTGGCATGCCGTATCCACAATTATCCTAAATGTATTGTCGCGCTGATTGTACATTGCACGAGCAGCTATTCAGCCATCTCTTGGTGTTATCCTTCGATTTGTATCGCCATCTACCTCTTAATTAACATGAGAATTAATACTCAGCTCTGCCAAGCTAAGTATGTAAAGACTTAATAGTCTATCGCACTATTTAATCATGAACGTGATTTCACCTCTCCCAATGGTGTCAACTATTCCACCCAGTACAACACGTTCTGCTATTTACTCAATCTAAAGCGATGAACAGTGTCGACTTTAAGAAGAATACATAGGTTTAGTCTAAGCCGAGCAAGAGGTATACAGAGATACAAATCGGAGGATAATATTGGCAGTTAGTGATCCCCGCCTTTGCCTGTATTTCCGGCTGTCCGGGCTAGTGAGTGCACTACTCGACTCAGGTGCAGAGTTATTCCTGGATATTCAGTCGCTGAACTACGTTTGCCACATTCTTGTGCGTTGTCATTCTACCAACAGAGGCGTGGGAGGATGTTTCCAAGACGACATGGTCTAGCCGTCTGCCCCACGCTCTGATGATCGTGGATTCGTTTTCGAATTGCATCGTTCAGACTATACGGGCAATTTCGCTGAAGATCCCTGGAAGAGGGGGGGGGGGGAGAGAAAGAGAGGGGGTCTTGGCTGGAATAATGGTGTTTGTGCTTTGTGCGATGCTCTCGGCGGGCAGCTCTGCGGGGAGAAATCAAGTCAGACGGAGCAAAACCCGGTGCGGGGAAGTTGATCCTCTTGTCCTTAACCTTTAGATTCTCACCTGGGTGTTTCTCCCCCATCAGGCTGAGGTCATGATGTCAGTTCTCATATTGTCCAGTACTTTAAACAGTTCAAATTCTTACAATCGGTATTCACACAAGCAAGCGATATCTTAACTTTGAGGATAGATAATATATATTGCATCCCAGTGATAGTTGAACACTTCCATGTTTAGGTAATAGTTAGCCCTAATAAAGACGTGAAAGTTTGCATTGGTTGGCATATTATTTGTTAAGAATGCTACCGGAACGCCAGAGATATACTAGCCTAATTTGCCAAAATAGCTGCTGCAGAAAACAAATGCCTAGAGGTTTGACCAACAAGTAATTTTCCATCTTAGTAAATATGGCTATTGGAATATGCCAGCCCAGCTGCATGACTTTCATCTGTATAAACGGTGTAGATATTGTTGGTGTATAAAATGTTAGGCTATCACAAGTGCCAGGTCATGGCATAATGGGCGACTATCTCCATTCTGCAGTCTTGCCTACTCCGATATACCCCCTGGTTACCGCTATGCTTGGTTGGGTCGACCTCAGATCAGGACTGGCAATGAAAGCATCCTAACACTATTGGGATAGAACCCAGAGCCTCTACACAGGCTCACTAGCCGCATTGCCATCAGGACTGCCAGTATTCTGTGAACATAAGTTCAACCAACACACATGTACACATAGGTTATGTTGTGCCAAGGAAAGGCCACTCACCGATTGAGCATTATTGGTTAGTTGCATAGTGACATTATACACAAGAGGCAGCCTAATCGACAACTTGATGCGTAGATACCTATCTTTTCTGTCATCAAGTATATTCTCCAATGTCTTTCTTTCTGCCTTGTGAGTGCCACTTCTATACCAGTCTATTAACTCTTTCTCCACCAGGTGTTTGTTAATGATACATAACAGCTGTCTGAACGAGGAGTTAATGGTAATTTTGGGGCAGTAGTTGAGGTAACAAAAATGCCATTGGATGAAAGGAGGGTTCCGGTAATAAGACAAAGGACTTAATGAAATGTTTGCCTGGGCAACAACAACAAAAAAAAGAGGGGGGGGGGGGATTATAACTTTTACGAAAATGGGTGTATGTAAAACGAATTATGTGAACAGGCTGTAGTATGCACTATTTACCACCTGCCAGTTACCTGCATTGTTACATTTGAATGACCCTCGCAATTTTTCACACCAGGTGTCCAGAACATGCTACTACGCCAGCCTCAACGTGCCTACACGTGCGGGCGCTGTGACAAGACGTTCTCATACAGCCAGAGTTTGAGTCGTCATAGGTGGAAGTGCGATCAGTCGCGAACTCTTTATTGTTCCTTTTGTAGAAAAGTGTTTCATAGAGTTGACTATCTCAGGAGGCATGAAGCAAATCACATGTAGCACAGTTCGGGATTCATGTAAACACCACCAAGCAGAACTCTGACCACACACCCAGTCCTTATTGTTTCCACGATCTGCAACCACGCCCTCTCTTATTCCACTACCAATAGTGACCAACCGCCTGTGCTAGTGTGTGAAAATTGCCAAGTACATTCAAATAATTTATTCAAGCTTTGTTTTGTCCAGTGCGGATATAATGTGTAACACTTTTCATTACAATCAGGTCTTTGGGACGATGGCGTTGGTCAGCCAAGTCAAGGATCTGCATCGGTAAAAGGCGAAACGCAACGAGGAAAGGGACACCTTGTTTGTGAGAACTGCAACAGGAAATATTCTTACATGCAAGGCTTGCGGCGGCACAAGTGGAAGTGTGAGGGCACTCGCATATGGCCGTGTTCCTACTGCGATAAAATCTTCTACCGTTCAGATCGGCTGAAAGTTCACATAAAATTACATCCAGAGCATGAGTTGCAATAACATGGAGACGGATGTACGAGTGAGACATTTGCTAGCTCTTATAGGAGTTTAGAAAGCCAGCTATACGTACGATGTTATCACGCTTATATCACACTTGCTTGTTAAATTGTGTAGATTATTATCTCCGTGTATCTCGATTGCATTATCGTTTGTATTGCATTATCTATCTGTATTGAAGGGATAGCAGATAAGCGATTTGCATAGCTATCGTTGATTAGCAATAGCGGATAATCAATTACAAATCTGTGTATGTGTTACACCTTATCGAACAAGTCGACAGACATGCTAACCTATTCTGTGAACTGACTTTGCAGGATCATATGCCATGTTACAGATGGTGAACATTCTACCTATTTTGGGAATTGCCATTTTCACAAATTTGATATAGAATATCAATTTTTTTTTTAAACTCAAACGGGTTATATCCATTTCAAGTAGGCATTTTGCTGGAAAGGAGGCATAATTATTTCGCGAAAAAGGCACACGTGCGCTTATTAACCAGGTCTTGTCACTTGCTAGTTCGCAAAAGCAGCATGTTTGAATGTGTTAAAACATTCAGACTCACCAAATAAGAGCACCCGCATGAACTCCATGTCGTTGTTTGTGTCATGGGAATATGTGGATAACTGTCTTTGTTGATGAAGAAAAGTCGGCGTCAAACATTCTATCACGTCAACAGTTACAATTGTCAGTCTTTGTGATGTCAACTTTGTTTTAAAAAACTTTTTAAATAATTTGGTTTGGCAATGCAGATAAAAATCTCTCCGTTTCTCCTCTTAGAATACATTCAGGATCTTGGCTGCATTTCTTGACTGTTACTTCGTCCATGATTTCTCTCTGTCGATGGGCAACAAGTCTGAAAGTATCTCTGGTATTTATGAACTATGTGTTATCTTGGTGATTCTGCTGTGGCCGTATTTTCGCCATAACTATGTCCATTGTTTCTTTAGTGGATCCTTAGAAAGCACTCATTAGAAACATTCGGCTGATATGTGGTTAGAAGTGAACAACCAGTTCTTTACGAAAATTGTGTATACAGGCCCAGTATCTATATGAAAGTATGCCAATCATGGACATTTATTTCTTACTTTACATATTGTCTGAAACCGCTTGTTAGCCTTCTTTTATAATAAGTTAGTTCAGAAAGCAATGCAAACTACTGAGCGTAATCTTGCCAAGAAATCAACAATCAGCCGAAAGATGCTGATGTTGACAGCGATGTCCTGTAAAGGATATGCGAATAAAAAAAGAGTGAGATTGTTTTCTTGTCTGGATCTCACGCCGTTTGTTTTCCACATATTGTTTTTAAAGTATATCGTACTCTTCTCTGCTTGTGTTGTTTTCTTGTCTGGATCTCACGCCGTTTGTTTTCCACATATTGTTTTTAAAGTATATCGTACTCTTATCTGCTTGTGTTCACCTTTATCTCCCATTTGAGCATAGCCAAGCCACCCCTTTTGCTAACTCACGTAGTTCTCTTAAAGGTCTCTTCTATTATAATTCTATGTCGACAGTTATCTTCATTGTGTGTTTTAAATCAATATTTCGTTTGCCCTTTGCGTCCTATGCGAAGAAGTTTCTAGTTATAGTTATACTACTGTCACGTTTTCTCAGTTTGTATTCTTTTCAGCAGCTGTGCTGTGTACTATTACCTGCGTTGGAAAGCGTATCACAACAATATTCTAAACAGAACACTTACAAAACAAGAATACAGGACTAACTTGCGCCGTGGGCATCTAAACATTGTCACCACTGAACAATTACAACGCAGACTCGCACAGGCGTGAAAGATTTTCTCCAAAGTACATCTACAAAGAAAACACACACAAAGTGCCTGCGTTCCCCACCGCCATACACCATTCTTGCGGTTTCTCTTCTTCTTTTCCCCACCTTCTACCCTTCTCCCCCTCTCTCTTCTCTTCTCTCCCCCCCCCCCCCTCATAAATAGTACGGCAACACATTGTCAACTCATTTTTACCAAGCAACCCGTCATACGTTGAGCAGTGACTATAAGCGAAACACCCGGTGTTTATGACAAGATTCTTTGTCAAGCAACTCAACAGCCCTTTGTCTAATCTACAGCATAAAATGTCCTGCCAATAACGACAGTTTGGGAACAACCACTGATTAACAAATGGTGATCTGTTTGGTACAGAGTAAAGTTACCACCGGTAGCTAAGGCCTCTCGTAACTTTGTTGTGTGCTCACGCCGCAGTAAGCTGATTTGGAGCACAGCACGTGACTTATTGAAATTGTCTTGATTCTGCAGGTAATTTAAAGGATTCCTCGCCAAAGCGTCTCCGTACTTGCAGTCAGTCAGTCGACAGCAACTGGAAACCGGCTGAGGCAGCTCGCACACCAAGTCAGAGCGCGGTTGCAAGCTTTCTAGAAGCTAGTATCTATGGACTTCAGTGCAATGTCTGTGGCAAATCATTCACGTTTAAAGGCAACCTGGCACGACATAAGTGGAAATGTGCCGGCACCCGGCAGCAGCCTTGCCCTCTCTGTGGCAAAGTATTTCATAGGCCTGATAATTTGCGAGCTCACATAGCCACTCGACATCCCTCGGAATGGGTGACAGATTTAGATTAGAAACAAAGGCCTGTCTCGGCAAGTTAATTTAATTTGATCCGTGCTTATTTCTGCAGCATGTGGTTTATTTGTGCAGCAAATTCTGTTACAAACTTTATTTTCTGCACACATTTACATTTAAAAGAATAATAATATATTCACATGCAACAGTACCAGCTGGGGCCTTGAAAGCGTGGATTTTATAGAAGAATGTTTAACATTACATGGGCAGCGAAAATCAGTACGTAATGTAAATGCTCTGAAAGAGACGAAGACATAAACTTTGCACAAGCATAAGGAGAAAGCAATCAGCTTCTCAAATTGGCCATCATGTGAAGAGAACAGAAAATAATATATTGTAAACTACTGGTATAATTACGATAAATAAACAAGAAAAGCCAGGACTACAAGGGTAAAGATATGAGGCATTTTAGTATCATGGCACAGAAAGATGCTTATACACTAATTAATATGCAACACTAGAAAGCGAAGCTTTTTAGTGGATGGACTGGCCAGTGGGCAGGGTACTTAATGATGGCAATGCTGAAACATTGATTGCACAAAATCATATATCTCTACACCCTAGTGTAGAAGAAAGCAGTGTCAAGTATATTTAACACCGATAAGAACTGTCATTGCATGCACTAATTGAGAATCAGTTAATAAAGATGGTAAATGGAAGAAATGAAAAGCAGACTACAGGTAAATATATATGTAAAGTTAAATTATGTTTGTGTCTACATGGTTTATTCCTATAACTTATTTTAACCTGTCCGTGATCTCGCACCGTAGTTTTTGTTTTAAATTTTCTTATGCATTATATTATAAAGCACTGTTACTGTATTGTATCCAAAATACTACTGCAATTTGCTAGTAGTAGTAATTTGTGAATGTGGCCTATTCGTGGTAATTTGGTTTTAAGATATTTAATATTTTTGTTAGGACAACACACTTTTCTCTTGTCTTCATTTCAGTCGTTATGTTTATTGTGTGAGGTATCGAAGTCTACAGCAGGTAGAAGTTTAAAAAAAAAAATTAAACTTAAAAAATATATCTACAGTCTAGTTGAAAAGTAGATGCCAAATTTAAATGTGCTAATTGTGTCGCCAGCATGTCTGTCATCTTGTAAAATTTAGCCTTACGTTGTAGGGTTTCCATAATAATACCCAATGTAATATTATGCATTAAATATGGCAAAAGAATTTTTTAACACAAATGTTTATTGGTTTTATACTCTTATAAAATCAGAACAATTGAAGCTGTTTTTGTAGAAAGCGAGCACTAATCACATTTCGCCAGCGCCCGATGTGACAAGCTGAAGTTTCCTTGCCCCTGTCCACCCATTTTGCCCATGTTAATAATTCCATGCCATACTGTGACTGACGGGGGCGGGGGGGGGGGGGGGGTATATAAAGCACACAGGAGATAGAAGAAACACGGGGAATTCTAACAGGCTCAAAAAAATTGAATAACAAAAACACAAACAATAAATTGCACGATTTATTGCTTGGCATGTTTGTTGCATCTCTTTAGGTACATACTGCAGAAATCACACAACATAAACTAAAGTGATTAGATCAATCCTTCAAGCTGAAATGTACACATTCACACGGTAATTTCAGTTGTCACTGACCATCATGTCTTTCTGTTTATCATTTCTTTTCTTCTGGCTTCTGCAGATTAATAGAGATGGCTTCAGCGACCTTTCAGCTTGAAGGAATTATCTAATCACTTTAGTTTATGTTGTGTGTTTCTGCAGAATGTAACTGACGCGATGCAGCAAAATATATGCCAGGCCATAAATTGTGCAGTCTTTTGTTTGTGACTTCGTTAATTCAAATTCACTTCGGGAAAACATTGTTTTGAATAACATAAATACCGATGCTGCATTCACGTAAAGTCACTTATTGAAATGTAGCTAGTAGGAATACTAGTTGGAGGTTATAATATAAATAATATACGCTATGCAGATGACACAGTATTGGTGGCAGATAAATCAACAGACCTACAACAATTGTTGGACACTGTAGTAACAGAGAGTGCAAGGAAAGGACTCTCCTTGAATATCAAGAAAACAGTAACAATGGTGATATCAAAGAAAATGGTGACACCAAAATGGGCCATAGAAATAGAAGGACAAATTCTTAACCAAGTGGATAATTTTAGATACCTAGGGACATTTATAACATCAGATGGAAGATGCACAACAGAGATTAAGAGCAGAATAGGGCAAGCAAAGGCCGCATTTCAGAAAATGAAGAGTATCTTGTGCAATAGGTCACTATCACTAAGTGTAAGAAAGAGAGAGCTGAAATGCTATGTACCACAAGTTTTGCTGAATGGCAGTGAATTTAGGAATGTAAATGAACAAATTAAGAAGAAATCAGAAGCAACAGAGATGTGGTTCTTGAGACGAATGTTGCGAATTCCTTGGACTGCCAGAGTAACTAACAACGACTGCCTGAAACAGGCTAATGAAACTAGAACACTATATACAACAATAAGAAAGAGACAAACAGCTTTCTTTGGTCATGTAATGAGAAGGGAGGCCTTGGAGAACATCGTGACAACTGGAAAGATTGAGGGGAAGAGAGGCAGAGGCAGAGGCAGACCAAGAGAAATGATGCTGGATGGATTGAGACGGTGGCACGGAGGAATATCAGCAGCAGAGTTGATTCAGAAAACCAAAGACCGAGATCTGTGGAGAGCCATGCACGCCTACGCCAGCCGGCACGGCACTTGATAATGATGATGAGCTAGTGGCAAAGGGTGTACCAAATTCTTATATCGGTAATACAACACATGCGAAACTGGACGACCAGATTTATATGGTGGTGTCTTTTTCTAAGGTTTTTATGGTGTTAGGCACGGGTGTTTGTCTTTGACAGTAACTGGAGACGGATCTGACACTGTCTTCTATTCTGTGTTAGTTCTCGGCAATGTGTTGTTTAATTCTACCCGCCATCTGGGCATGCAGTGATCAATCATTGTATTATAGAAAGATGTTAGCCCTTATATGCTGAAAAGAAGCTGGAGTGAAGTTAATGCTAAGACTACTTGTTGTTCCGAGTGTATCTTTGGCTCTTACGCCAGTGTGGTGATAAAACCACGAGGGAATACACTAGGCAATAAATGTTTGGTGCATGGTAACATATCTTTTGGTGTATCTTCTCGATTGTTGCTGCCGGGATGGGTGATTCGGGTGATTGGTGCGGTAACCTCAAGGTATAGCGAACCGGTCTTGGCCCAAGTGTGCATAACGAGACACGCAGCAATTACGTCTGGAAAAAAAAAAACACTCCGGATGTACGAAGAAGAAGAAGAAACTTACAATGGACATACAGAAAAACCAATATCTAAGTCCCACAAGAAACGAATGAAAACCGTTAATTGAATTGAGAAATTAGACTTAGGCAGTCAACATTTTTGGGTCACGTTATGAGAAGAAATAAATTGGAGAACTTAGTGACAACTGGCAAGATCGAGGGGAAAAGAACAAGAGGAAGGCAGAGAAGTAAATAGCTGGATGGCTTGGCCACGTTGTATGGCTGAGACATCGTTAGACTGCGTGTGTAAGCCGGTTACGCTGTCCATCAGCACTCAGATGCAGTAGATGTTGGCCTTTTGTAACACCCTCGCGCGCGCGCACATACACACACACACACACCCAATCTTGGCTAATATTGTTAAAATAATACCCGAAGTATAAGCATTAATAGAAATAGATATTCATGTGTATATATTAATTTTAAGCGTGACACTCCTCCGACTTGATGAGCTGGAACCAGACAGCAGAATTATGACCCGTGGACAAATGCATTGGTAATCTTGCTGCCGAATAATGTACAGCTAATGTTCTAACTTATGTGAATATTCTTAAATTCTGGTTATTACATCATCTGTTCATAAATGGCTAATGTTGCTCCTTTGGACAGCCAACTTGATAATGACAAGAATGAGGTTGCTATAGACTGAGATCCAGGGGAAAGTACAGAAACACAAAGTACCCACATCTGGAGAGACACATTCTGCGGTGGGTGAGCAGAGGGCCTGGTCGACACTCAGCACTTAAAGAAATATGTAGGCGGACGTTCAGTTAGGGGGAGAAAGCCGTGTAGGAATGTCCCCAGTGTAATGATGTTGATTACTGATTTCATACTTCACACATACTGTAGCAATTCGTTGTCTTCCTTGTTCTTTCTCTTGTCATCTGCACATTAGGATTGTGTGGGATTGCATAGCAAAATCAGGCCATACACTAACGCTTAGAACATAGAAGGGAAGTCTACTTCGTGACAGCATCTATCATACTGACACTTAGCAGGAAAGCAAACAACCTTCACCAGAGGTACCGACTAAATAATGGGCACAATGATCCAACAAACTCTTGTAGCTAACCAACTTCAGACAGCATTTGAGCGGTAATAGGCTGATATGGGTAACTACGGATTTCAAACACTAGCAGAGAAGATAGACTTACGAACAAAAGTAAACTAAACAGTGCAAAGCTAATTAACAGCACAACCCCAGCAGTACTACCGTGGCTGGCCACTAGATTAAATACACTCTGTGACACAATGTGGCTTCATGTAGCCTTCATTATGTGCTGACATTGGTTGGGGTCAATGGAGAAAATCAGCCAGCTCAGGCTCAAGCCTCGGAGAGCAGCCAGATTTCTAAATCTCGACAGGCCAGATATTAAAACAAAAGTGATAACATTAGTCTACGTGCTTGCGCTGCATGTTTTAATCTATCCCTGCTGTGTAAATACCCATGTTGCGGTTTGATACCTTAACGTTTGTTGCAATAATGAATAAAAGAGAGTAAACCGTGACTTGAATTGGTGCCAATTATAATTTGGACATCATAACTAATGCTGTCATACAATGGACATATTTGACCATGTTCTGACGGGCATTTAATATAAGGAGAGAGAGAGAGGAGACAAGAGAGAGAGAGAGAGAGAGATTCTGATTTTTAGTAAATGTGATTCATATATGTAATGGAATGTACATAGTCAGTTGGTTTGTTGGATCTGATTCTAATATTAGTGTTGCATAATACTTGTTTGTTGATTTTACTGTATACCATAAATGGTGTAATTCTGTATACCATAAATGGTGTAATGTAGGTTGACATTTCTTGTATTAAACAGATTAATGGATTTTCATTTTGCGCTACTAGGAAACAACCGAGATTAATTTTTCACTTTTATCACACGGAGATAAATATACATAACATTTCACTGTATCAGATAGGTACTATAATTATTGTTATGTTTGCCCGCTCGTACCTGAGACATTAATGGACGTTGATTTTATTGTATCAGATAAATAATGGACTTTGAGTTTAATTTACTATTAAATACATCTGCTTCTAATGTAATAAATGATGGTCATGGATTTCGTGGTATCAGATAGATGGTTGGCTGGTTAGTGAATCACCGGTAAGATTTGAGTTTTAACTCTTATGTTGGATGCATCGCTGGTTGGTGAATCACCGGTAAAACATGAATTTTAACTCTTATGTTGGATGCATCGTTGGTGGGTGAATCACCGATAAGAAATGAGTTTTAATGAGGTTTGACACATTACCGTCCTGGGTCATTCAGTCCTACAGAAAGATTGTGCATCAAGAAATGAGGGTTGAGTACATACTTTTCCGACCCGGTACCGAAGTAACACCTCTACGATAACTGTGCAGCAGAGTTCTCCCCTTCTCTACGCCCAGATCTCGTTGAGGTGTGCGAGACTGGTACTGAAACTTGACATCTGCGGAGAAACATATTAGGAGAATGATAAGGTCATGATTGAGGACAATTATGAAACTGCCTGGCTGGGATTAGGATACGAGCTGACGAGGTTGGGATACGGGCTGGCTGGGATTAGGATGCGGGCTGGCTGGGATTAGGATGCGGGCTGGCTAGGATTAGGATACGAGCTGGCGGGGATTGGAATACGGCTTGGCTGGAATTAGGTCTAGACTGGTAGTGTTTCCTCCACGTGACGTCAACCTCATTACCAGAGTGAATCAGGTAGATGAAATAGCAAATGTTGATGTTACTGTTTCAGATAGATAAGTTATTTGTTATTTATACATTTTCTGTCACGTGGCAGAGATGATATAACTGCTATAATTGAGTTTGCATATTAAACATTTTTATATATCAGTTGCAACAAGTGTTTATCTTTTCTTATGAGAATAGTGCTCATTTGTCAGGTGCACGTAACTGTTTAGTTTTTAGTACGCCTGAGACATGTTTACGAATGAGAAAGTCCTACACGAAGTTCATGAAAACCGTAAACCGATTAGAGAAATTAGATGCAGACAGTCAACATTTGTTTGGGCACGTTATGAGAAGACATAAACTCTAGAACTTGGTGACAACTGGCAAAATTGAGGGGAAGAAGAACAAGGGGAAGAAGACAAAGAAGTAAATTTCTGAATGACTTGACCACATGGCATGGTCGAGACAAGTACACAGAGCTGATCCACGACTCTGGTGATCGTGTAAGATGGCGAAACACACGCTTATTTGCATAATACATGATAATGATGAGAGATCTGTCGGGTGTGGCTAGAGTTTACTTTTGTTTGTGGTTGTACAGTATTGCAGTCAGCAAGTATTGTCTCTTTTGTGATTGCGTTCTTGTGACATGGCTGCTGCTATAACTTCATACTCTTAATCCAGTGCATATAATTGACTATTACAATGTCATACCTCTGCGAACACAACTCTAGTAAACCATCTGGACATAGTTTCAATATGCATAAAGTCAGCAACAACCGTCTCAGGTGAGCAAGTGTGAAAGTTTAGCATTACTGTTGCTTACAAATCACCGATTGTGGATATTCTGTGAACTGGTTCTCCAGTTCTACGCGTTGAACGCAGTTTCCCATTTTATATGCCAGGCCTATATTTCCTTGACTAAACGACATGCCACTGGTGGTGTGATGTCAGTGTCCACGCTACTAGCTAAATCTCCCAGAATTATTTCTGGCTCCAGTTTTATAAGGGTAGGCCCTACTTTGAGCCATGTGGTCAAGTAAAATTCCTACCCCGAGGAAGTTCCGAACACAAGACAACCGACGAGGGAGGCAACTAAATTAGCCATGATTTTATCACAACTCCCATCTAGTGCGCACAGTGTTATTGCAAAGACAGAATTTGAACGAAGAATTTGGGTCGACCTCCAGTCATAGCTTCCCATGGCCCAGTGGCTCACAATGAAAATTATTGACTTAGGGTCGACACCCACCTCTTGACCCAAGTAGATTGAACATGATCCAAGCTGTGGTACAGATACGGAATTACGAAAATTACAGTACAAGGCGCTTGTACACTCACTGACTGCACGTTGGGTACATGTTTCTAGCTACATATTGTTGTTAACTAATCGACACTCAATGGTTTATGTGGTCAAAGCAACGTCGGTGGACTTTACTTCCCAGGATATTTGCTAGTAAACATTTTTTGCAGGGCTGACCTGGGAACACAGTTCAGTTTAAAAAAAAGATATTTGTGTCCTGTGGGATTCGAACACATGACGACGGGGTTTAGGGACAAGCGTGTTTGCCACTGCGGTACGCGATTCCCCGAAGATGTTATCCTGTTTTTTAAAAAGAAAAAAGAACAGGACCTCTGTAGAGTCTTCTAGCCCAAAGACCAGCGTCGTGCAGCCGGTCCTGACTATTTGATCAGAAATTCGACGAGCTCCTGGCATTGACTGGACTGTGGACGACGCAGATGCAAATCGATTCCTAAGATGACGCAGCCGTATGAAGCGGTCTTCGGCAGCAGTTGTGAATCTGGGTCTTTCACAGCGCGGCCGGTCTGCCACTAAGCCAGTTTCTTGAAATCGTCTCCAAAGGCGACTAATGGTGCTTCTGACCACATTAAATTCTCTGGCTACTACACTTTGTGACTGTCCAGCCTGTAAACGTCCAATGATGATGAGTCGTTGTTCTGTAGTGAGATGAGCCATACTTGCGCATTGAATTTTCAACTGAATTGAATAGGCATTCAATAATATGGTCAGAGAGTTTTGTGTTCAGTAAGTTTCACGGGATTATCACGAACCAGTCACGAGTTATTGTCAAAAATGTTGTTTTGACCTTTAAGTATTTTATGACCTAACGAATCATAAGGTGAGTACAATTTAGGTAACCACGCGAAGTTAATGACCAGATTGATAACAATCGATAGGTTGACTGATGTCCAATCAGCGAATTTTATTTTTTTTTATATCACTTACAGGACGTTGCAGTCAACATCAGCATTTTTCAGCTACTGTTGATGTACAAGGCAAGATTACGCTCAGTAGTTTGCCATTGATTTCTGAGCGACCGGCTCATATACCCCGTAAGTTACCAACGCGGTGAGAACCGCTACCGATTCTCTCGCGCAGGTTACGTTACTCACGAGAATATACGGGGTTACTCACGAGAATATACGGGGTTACGGAGAAAGACTTAACTCCTAGGCCAGGGAGATAAGCGAATACCTTTTATAAAAGTAACACAAACAATGTTGCGTTTCTGTTTGTGAACAGTATATATATCACCCCTTAAAATGAGACACTGGGTGGACGTCTACTTTCTCGGATAAGGACGGAAAACTAGGAGGACCAATCTGCACGTAAGAATAGACGAAGTGTGATTCTGTGACCTATGGGAGGAGACGAGCATTTATAGAGACGATGGTGTGAAGCGGGTCCGTGACAGTGCTATAGGACACAATCTATATATTAGGGATGACACGATCAGTCCTCTTCCCGGTCGGTACGATTGGAGTGAGTGGGTTGTGGAGGCTGGGTAGAATAGTGGGTTGGATGGTTGGTTATGAATCCTCTGGAACAGTGTGTTTTAACTGTTTAAATTCAATGCATTGCGTTCATGAAACGGGACAGTACCATTGGTGTAGAGGCTTCTGCCGACCGGGTGCGAAAGCATCATCCCCATGGAACTGTGTTGTGGAGCTCTCCCGTCCCGCTCCAATGTAATAAACCATCGGGGTGTGCAAGATTGGTGCTGGAACTTCACGTCTGTGGAGAGGCATATTACCATATATCTAGGTCATGATTCAGCATAGCATGCACGACTTGGCTGGGATTAGGCTTAGACTAGTGACCTTTAAGGTATTTTCTTGTCAACTCTAACCCAATAATCAGAGGTAGACTTGGCGTGTACCAGGCTGGTTCATTAGCACAGCTGTCCTTAAGCAGTCCCCCAATATATTTTCATATGCGTTGTTCCTCTCACAGTATTTAACCTTGAACTTGCGCGATGAATACAGCGGTTTAAATGGGAGGGTGGCATTAAGAAACTAGGAAAAGGAAGTTTAGTTGTACCAGTGTGACGAGAGACAGGTGAACCATTGCAGCCAACCTTTCTTGTGAAAGTGCAGCTGATCGGATACGACTCTCAGGTCTGATAAAGCTGTCTTTTCTGCAAGATATCAAATCCAACAAGCATCCCAGAACCACGAGATCTTCATCTCTTCTCTTTTATTCCCCCATCGGAGAGGAGGCCGTCAACAAATACAAGGTCTGCAGTCCAAAACTTGTCAGCGATGTACAACGACATTGCAGTGGATCTCATCCCAGTGCTGTTTACCAGGATCTGAATGGGCTAGCAAATGAGCCAAGAAAACGCAAGGAAACAGCAAGCAAATATTCTACTTACATACCGCAGAAAGAAATGCGAATGAAAACACCAGAATGTCGCCTGCTAAACCACAGGAACACTATATCTATTGGACATGACTAGGCAAGTCTTTGGACTCATCAGCATCGGGAAGGATGTTTTAAATTGACCGGAGATCCCTGGTCGACACAGCCTAAAATTACTACATCGCCTATCGAGTGCTGATTGGTCTAACACAGTATGGTTCTAGCACCATTTGAACAATGCGCCTTAGGCTTGCAACA